>ML682029.1:547484-570094 GCA_007922195.1 Podocnemis expansa | reverse complement strand
GTTGGACTAGATGACCTTGTGGGGTCCCTTCCAACCCTATGATTCTAGGATTCTATGATGGCCACTTGAGGGCCAGCACAGGGCCACATGAGAACTAGTATGTTAGCCCAAGGGCCACACCACTGAAACGTTTTCATACAATGATATTGCACATATCAGTAACAGTGTCATTGAGGGCTGCAAGAAACAGCTTTAGGGGCTGCATGTGGCCCACGGGCCTATATATTTTCCTCTCAACCTTCTTCCTAGTAAGCTAAATAGATTGAGTTCCCTTACTTGATCCCTATACAGCAGTTTTTTAACCCTTTCATTGTTCTTGCGGCTTTTCTCTGAACCTTCTCCAATGGAGTACCCGCCTTCTTGCACTGTGGACACTAGAACTGGGTGCTCCAGTCGGCAGCAGTTGCTCCACTGCCAAATAAAGAGAAAAAATAACTACTCTGCTCATACTTGAGATTCTTTTGTTTGTGCACCCTCAGATTGCATTAGCTTGTTGGTCACAGTGTTGCACTGGGAACCAGCTGATTAGACATCTCCACACCTAAATCTTTTATGGGGTCACTTCTTCCCAGGACACAGTCCCCTTTTTCTAAGTGAGGCCTATGTCCTTTGTCCCTGGGTGTCTCCTTTTGCATTTAGCTGCTCTAATACACATATTGCTGACTTGCATCCAATTTAGGAGGTGATCCAGCTTGCTTTCTATGAATGAACTATCTACTTTGTTCTTTACCATTCCTGTCACACATCAAATGCAATAACATCACTCTTCAATGACTTGCCTCTGAAATATTTTCCTCAGCAAACATTTACTTACAGTTTACTGCTATTCCAGCAACCTTTATTCAGCTCCTGCATAGATAGCAGCAGCTTTATTATTTACCTGGCTGTAACATTACAAAGAATAAATATCATTAGTCCTAACAACCCAGTAGCTGTGGATCAGTTGATGCCCGACGGGCTTTGCAGATGTTACACTCCACTAGGGACGGTTGAACACTCAAAGTTATTGACAGCCACCAGTAGGCAGGGCAGAGCCAAAATATTGGACATTTGGGCATCATTGTTGTGGTGTTTTGGACTACCTAGGGTCATTGGGGTTGTCATAGTGATAAATGGGAGAGTCGTTTAGGTGCTAGGAAAACCTGTCTGTCTCCTCTCTCTCTCTCTCAGGTCTCTTTCAATAAAGACTTCTTATACAGCTCTGAATATGCTGTCCTCCTTCTTGGATTATAATTTCCCTTAAAACTCTACATCTGGCGACAGAGGATGGGATTTGTGATGGAGTGGCTATCCTCAACAACCCTGGCAACTTTGGAAAACCAGAATACAATGTAAGAAGCAAAACTTTATTTTACTGCTTGCATGGGGGTTGGGTTGTAGCTGTGAAAGCTGATCTGTTTGCCTAAGGGCTAGCTGGCTATTCTGAAAGCTGATCTGCCTGTTGTTAAGCACAAGCAAGAGATAAGGCTGGCTGGCTATTCTGAAAGCTGATCTGCCTGCTGTTAAGAGAAGAGACAAACCATAACCACAAGAGGGCATCATGGCTTTACTTACTACAACCTTTGAAGCATATGATCATTTGGCAGCTTCCTGGCAGACATATACAGCCTGATTTCAAAATTTTGTAATAGCAAACGACATAACTGATGAGAAGAAGGTACCAGTTTTTCTAATGGTCACTGGAGTTAAGACTTATAATTTGCTATGTGATTTGCTTTATCCAGAGAAGCCAGAGCAGAAACCTTACGGGGACCTAGTGGAAGTTCTGGGAGCACATTTTTCCCCAAAGCCACTAGTAATTGCAGAGATGTATAGGTTCTACCAAAGGAACCAAGAGGAAGGTGAATCAGTTGTACAATTTGTAGCAGCTCTGAGGAAGCTGGCAGCACACTGTGACTTCAAGAACATGTTAGAGGAAATGCTGCGTGACAGGCTGGTATGTGGTCTGCACAGTGAATCAACACGAAAACGCCTATTGACTGAAGGTCAACTCACCTTGCAGAAGGCTGTGGAAATTGCAGTCTCCATGGAATGCGTCACCCAAGACATGCAACAGATCGGGGTCAGTGTTCGTAAAGTATCTCTATAACCTGCCCCCAGGGCACCGGGGAGACAAGAATGTTACCAGTGTGGGAAGCAGGACCACCTTGCATCAGAGTGCTGGTTTAAAGAACTACTGTGTTGACAATGTGGTAAGAGAGGGCACATTGAACGTGCCTGCAAACAAAGGAAGGGTGAGCCAAACAGAAGAGGTAGACCTGAGAAAAATGGGCCATTGGTTTGGCGGACTAAGAGGGAAATTCTGCATGCAGTAGAGCAGAATACAGGTGATCATAGTGACACCCAGGAAGATGAAGATTCCCTCCATGTTTTGTCTATAACAGCTGGCCCACGTAAATTCTGGGTAACACCTGTGTTGGAAGGCAAACCTATACGCATGGAACTGGACACTGGCGCAGCAGTTTCATTAGTTTCTAACCTTGTGTATGAGAAGGACTTTAGACATCTGCCACTTAAGCCGACAGTAGTCGTTTTGAAGACATATACTGGACAGACTGTTCCCCTGTTGGGTACTATTGATGTGAAAGTAGAACTCAATGGACAGACCACAAAGCTACCATTGTTTGTGGTAAAGGGAAATTACCTGGCCCTAATGGGAAGATCTTGGATCAGGAGAATCCAACTTGATTGGTCACAAATGCGTCAACTGACTAAAGAAGAAATGAATCTAACAGCGGTACTAATGAAACATGCTGCTGTTTTCGGTGAAGACTTAGGCAGTATGAAGGGAATCACTGTGAAATTAAATATAAAGCCTGATTGCCAACCAAAATGTTTGAAGGCCAGGATGGTGCCATTTGCCATCAGACCCAAGGTGGAAGAAAACTTGGAGCGGTTAGTCAAAGAGGGAGTCTTGGTGCCAGTTACTCACAGTCAGTGGGACAATGGGTTTCGCCCAATAGTGAAGAAGGATGGCTCCATTCGGATTTGTGGAGATTTCAAGGTCACTGTCAACCCAGTGTTATGTGCAGAACAATATCCTCTTCCCTGCATTAAGGACATCTTTGCAGGTTTGGCTGGAGGATAAAAATTTAGCAAGTTTGATTTGAGTCAAGCGTACTTACAGATGCATGTTGAAGAAGAATCTCAAGAATTGTTGACAATCGTAACACATAAGGGGTTGTACAGATACTGTTGTTTACCTTTCGGCATTACTTCAGCCCCAGCTTTGTTCCAAAGGGCAATGGATCAGATTTTGAGTGGGCTATCAGGAGTACAGTGCTATCTGGATGACATCCTGGTCACGGGCAAAAATGAGGAGGAACACCTTCAGAACTTGGAAGCTACTCTGCAAAGACTGGAAGAGTATGGTCTATGTGTTCACAGAGACAAATGTAAGTTTTTCCAGCCCTCAGTTGAATATTTAGGACATATAATTGATGCTGATGGTCTCCATAAGTCTCCAGCCAAGGTTAAGGCTACTGTGGATGCTCCGCTACCTCAGAACATAAGCCAATTTTGCTCTTTTTTAGGCTTATTAAACTATTATGGCAAGTTTATTCCACAATTAGTGATGCTCCTGAAACCCCTACATGAGCTTCTGGGGCCGAAAAAGGCCTGGAACTGGACTGAAGCCTGTGATGTTGCATTTAATGAAGCTAAATGCTCACTGGTAAACTCTAAGGTTCTGACACATCTTGACCCATCCTTGCCCCTACAGTTGGCTTGTGATGCCTCCCCTTATGGAGTTGGGGCTGTATTGTCACATATTATGCCTTCCGGTGAAGAGAGGCCTATTGCTTTTGCTTCACCCTCCTTGACCAAGGCAGAAACTAATTTTGCCCAAATTGAACGCGAAGCACTGGGCATTGTTTTTGGCATTTGAAAATTTCACCAGTACTTGTGGGGAAAGAAGTTCACACTTCTCACTGACCATCAACTCCTGATGTCAATTTTGGGGCCACACACAGGCATCCCACATTTGGCTGCTAGTCGGATGCAACGATGGGCATTGATACTTTCTGGATACACATATGGAATCAAGTACAGGCAATCCTCCTTGCATTGCAATGCTGATGGCCTTTCAAGGCTACCCTTACCGGCACACCATCAGGATCTGGGCCACGAAGGAATCTTTTACTTTGAACAGGTGGAAAACACACCCGTCATGGCTTCTCAAGTGAAGAAAGCAACACGGGTTGACCCAGTAGTCTCACAAGTTATGGATTTCGTGATGCTTGGAACGTTCTTACCTGACTCTCAGGTCTCTCCTGACCTCTGCCCCTATGTGTCTAGGAGGACAGAGTTATTGACCCAATCTGGGTGTTTGTTGTGGGGTATGTGTGTCATTATCCCACCTTCATTAAGACCATGTTTGTTGGAACAGCTCCATTCAAGTCACTGCGGCATAGTGCGCATGAAAGAAATTGCACGGAGCTATTTCTGGTGGCTGGGCTTAGACAGGGCCATTGAAGAAACGGCTAGAGCTTGTACCTCATGCCAGAGCATCCAGAACGCACCTTAGTTGGCACATCTTCACCCGTGGCATTGGCCTGAAAGGCCATGGCAATGTATCCATGTTGATTTTACTGGCCCATTTGAAGGATGTATGTTTTTAATTGCTGTGGATGCCCGTTCAAAATGGCCAGAAGTCTCTGTAATGCAGTCCACTACTACGGAAGCCACTATTCAGACCCTGTGTGGCTTTTCTAGTCGTTACGTTCTTCCAGAACAGCTGGTGAGTGACAATGGATCACAATTCGTTTCTCAGGATTTTGAAACTTTTATGAAGGCCAATGGAATACATCACATCAGGTCAGCACCGTATCATCCTTCCACCAATGGACTTGCTGAAAGGTTTGTACAGACCATGAAGCAAGCTCTAAAATCTGCAAAGGGACGTTCACCTCTTCAGAAGCATCTGGACAACTTCTTGTTGTCCTACAGAAACACTCCACAGGCTACAACTAAGGCATCTCCAGCTTTTCTTATGATGGGACAGCAGTTGCGCTCTTGCTTTGATTTGTTGAAACCACAAGACACACGGCAAGTGGTTCAATGCCAACAGCAGGACCAGGTCAGCAGACATTCACCAAGAACAAAGGGTTGCACCTTCAGTATTGGACAGCCAGTTCTTGCTGGAAACTATGCTTCAGGAGCTAAATGGGTCCCAGCAATGGTCATTGCCCAGACAGGACCTGTTTCCTACTCTGTCCAGACAGCAAGTGGCCTAGTTTGGTGACGGCATGTAGATCAGCTGCTTCTCCATCATATCCACCCAGAAGATGCATCTCCAGCAGACATATCTGACTTCACCCTTACTGATGATACAACATCAGAGCATGAAACTACTATTTCTGTCTCTCCTGCTCCAGCCACCCCTTCAACGCCTTCAGCCTTCCTGGACCAACTGGACACAACATCCTCTCTGGTTCCGGCTACTTCCTCCGTACCTGTGATCTCACCACCACCAATACCACCTTGTGGGGTGGGCACACCAGAAGTTCACTGTAATCCAGCTCACGACAGAAGGCCTCCTAATTGGCTGGATCTTTAGCTAGTGGTGACCCCCTCTTCATGGGACAGACTAATTCCTCGGGGGTTCGCCGGAGATGGGGCAGTCTACCCTCATCTCCTAGTTTAGTTCTTATTCTTTTTGGGTGGGGGTGTTCATTAGAGGGGGAGGAATATGTGGTGTTTTGGACTACCTAGGGTCATTGGGGTTGTCATAGTGATAAATGGGAGAGTTGTTTAGGTGCTAGGAAAACCTATCTGTCTCCTCTCTCTCTCTCTCAGTTCTCTTTCAATAAAGACTTCTTATACAGCTCTGAATATGCTGTCCTCCTTATTGGATTATGATTTCCCTTAAAACTCCACAATTGTGGGTCCTCAGCACTCTGCAGTCCCATGCATGGTGGGGTAATGGGGCTGCCAAGATATCCTTGTTCTGCTAATGCAGAAGGTCTGGCTGAGAGCTGCAGTTTCCTTCAGTTGCTTTCAGTTTGCTTCAGTGTTGTGGGTGGGATTGCTTGGCTGAGCTGAGAGAAGCTCGGTTGCATATTCCCAACAGGTGCTGCCTGAGAACGTGGTGCAGAGGGGGTGGGGGCCTCTGGGCCAGCAGCTCTCAGAGATTGTTATAGGGTGGTCTTTTCATGACATGGATGCTATACCCTCCCCTCCCCCAGGTAACTCTAGCTAGGGCCCATGGACAGCCCCCGGAGGAACTGTTTGTTCATATAATTTTGGAGCTGACACATGCATCTTCAGTTTGGCTGCAACTGTCCATGAACTCAGGTAACTCTGAATAATTGTTTGGAATTAAAATGAGTCAATTTTGGACTCAAAAGAACACTTTCCCTTGGTCGTTCTGAAACACAACATTTTCACATTTCTTTTGGGAAAGTTGGGCTGGCATTTCCCTGAGTTTTAATTTAAACACATTTTTTAAAACAAGCATGAAGTGAAATGTGTCTTTGATCCCAAGCAAAATCTTTTCAGTTTGCCAGAGAGTCAATTTGTTTCTTTTCTGTTTTTTTTCAAGCAGCCACTGAACCAAAACTCTGGTTATTCACACAGCTCTATCCTGGTCCTGCAGTAAAATCTGCAGCCAGGTCCTCCTCAGTTTCTGCAGCTCTCCTGCATGGCTGGTGGCTGGAGAGTCTATGGCAGAGTCACTGGTCCCTGGGAAATGCAGGTTTCCACTGAATTCAGTAGGAAGGCAAAGAAGCAGCGCACTGGGGCTGTTCCTCCCATACTCCACCTCATCTGTTTTAAGCCCCAGCCTGAATGTCCTAGCTGGAGCAAATTGCTGGTTTGGCAGCATGTTGCTGCATTGCAGAAGATGTCAGGGAATATAGCATGGAGCTAGCTTCTGCTGGGGAGGGGGAAGTGGTGGCCTTTGCCTAGCAGAATAGGCGAGGCAGCTCTCCTTCCTGTTTGAGGGCAAAGGGGGAGCTGAATTCTTTCCGACGGCTTCAGCTTCTCCTTCCCCCATGGATAGAATTCAGTTTCTGCACTGGGTCTCAGCCTTGTCCTTGGGCCTGATCATTCCCCGATGCTGCAGGCCAACCCCATGCCAGTGACATGCAACTATTTGGAACCGAGAGCATGTGATGTCCTTCCCTTTGTAACAGCAGCAAATTAAAGCACAGGGCCTATGCTCCAGGATGGTAGCTTATTCCCTCTCTCTCCCAAAACTCATGATGCCAGTGTAGGTGTGGGATGGTCCTGCTGTTGTGGGAAAGTTTCCTGGCTCATACATGACCCCAGTGGAGTTGGCTATCAAAGGGCTCTGAGTCCTCACTGCCTTTTCCTTTAACCAGAGGCCTGCCTGATCACAAGGTTTCCTGTCCCACTCTTCTGAGCATAGAGAAGTTACCCTAGAATTTAAACTCTTTTGCTGTTAAGGCAGCTTTTCACTTGCCTATAAGAACACTGACACTATTTGCTCTGGGATAAATTCAATGTGGTCCACTTGCCCAAATGGGTAAACCTCCCCGGTGGAAAATATGGCTACAAGAACAGACATAGAGCAATTAATTCTTTGAAAACAAGTGTTAATATTTACTTTTAAATAATCATATTACAATGAAATTCAAGAACTGAAAATATTTAACCTAACAATTAATAATCTTTATCACACTGAGCATTGCATAGAATGACAGTTAAATAAAATGCTGCTCTTTTGCAGTACAGTATTTAAAATAACATGAATGTAACTACAAACTTAACAATCAACTTAGCACTCTATAGCAAATACATTAAAATCACAAAAATCCTTGCAAATATCAAAATACTTAACAACCTATAGTATTCAACAAATGATAGCCCGTCATTTGTGGAATGGGTGAAGATCAGCTTTCTTGGTCACACTACACTCAATCAGCTTTATTAACGGGCACACCACAAGCACTCTTTTACTTACGGCACCTCACACATCCCTCTGCACCATCAGTTTGGATCCTATTCTGCTCTGTCAGAGACAGAGGTTCACCTCAGAATCTGGACATATAAGTCGGGACTCAGTTAGCCGAGGTGTCCAGATCCCTCAGTAAAACCAATTCCTTTTTGATGATCGACAAACTGGTCTGGTCAGGATCAGGCCCTCGGAGTGGGCTTCAGGTCTGGATGGCTTGATCCTTGCTCAGGCTGTTCCCGGTCTTCTGGATGGTCTCCGTGCTGTCCACATCTCTCTGGTCAGGGTCCGCTTCAGCCTTGTTTCCCAGCTGCTTCGGTCTCTGGTCAGGGTCTGGTCCCAGTCGTCTGCTTCTTCAATCTATGCGCTGGCTCTGCTCTGGTCCAATCTACCCTAATCTATATAAACCTAAATGTGATTAGTTAACCTCCCTGGGATTCCCTGATATCTTACCAAGGTTAGATGAAAGAATCCAGACTAAAAGGTGGCTGTCTTTTTCTGTTGCTGGAGATTGTCAGGGGCTTTCTGCTGCTGGGCTGTCCCAAAGTCTCCTCAGCCATGGCTCAGTTGGTCTACGGTGTCCTCACCTACAGCGGCTCGTCTGGATTCTTCTTCTTTAAGTGCCTCTTCAGTGCAGCATGGCCAAGTGCCAGTGCTTCACAGAGCTGCTGCATCAGACGTCTCCCTCTTTATACTCTCGGGGGGGGGGTGAGGTGGGAGGTGATTCATAGCCCTGTTCATGGTCCAACATGAGCGAGGGACAGGAAAAAAGGAGTAAGATTGCATCATACTAGGGCAGGGGTCTCAAACTCAAATCACCATGAGGGCCACATGAAGATTAGTACGCTAGCCCAAAGGCCACACCACACATGAGGACTAATACGGTAGCCCAAGGGCTGCACCACTGAAACTCTTCATACAACTGTATTTCTAATATTGACAACAATAGTGTCATTGTGGGCTGCAAGAAATACTTTACTTCCTAATTATAACTATTATTTTATAACGAAGTTAACACTTGTGCTGGTACTGGCTACGGATTAGCCTGAGGATTTTAAAAAGGGGGTTTCCTGTCAGTTTGCCTTTCACCATTTTCACTCATAAGTTTAAAATGATTATGGGACAAAAATCCCTGACTACAAAGTCCTTGTAATCCTGATATGGCTGGGGCCAGGATCCCTGGGGGTTCGGCCCCCAACCTTGCTTGGGTCACTCTGAGAAGGGGTTAGGATTTTCCCATCCTGCACTGGCTGCCTTACTGCACTGATTGCTGCAGATAGTTCAAAGCAGATACCATTTATTAAACTACCACCAATGACAACAACAAGTTAAAAATGACAAAGGTTAAAAGAAAACACCAAACTCCACCCTGTGAGTGAGCCAGGGACCCCACACACAGAGTCTTGGGCGTGTAAGGGAAACTCACAGCCAGTTTCTCATATGTCCCAGGCCTCCTGCCCAGGCCGTGGCTGCACTCCAGGCATGACTCGGGTTGGATGCTTGCTCTGGTGGTGGGCACATTTCCAAGTTTTAGGGGAGAAAGGTCATCTCCCCAGCATTACTCCCTGGTTAACACTGGTTATTTCGAAATAAAAGATATTTGGTCCACATGATGTTTTCTTATTTTGAAAGGACGGATCCCATCCTTTCGAAATAAGAACTGTTGTTTCGAAACAGGTTAAACCCCGATTGTTTCAAAATGGCTCTTATTTCAAAATGGTTATTTCGAAATAAGGCCGTTTGGACATGTTGTTTTGAAACAACACCATGGTTTCGAAACAACTGTTTCGAAACAACATGTCCAAATGGCCTTATTTCGAAATAACCATTTCGAACTAAGAGCTGTTTGGATAGCAGGCTTTTCCCTTAATTCAAATTAACATTTTCTTAATTCAAATTAACTTATTTTGAAATAAGGACTTTATTTCAAAATACTTATTTCAAAATAACATTATGTGTGTAGACATAGTGTCGGTGTTTGGTGAGACCTGGGGCCCTGGGCTGAGCGGACACCTGGTTAGCCAGCATCTCACTCATACCATTTGCTATGTCTCCCTGTCTGATGATTTACACAGCTACAGAACCTTACAAGGCACATGCTCACGTATGACTGGCCACCAGGTGTAAGGGAGATGAATGAAGGCAGCAACCCACAAGCTTTCAATGAAGTCTGAACACTCAGCACACTTGGATAACTGTAATACTTTTTTAAAGTGCCCCAACAATGGAGCCTGTCTGTGTTATGTGAATCCTTGGAATGTGCTAGTTTTCAGGAGAAATCAGCATAAAAGTGTGATGTTGCCATTCAGAATCTGGTCCAGTGCACTACTGTGCCTCCCCAATTGCCACTTCTTGGGCCCCAGATTACCCTGCTTTGCGAAGTGGACCCCCAGACCTGTGTTAGTTCACATCAGCCTCCTGCATGTAATCGGTCCCAGGCAATGGATGTGCACCCTCTGGCCACTCAAGGGATGGTCAATCAGGGAGCACCCACAGTCACTAGACACTGCACTGGTAGCCTCCATTCCACAGGGATCATGAACTTACCCCTGTCACTGTGGGTTCATAGACACCATTTTTCCCATTTATCAAAGAAATGAGTATGCCCAGCTTCACTCATTTATACCCTCTAAAGTTCACATAGCTTTAGGTAAAACAAACACTACTTTATTGATAAGAACATGATTTTAAGTGAGTATAAAGCAAATCAATTCACAAACATTTAATAAATCAGTCGGGGATAATCTGTATCAAATAGAAGATATAAGACGTATTCTAAACCCTCATTGCTGTGTACCATAATATCATTGTCCAAAATTTCTCACAAGATATTCATCTGAAAGATGGTTTTACAGCCAGTCTCTGCCTGTTCCTAGACAGGACGAAGATCTTGCCTGAATCTAGAGAATGTTTCAAGATGGTCTCTCTCTTTTGGCAGTTCAAAGTGTGTGTACTTGTTTTCAAACCTCCTCAGCCTCTGTTCTTCCTGGGTAGGGTTACCAGATGTCAGGGAAAAGGAGGACATGTCTTCATTTTTACCTTCACATCCTCCGTCCGGCAGGCATTTTAAAAGCACATAATTTTGTCTGGCTTTTTACGTGCCAGAGTTAAAGTATGCTGGAATGCCCCGGAACACCCTATTTTTAAAGGGAAGCATTCCAGGGCTCCCTAAAAACAAAAGAATATGACATTAATACTACATTTTCTCCATGTGTCCTCCAATATCCTCCTTTTCATACTTTCCTGTCCTCACTTCCATGCTTTGGTATCTGGTAACCCTATTCCTGGGTCAAGCTGATATTCTTTGTCATCTAAACCAGGGACCTCAATTTGCATTGTCTTTGTCATGTTCATCTTCAGCGTCTGTGCTCAGAGAGAGAGTCCTGATGTTCTGACTCACCACCCTGCTGTGGTGTGCGGCTCCTGGCCCCTGCTGGCCCCACTCTCTGCTGGGCAGGGCTAGAGGGGAGCAGGGTGGATTGGCCAGCCTGGAGCTGCATCTTCTGTGGCGGGTGCCAGCCACTCCCAACCCGACCCCTGGAGGGTGCCAGTTACTGTCGGGGTGAGGTGCCGGTCAGCCCTGGTCCCCAGAGGCCACTTTCTGCTCTGGGGGCAGGAGCCAGCCTGGACCCCAAAGCCTGGCCCACCCCCTTCTGGCCATACCTATGGCACCCACTGAGGGTTGCTGACCCTTGAAGTAGACAATTTCTTTCTGGCCAATATTTTTATGTTTAACTGGTAAAGGCATCTTTGAGAGACCACTTGCACTGCAGTGCAGAGTGGATGTCCAGTATTTGATTTCATATGGGTGTGCAGAAAGAAACAATGCCCATCAATGCATATGACTAGCAGACAGTGGTAGAATGGTAGAATGCCTGTGTGTGGTCCAAAAATTGATATAAGAGGCTGATGGTCGGTGAGAAGTATGAACTTCTATCCCCAAAGATACCCGTGAAATTGCTGAATTCCAAAAACAATTCCTAGTGCTTCATGTTTGATTTGGGCATGATTAGTTTCTGCTTTGCTTAAGGCATGTGTGGCAAAAGTGATGGTGTTTTCTCCTGAAGGCATAGTGTGTGACACGAGCATTCCCACTGCATAAGGGAAGGCCTTGCAGGTCATCTGTAGAGATGTGTCAGAACCTCTGAAATTAGCAATCCATATTTAGCCCTGTTAAATGCAACATCATAGGCTTCAGTCCACTTCCAGACCTTGTTTTGGCCAAGCAGTTCATGTCATGGTTTTAGTAGCATTGCTGATTGTGGAATAAACTTTCCATAACAGTCCAGTAGCTCTAAAAAACAATGAAGTTGACTTATGTTTTGAGGAGGTGGAGCTTCGACAATAACCTAGACTTTTGCAGGAGCTTTATGAATTCCAGTAGCATCTATAACATGATATAATATTTGGAACAGTCTGGTCCCAGCTTTGAACTGTCCATAGAGACGCAGTAGTGTTGGCCTCAGCTGGCACCCATCTGCCAGCATCACAGTGAACCTGAGAGGCAGGGAGGAAAATTATTTTTCTGATAGTTCCTAGGTTTGAAGGTCAGAAGGGTCTGATCTGTAAAACACAGGCTAGAGTGGGGATCGGCAACGTGGGCTCAATGAGCCACCTGTGGGTCCCTGAGTATCCCCTTCTGACTCCCTGGCAGCCTTCTCCAGGGAGCCAGGTGTGCTCCGGGGACTCCCAGCTGGCCACAGCATCCGGGCCGAAGAAGGGGGCTCCTGGCTGGCACAGGCCCCCTGCTTTTGGGGAACCAGAGTTGCCCCCACCCTCCCACACAATTGTGGTGTTCAGGCGCTTTGACCCAGCCACTCCAGGCCTGAACAGAGGCCGCTTCATCCCCAGGACATGTATAGACGGTTTCTAACCTTTTCTTGTAACTGTTGTTCTCTGAGATGTGTTGCTCACATCCACTCCAATTAGGTGTGAGTCCATCTCCCTTCCGGGTCAGCTATGGAGCCACCTTGAGTCGTGCCTTCATATCCCTCCTTATAAGAGCTCGCCGAACCTCCGCCCCCCCCCCCCCCGTTCCTTCTTTCTTGTAACTGACAGCAGGGTAGGTGGGTGGGTTTTGGAGTGAATGTGAGCAACACATCTTGAAGAACAACAGTTATGAGAAAAGGTTAGTAACCATCTTTCTCCTTCGAGTGCTTGCTCACATCAACTCCAATTAGGTGATTCCCAAGCACTTACTGGAGGTGGAGTCGGAGTTATTTAGTTGCTGTCTTCAGGACTGCCACTCCAACTGCTGCATCTTCATTCACCGACTGGGTGATAGCATAATGCACCGCAAAGGTAAGAACTGATGACCATGTTGCTGCCCTACATGTGTCTAGGATAGGGGCTTGGGCTGCAAATGCCAAAGACGTCGTCTGTGCCTTCATCGAGTGTGCAGTAATCGGGGGAACAGGATTTTTAGCTAGTTCGTAGGAAGTCCTAATACATGATGCGATCCATTTGGATAGTGTCTGCAAGGAGACGGGAGCACCTTTCGTTTTGTTCGCCACCGAGATGAATAGCTGTGTCGATCTCTGGAAGGGTCTAGTTCATTTGATATAAAAGGCAAGAGCCCTTCTCACATCAAGGGAGTGTAGCACCCGTTCCCTAGCTCAGTGGTTCCCAACCAGTGTGCCGTGGCACACTGGTGTGCTGTGGCAACACTCAAAGTGTGTCACAAGACTCTGGGAGAGCTGGCTTTAAAGCTCCCTGCCTGCTCAGCTTAGCCACATGGGCTGTGCATGGGCTGGGAAAAAGGCAGGGGTTAAGGGTAGGGAAACACAGCAGAACACAGTTCCAGGGCCCCCTATTTTTATGCTGACAGCTTTCTAAGCCCCCTAAAAACAGAGGAACCCACCAGAATGCAGAGGTGGGTGGAGGGCCTACAAATGGGACGAGCAGCTGGAATGCAGAGTTCCTGTGGCTCTACCTTAACCCAGCTGGCAGAGAGCTGCGGCAGGCCAGGAGTTTGTGAATCTCCCCCCTGCACAGCGGAGCAGCTTGTGGTAAGCAGCTCCCAGCCTGTCAGCCAGTCTGCAAATAGCCCAGGTAAGGGCTTGGGGCGGGGTGCTGCTGGGTGTTGTGTAGGCCAGGGTGTGTGTGTGTAGCAGAGGTGGATGGGTAGCAGAGGGTGTGTGGCAGGGGTTGTGGGGTGGCTGGTTGGGGGGTGTGTGTAGCTGGGGGTGTGTGGCTGGGGCCTGGAGGGCTAGTTCTGGCCCCTGCAGTGATGGGAGGGTCCATCACAGGCAGCAGGGGGCTGGGGGAGGGGGGAATGGGACCCACTGGGGTGGGAGGGAGCAGGAGTGGGGTGAGGGTTTGCCCTGGGTGTCAGGGAGCCACTGTGGAGAAGGGGGAAGTGGGTGCTGCACCATGGTCCCCCGCCCTACCTTCCCACTCCCCAGGTTCCCCCTGCCCCTCAACAAAGCCACTCTTGTTCGCCCTTCCTCTCTCCTCTCTTGCCACCCTTGTGCTCTTCTCCACATGGCTGCCCTTGTCCTCTTTTGCCACCCCTGCCCTGCTCGGCTCCCCACACTCACTCCTGCCACTCCACACAACCCTGACCTCCCCTGTCTTGCCGCCCCTGCTCTGCTACCCCTACCACTCCACATAGCAGCATTTCCAAAACACTGTGCCCTGGTTCATGAATATTCATGTTATTTTGAGCTAATTTGAATATTCATGAGTTTTTAAATGGTGGTGTGCCTCAAAAATTTTGAAGGTATCAAGGTGTGCCACAGCAGAGAAAAGGTTGGGAACCACTGTCCTAGCTGAGTGATGAGGTTTTGGGTAGAAGACTGGAAAGAAGATATCAGCATTTGAATGGAAGGGAGAAACCACCTTTGGCAGAAAGGCAGGGTGTGGACATAGATGCACCTTAACTTTAAAAATGACTCTGTAAGGAGGTTCTGTTTTGAGTGCTTTAAGCTCTGACACCCTTCTGGCAGAGGTGATCACCACTGAGAAGGCCACCTTCTATGAGAGGTACAACTCTGAGCAAGTAGCTAGCGGCTCAACTGGTGGTTTTGTTAATGCTGCTAGTACTAAGTTCAAGTCCCATTGAGGGACGGGTTTAATTGATTGGGGAAATTTCCTTGTCAGTCCTTTCAAAAATTTACTCACTATTTGATTGGAGAACACAGAATGTTGCTCTATTGGTTTATGAAAGGCCAAAATAGCTGCTAAGTGGATCTTGACAAGCCTTCTTGGCTAAGATGTAGTAAGTAGTCCAATATAGCAGGTATACTAGCCTTGCTGGGATGGGCAGCTGAATGTTCACAGCAGTGACAGAAGTGCTTCCACTTTGCCAGGTAAGTCAACTGAGTAGAGGGTTTCCTGCTCTCCAGCAGGATCTCTCTAACCTGACTGGAGCATAGGAACTCTTGTTGGCTTAGCCACCGAGCTTCCATGCAGAGAGGTGGAGAGACTGAAGACTCGGGTGCCTGAGAAGGCCTTGGTTCTGGGTGATCAGATCCTGTCAGAGTGGTAAGGAGAGAGGGCCCTGTACTATCAGGTCTGGTAAGGAAGGGTACCAATGCTGGCGTGGCCAGTCTGGGGTGATGAGAATGATTGATGATTTGTCTTTCTTTATCTTGGTCAGTACCCTGGAAATCAGTGGGAAGGGGGAAATGCGTACATCAGCTCTCCTGTCCAGGTGATCTGGAAGGCATCTGCTATCGACCCCTCACCGGGCGCACTTGGTGTTGCCCTTG
This sequence comes from Podocnemis expansa, assembly GCA_007922195.1. Classification (NCBI taxonomy): domain Eukaryota; kingdom Metazoa; phylum Chordata; order Testudines; family Podocnemididae; genus Podocnemis; species Podocnemis expansa. The sequence goes on along the minus strand of ML682029.1, from coordinate 554,467 downwards.
GAAGCGAAGAGATCGAGATAGGGAGTCCCCCACCTGCAGAAGATGGAAGAGGTCACATCGGGATGGAGAGACCATTCGTGCATGTGAATAGCTCTGCTCAGGGAGTCTGCAAGGACGTTTTGGGACCCCGGTAAGTATGAGACTTTGAGGTGCATACCCTTGGGTATGCAGAAATTCCATAATCCAGGGTCTCCCTGCAAAGGGCTGGGGATTGGGCTCCCCCTTGTCTGTTCATGTAAAACATAGTAGCCATGTTGTCTGTTTACAGCGACATGTGTTTTCCCAATAGGTTACGTTCGAAGGGTTGACAAGCTAATCTCACCGTCCTTAGCTCTCTGACATTGACGTGAGTCAGTAAATCCCTTGGGTTCCAGAGGCCTTGGGTTCTTAAGGGACCGAGGTGTGCTCCCCACCCCAGGTCTGACGCATCAGTTACCAGCGTGACCGCTGGGAGGGGTTTGGAGAATGGAACCCCTGCACAAACCGTTTCCTGATCCCTCCACCACTCTAGGGATTTCAGTATGTGAGGTGGAACACATACCACTTGGTCCAAAGGGTCCCTGGATGGGCAGTAGACCGACGCCAGCCATAGTCGTAGTGGCTTCATATGTAGCCTGGTGTGTTGAATGACCTGGGTGCAGGCCGCGAAGTGTGCCAGGAGGCGTAGACAGTATCAAACTGTTGTCAGGGGATGATTGGATAGACTTTGAATTAGTGATGTGATATACTGGAAGCGGCTGGGCAGTAAGGAAGCCTTCGCCCGATTCAAATCCAGGATTGCCCCTATAAATTCTATCATCTGGGAAGGCACTAATACTGACTTTTGCTCATTTATCAACAGCCCCAACTCGTCAAATGTTTCCCTTATGGTGGCTATATGACTCATCAGCTGCTCTCTGGAGGTGCCCCTTACTAACCAGTCATCTAAATAGGGGAAGACATGGATACAACGCCTCCTGAGGAGAACTGCCACGACCGCCATGTATTTTGTGAAGACTCTTGGGGTCGTCACCAATCCAAAGGGGAGGGCCGTAAACTGAAAGTGGTTGTTGCCCACCACAAATCTGAGGAATTTCCTGTGTCTTGGTGCGATCAAGATGTGAAAGTATGCATCTCTTAGGTCGAGAGCAGCATACCAGTCTCCTAGTTCGAGGGATGGAATGATTGCTGACAGGGACACCATGAGAAATTTCAGCCTCTTCACGAACCTGTTTAGGTTCCTCAGGTCCAGGATGGGTCTGAGGCCTCCCTTCAATTTGGGGATCAGGAAGTATTTTGAATAAAGCCCACTCCCCTTTGAACTTGCTGGGGCCTCCTGAACAGCTCCCAAACATAGGAGCTTCTGAACCTCTGACATCAAAATTTGCTCATGAGAGGTGTCCCTGATGAGGGACAGGGAAGAGGGAGGGTGGGGTTGGGGGGTGGAGAGGAATTGGATGGAGTATCCGCTTTCCATCGTGTGGAGCACTCAGATGTCTGATGTTAGACAGGACCACGCATGGGAGAAATGGGATAAATGAGAACAGCAAGTTATTGACTGGTGGACTGGTATGGTACTCTTGAGTGCACCTTCAAAACCCCTGTTTAGGGCCTAATGCCTGCTTGGAGGAGCTGTTGTTCCTGTTAGATGAGTGGTATGACCACCTCCTGCCCCTTGTAGAGAGATTTCTGCCCCGAGCTCTTCTATGACCCACATCCTGTCTCGGGGTTTGATATTGATGGGAGGTCGATTGCGGTTTGAAATGTCGCTTCTGAAATGATGAGGCGTGTACCCAGAGAGACCTGAGGGTGGCTGTTGAGTCTTTTAAGCTTTGTTACCTTGAATCAGTCTGCTCAGAAAATAAAGATTTGCCTTCAAATGGAAAGTCCTGTATTGATTGTTGAACTTTAAAGGGGAGTGTTGATGCTTGTAGCCAGGCACTGTGCTTCATTGTGATCCCCGAGGCCATAGCTCGTGCAGCAATATCAGCTGAGTCCAGTGCTCCCTGAAGAGAGGCTCTTGCCACTGCTTTACCCTCCTCCAACAAGGTAGAGAATTCCTTTTTAGACTCCCCAGTTAATGAGTCTGAGAACTTTTGCATAGTGTTCCACATATTAAACATATAGCAGCTAAGAACAGCCTGGTGGTTAGCCACCCTAATCAATAATCTGCTGGTGGAATATGTTTTCTTGCCATACAGATCAAGTCTCTTGGCCTCTCTAGACTTGGGAGTAGGAGTTGTGGATCCCTGTGTCTCTCTATCGCTGGCAGCAGCTACCACCAGGGAGCCTGGGGATGGGTGTGTATACAAGAAATCATAGTCCTTAGGAGGGGCGAAATACTTCCGCTCCAACCTCCTAGGTATTGCAGACACAGATGACAGAGTGTGCCAAACAGCTCTCATGTTTCTATCAATAGTCTTTATGAGCAGAAGACCCACCTTAGCGGGGACAGACGGTGCGGAGATGTCAACCATGGGATCCGCTGATTCCTCAGTGACTTCTGAGATTTGTATACCTAGGCTTTGTGCTACCCTCCTAAGCAGGTCCTGGTAAGGTCTGTTATCTTCCGAGAGATAGGCTGAAGCAGACTCAGGTCTTGCTTCACCCAAATGTATCAGCGATGGATCCTTTGAGTGCTCTAAGTCCATCACCTCCAGACCTGCTGAGTCTTGAGGGCCCAGGGACTCAATATCTCCAGTAGTATCATTAACCGTTTCAGTGTCTGAAAAGGAACTCTCCGTGGCAGATGGCTCAAGCTGACACGGCATTGTTTGTTGTACAGTATTGTCGTGTACTACAGGTCCAGATGTGGCACTCACAGATCTATGTCTGGAATGAGTTGATGCCAAACGCACTAGATTCAATTCCTGAAGCTGCTGAAAAGCCCATGGGAACCAGAAGGGCCATCCTGGAGGGTTCTGCCACTGGGACACCCACGGTACCATGGGGAAAGGTGGGATCATATCCGATTATTGGGAGACCGCATCAGATTGGTTTCTAAATGAAGCTAGAGAGCCTGTGTCTGACCCCGAGGGGGAGGGGCTCCTCTGCGAGTGGGAGGAGATCGAGGAATTCGAGCCCGACAATTTATGTCCTGAACTGATGTAAGGTGCCAGCATTGGCTTGCCTCTAGTGTGGCTCGATGCCAGCGGTGCTGTCGACGATGATCTGTCAGAACCGGGCGGCACAGCAGACTCAATTGGGTCCTCTGCTGCTGCATATGTGACTGGCATGGAGGGAGATCTAATGATTGCTATCTCCTCCTCTGGAGACAAATCGAGACCTGTGACTGGGTTAGTGTTCAACGAGCCCTCATTCGGGGTCAGTGCCGACACTCGAGGTGGACTCTCCTTTCGGGCTCCATGACCTGATTTTGGTTGTGCCTCTCTGGCCTCTCACTTTTCATTCTTAGGAGCCAGTGACCTGCCCCTATCTGCTTGATGCTTTTTGTGTGGCACTGGGTAATGTGAGTGGTGGCGTAGGGTGGACCTCGGTACCAAAGATCCATGGTGTCGGGGGGTCTTTTCCCCCTTCCTGTCAGTCTCTTTATGTGCCAGAGTGCTTGTGGTGGGTGTCACTGACAGAGTTTGTTCTGAGCGGTTAGGAAAGGGGTGCAGAGCAGACCCCATCAGGATCAGCTTGATCCTCCTCGATCTCTACTTTGTGGTCCTGGGTTGGAAGGACCTACAGATCTTGCACTTAAGCAGCAAGTATTGTTCACGCAAACACTTCAAACAAGAAGTGTGGGGATCACTCCTAGGGACAGGCTTCTTACAAGTGTCACAAGGTTTGAAGCTGGGGGACTGAGGCATGCCCTGGTCCTGGTAAGAAAAAGTCCTTGCGAGCCGATCCTTTGGGTTAACACCACGATGAGAAGGATTTTAACAAACTAAACTAATATGGGAAAGGGAAAACAAAATAAAAAGGAAGGGGAAACTAGGGAAGATCTCAGGTGGAGAGTATTCATGTTCCAGCCAGCTGCATGGGCGGGAAGAAGGAACTGAGGGGGGAAGGGTCGGCGAGCCTTTATAACGAGGGATATGAAGGCACGACTCAAAGGGGCTCCATAGCCGAACCAGAAGAGAGGGGAGTGCTAGGGAAAACTTTCCAGTAGCTGTGCATGGAGATCCGGGGCACAGCACTGGGGTTCAGCTCATGTGCCCTGGTGTGCCCAGTGCCAGCAATGCCACTGCCAGATTCATTAGCCAGAGCACACAACAGGAAGTTTGGTCATTACTAAGCCAATGAGAATATAGTTTTCCAATAACACTGCAGAGAGAGAGAGAGACCATATTCATCACTCCAGTATACCAAGGCCTCATCATTAGTGTAATGAAGGGAAAACGGTCACTGGAACTGAAAGGCCTCAAAAAATAAGTTCCTCCCACTTCAAGAACTATCTAGGTTTGTTCTTTTATGTTTTATCCCCCAGTCAGGTTTGGCTTTGCCATTCACAAAGCAACAGATGAACATAAGCAGGGATTTCCCTAACACCCCTCCTTACACCTTCCCATATTCTCCCACCTGAATTTCCTAACACCGCCCCCAGTTGTCAGCTGGCTAGTAACATAGTATTATACCAATTTAGTCATTGGTTGGAAGTGACTGGATTGAACTGAAGTCACTAAGAAGTAAGGAAAGCAAACAAGGAGTCTGGTGGCACTTTGGCAAATTTAGGGAGGTTCATATTGCTTCTCTGTTGGGGGGGAAGGGAGCAGATGTTTGCTTGATGCTATGGGCTGTCTCTAACAAGAAGTATCTGATTAGCAATCAGCTCTATCTTTTAACAAGTATTGGGCTGGTTAAATAGTGCTTGTCCTTCTTAGTCAGGCTTTGTACAGAGTCTTTTATTATTTTAAGTGACCATTATACCTGAAATCACAGATAACCAGGTAGGTCTAAGTCAGGAGTGTCAAACATGAGGCCCATGGGCCACATGCGGCCCCGAAGGGTATTTTCTGCGGTCCTCAACAACACTGTTGTTACCAATATTTGCAATATAGTTGTATGAAAAGGTTTCCATGGTGCGGGCCTCAGGCTAATGTACTAGTCTTTATGCGTCCCTTTACTAGTCCTCATGCAGCCCTCATGGTGATTTGAGTTTGAGACCCCTGGTCTAAGTGCTAGTGGTTAGAGCTGGAGTGTGGGAAAGTAACCATACTTTGTGGAGACTAGACACTTCTAGCCTGCAACAGCTGAACTTCCCCCAGTGAGACCTAAAATCACAGAAGTCAAGTCACACAAAGTGTGGAGGAGACTATATCCAGAGCAAAGGTGATTGAGTGAAGCAGTGAAGAACAATGCAACTGCCATTTGGAGAAACAAGCAAGGTGCTGCTATTGCCTTTGTCCCCCTTTTCCCTACAAGGTGAACTCTTGTGAAAGCACCTCTGAACTGTGGGTCTCCCTTCAGTCCTGACCAGGAGGACAACAAGGTGAGTGAGGTATGGAGAAGGGAGAGGAGCACATTAAAGTAACATTTGTTTGTTAAACAAACAAGGAGTCTAGTAGCACATTTAGAGACTAACAAATTTATTAGCTCACTGTGTTTTGCTCCAGAATGCTAGATTTGTGACTGGGAAACTTACATTAATATTTCCTAGTAGGCCAAGATTTTTAAAAAGCTTTGTTTACCAAGGTCATTATCTCACATCATCACTACCTTAAAAGGTCATTATCTTGGATATTTTCTGTACTAAAAAATCTTTATGTTTAAATTAATTTTTACTTAAGAGCATTAGAAGGGCAATAGTGGATCTGACCAACGGCCATCTAGCCCGGTTCCAAAGGGGTAGCTATGTTAGTCTAGTTCAGCAAAACAAGCAAGGGGTTCTATGGCACTTAAAGACCAACAAATGTATTTATCGCATGAGCTTTTGTAGGAGAAAATCCAACTTTATCAGACTCCTGTCTTCTGGCAGTGGCCAATGCCAGGTGCTTCAGAGGGAATGAACTGAACAGGTAGTCATGGAGGTATCCATCTCTTGACATCTAGTCCCACCTTCTCGCAAAAGCAGACTAGGAACATTTCAGAGCACGGTGTTATATCCATCCCTGCCCATCCCAATTAATATGATTGATGGACCTATTCTTTTTAAACTTATCTAATTCTTTTTTGAACTTTGTCATAGTCTTGGCTTCCACAATGTTTTCAGGCAGAGTTAAACAGGTTGACTGTGTGTTATGGGAAGAAATACTTCCTTTTGTTTTTTTAAACCTACTGCCTATTAATTTCATTGAGGGACACCATATTCTTTTGTTACGTGAAATATTAAATAGCATTTCCTTACTAGCTTTCTCCATATCAGTCATGATTTTATAGACCTCTACATCCACCCTTAGTCACTTCTTTTCCAAACTGAAAAGTCCCAATTTTATAAAGTTCTTCTCAGGTAGAAGCTGTGCAATACCCCTAATCATTTTAATTGCCTTTCTCTGTACCTTTTCCAATTCAAATATAGATATTTTTGAGATTGGGCAACCAGAGCTGCATGCTGTATTTAGGATATGGGAGTACCCTGGATTTATACAGTGGCATTATGATATTTTCTGTCTTATGAAATTCATTTTCTTTCTTAGTGGTTCCTTCCTAACATGCCATTAGCTTTTGTGCACACACACAGAGAACAGTGTTTTTCAGAGAACTATCCACAATAGACTCCAACAACCAGTGAGACTTGCTCACATGCTCAGGGTTTAACTGATTACCATATTTTGAGTGAGAATTCGGGAAGGAATTTTCCCCCAGGGCAAATTGGCAAGAGCTGTGGGGGTTTTTGACCTTTCTTTGTAGCATGGCTCACTTGCTGGTGGATTCTCTGTACTTTAAAGTCTTTAAATCATGACTTGAGGACTTTAACTCAGTCAGAGGTTAGAGATTTATTACAGGAGTGAGTGGGTGAGGTTTAGTGTCCTACATTGTGCAGGAGGCCAGACCATGATATTGGTCCTTTCTGAAAGCACAGCAAATGTGGAAGGCACCCACTGTGGCTTAACAGAGAG
>ML682029.1:527255-542484 GCA_007922195.1 Podocnemis expansa | reverse complement strand
TAAGCTGCCTAGGGAGGTGGTGGAATCTCCATTTCTGGAGGTGTTCATGGCCCAGCTGGACAAAACACTGACTGGGATGATCTAATGGGAGTGGTCCTGCTTTTTCTGGCAGGGGGTTGGACTAGATGACCTATGAGGTCCCTTCCAACCCTATGATTCTATGACCTTAGAGTTTATGAGTCTCTCTCTTTCTTGAGTGCTAACAGCTAAGTTAGATCCCATTATTTTGTATGTATCATTGGGTTTCTGTTTTCAAATATGCATTACTTTGTATTTATCATCAATGAATTTCAGCTGCCATTTTGTTGTCCAGTTATCCAGTTTCGTAAGAACCCTTTTTAAAACTCTTCACAGTCTTGTTTGGATTTAATAATCCAAGTTTAATAATAATCCAATGGCAACCCCCTCCCTTTTCTCCCTGGGTTACTTGGGAGCAGGCAACACTCACAGAATGACAATGTGTATCCAATGCAATGTGGCAGTGAAAAAAGCTAATGTGGTCCTAGGGTGCATCAGAAGGGGTATTTCCAGTAGAGATAGGGAGGTGTTAGTACTGTTATACAAGGCACTGGTGCGACCTCACTTGGAGTATTGTGTACAGTTCTGGTCACCCATGTTTAGGAAAGATGAAGTGAAACTGGAACAGGTGCAAAGAAGGGCTACAAGGATGGCTTGTGGAATGGAAAATCTTCCTTATGAGAGAAGACCTCAAGAGCTTGGTTTTTTAGTCTTCTCAAAAGAAGGCTGAGAGGAGACATGATGGCTCTTTATAAATACATTAGAGGGATAAATACAAGGGAGGGAGAGGAATTATTTGAATACAGCGCTAATGTGGACACAAGAACAAATGGATACAAACTGTCCTTCAGAAAATTTAGGCTTGAAATTAGACGCAGATTCCTAACCATCAGAGGAGTAAAGTTCTGGAATAGTCTACCAAGGGAAGTGGTGGGCGCAAAAACCTTAGGTGCCTTCAAAACCGAGCTTGATAAGTTTATGGAGGGCATGATATGATGGACAGTGTAGCTTGCCCATTGTCTGCCTTTTACTACTGGTGATGGGTATGATAATGACCTGGGAAGGGGCATTGGATCAAGTGGGTTCTGAGTTATTACAGAGAAGTTCTTGACTGGCTGTTGTGGACTTGCCCTCATGCTCAGGGTTTAACTGATTGCCATATTTGGGGCCAGGAAGGAATTTTCCCCCAGGGCAGATTGGCTTGGGCGCTGGGGGTTTTTTGCCTTCCTCTGTAGCATTGGGCATGGCTCACTTGCTGGTTGATTCTCTGTATTAAAGTCTCTAAATCATGATTTGAGGACTTTAATAGCTCAGTTATGGGTTTGAGGTTCATTGTAGGAGTGGGTTGGTGAGGTTTTGTGGCCTGCAGTGTGCAGGAGGTCAGACTAGATGATCATATTGGTCCTTCTGACCTTAGAGTCTATGAGTCTGTGCACAGGTGCTTAAGTTTGACAACAAAGAGATCCTGAGTTTCCCAGTGGTGATGTTGGGATTGTGGGAATCCTCTATCCACTCCTCTGCTGCCATCCCTTTGCTTGACAGGAAATTAAACTTGTCTGGATTCTGTATATACTCAGTGGCGTGCCTCGGGACCCTCCAGGACTAAATCCATGTGGCTAAGAATAATCTGTGGGATGCGTCTAATCTGAATTTACTAATTATATATAGAATAAATTAAAAGTGCTTAAGCTGCATGTAACAAACCTTCATTTAATGAAGAAACTTATCCTAAGAGGATATAATTGAATATTACTACTGATTTAAATACACAGGGGCAAGTAAATAAATCAGTGAATAGACACAGAATACAGTTTAAAGGAAACTTATCTAACGTATTTACACAGCCCTTTTACTCCAGCTTCAGAAAGCACACTCCCCAGAGTTCAGAAGCCCAACCCCTTGCTTGTGTGGGTGTACTTGAAGGGTTAGAAGGCAGCACTCAGCTGGTCCAGTGTATCCATTCAGAGCCACGCTGAAGATCCGGAGTGAGCCCAACCAAATGTCTGTGGTCCTGGCCCTGTTTCAAAGGGACTGCTACACTGCCTCCTCTCGGGCCCAGTCAGTCTCTCAGACGACTCCCTTGCTTTATAAGCTGTGCTCCAAGTTGGAGGAGGGAGACAGACACTCATACCCTCACTGCAGATCCAGCTCAGCAAGCTCTGGGCACGGATCCTACTTTGGGCTGAGTAAGCCACCAACCTCTGAAGTTCCCTGCTTGAGTGAGCCTCCAGCAGCCTCAGGAACCCCAGGAGCAACCTCAGGAACTCTGCAAGCAGTCTCGGGCACCACAGGAGCAGTCACCAGCAGCTTCCAGATTCAGCCACGTCTCTTTCTCTCCCAGTGGAGACCCCCTTGTCCCTCGGTGCTATGTGGAGGGGCAGGAAGGATTTCTCTCCCTTTCCAAAGAGATCATGAAAGTTGTAGTCTCTAAGTGGAAGAACTTACGGCACATAGGGACTGCTTAAAATGTTAACCTCCTACTTGAATTCAAAGGCCGCTAAAGTATAGGGTGCTTACACAATTTAATCTTGAATAATTCTGTACTATCTGCAAACCTTGCCACCTCACTTTTCACCTCTTTTACCTGTCATTTACGAATATGTTGAATGGTATTGGTCCCAGATCAGTAGCCAACTTTGTGTGATAATCTAAGAAAAAGGTCATTCATGAACCACTTTTCAGTTTTTAGTATTGTGCCATATAGCCCCTCTTCACCATCACAGTCTTACACCTCACTGGCCCTCACACCCCCCACTGTAAATTCTAACATCCCCCTCAGTTCAGTTCTGGGGGAGAACCCTGAACATCAGCCAATGAGAACAGTTGATTCAGCCAACCAACTTTGTTAAGTAAATTTGGACGGGAGCAACAATTTCTTTGTGAAATTCAGGTTTAAGTAACTTGGGTCTGGAAGCTGTGGACTGGTGTAAACATCAGTCCATGCTGGAAGAGTGGGAGAATACAAATAAAGCCCTAACAAGGGGTAAGTAACAGTGTAGACTTTCATCCAAAGTTAATGTAATCCTTTTGTGTTGGGTCCAGTTCCCGATGCCACATTTTAAGAAAGATGTTGAGGCATTGTAGAAAGTCAAGAGGTGAGCAACAAAATATGATTAAAGACTAGAAAACATGACCTTAAATGGAAGACTGGAAAAATTTAGTTAGTTTAATCTGGAAAAGAGAAGACTAAAGGGGATGCATTAACAGTTTTCAAGTACATAAAGGGTTGTTACAAGGACAAGGGAGAAAAATTGCACATGTTAACCTGTGATGGTAGGACAAGAAGTAAAAGGTTTAGCTTGCATCAAGGGTGGTTTATGTTGGACATTAAGGAAAACTTCCCAACTGTCAAGATGGTTAAACACTTGAATAAATTGCTCAGGGAGATTGTGGAATCTCCTTAATTTTCAAGAGCAGGAAATCTGTCAGGAATGGTACAGATCTGCTGGCTGTATTTTAAAGAAACCCTGCTAAGGGCAAGGAAGATACCATTCTGATGAGCAGAAAGAACAGAAAATGTGGAAGGAAGCCCAGCATGGCTTAACAGAGATCTCTGTGGTGAGCTGAAACATAAAAAGGCAGCTTACAAGAAGTGGAAGCTTGGACAGATGACTAGGGAGGCATACAAAGATATTGCTCGGGACTGCAGGCATAAAATCAGAAAGGGTAAAGGACAATTGGAGTTGCAGCTAGCAAGGGATGTGAAGGATAACAGGAAGGGGTTCTACAAGTATGTCAATAACAAGAAGAGGATCAGGGATGGTGTAGGTCCCTTACTGAATGGGGCAGGTAGCCTCATGGTGGAGGATGCAGAAAAGGCTAAAGTGCTAAATGCCTTTTTAAATTCAGTCTTCAAAAGGAGGGCCAGCTTCCAGCCCACTACACTGGGTATGGTGGATTGGAGAGAAGAAGAGAGGCCTTTTGTGATGGAAGGTCAGGTTAGTGATTACTTAAAGAAGTTGGATGTGCACAAGTCCATGGGGCTGGATGAACGCATCTGAGGGTGCTGAGGGAGTTGGCCAATGAGATAGCAGAGCCTCTGGCCATTATCTTTAAAAACTCATGGTGAACCGGGGAGGTGCTGGGGGACTGGAAAAAAGCAAATATAGTACCTATCTTCAAGAAAGGGAAAAAGGAGCGTAAGGCAGGCTTAGAAGCTGTGCCTAACAGCTTCTGAAGGGGGCAACTAAATCTGCATGGGTCCTGTATTAGCATGAAGACAAAGAGCACAATTAGGTATTAGCATAGTGGGTGCAGGGCATAGTGGGTAATTGTATTTGGGGTTAATCTGATTACAGATCTGTCAATATCTGTAATTCTACTGAAGGGAAATATGATATACTATCTTTGGTGATATGCTATTCTCTGCTTGTTCCAAATCTGTTTGGGTTAGTTAAGGGGTAAAAGCTACCCTTAGTTAAAAAGAGACTTGTAAGAGAGGCCACTGGCTATTTCAGCCTGGAAAAGTTTAAGGTAAGGGTGGGCTTTTGTATAGCTTGTTTGGGAGTAGTGCCTGAGGCATTTTACCTTCCTTAGTAGCCCCACTATCAAATAATAGGTCTGGGTGGGCTTCTTTGAGGTCTCTTCTTTGTTATGGAAGTAGCTGTTTACAGGTACTTGAGGTTTAAGAGTTGAAATCACTGAGAGAGGCAAACTCTCTCTAAGCTAAAATCACTAAAGAGGGAAACCTTCTCTCTGTGCTGAAATCACTGAAGAAAAGCAGCAATGGAGTGACCAGCAGGCAGAACCAATAGATGGTAAGAATAGCCAGCAGCAAGCTAGGCAGGCGAGTGACTGGTGGGTGGAGCCAAGGGATGGTGCTAAAGGATGAAGTGAGTGACCAGCAGGTGGTGGACAGCTGGTGTGAAAGACACTCCCTACATACCCTAGGGTTGGCTGGGAACCTAGTTAACACTGATTCTCCAGATCAGTGTGGGTTTTGGCCATTAAGTCTTGTATGTTCTGTAATGCGGTGTGGGTTGTTGGGAACTTCGCTCTGTATTGATTTTCTAGATCAGCGCTGATCTCTGTTATTTAGCCTTTTACATTACATTTTACTACTATTAAAAGTTCTGTTTACCACACTCAGACTCGTGCGTGTGAGAGGGGAAGCCTTACCCCTTTGGGGTGCGCAGGGAACAGTGCAGGATTCCCCAGAAACCTGGGCAGAGACTTGAGAAGGTTGGTGGTGTTACATTATTGGGAAACCCCTAGATATAGAACCCAACCCTTTTCTGTCAGCCTGCCCTTGCAGAAGGGTTACAGGAGGATCTGGGGAATTACAGACCTGTTAGCCTCACATCAATCGCTGGAAAAATCATAGAGCAAGTTCTCAAAGAATCCATCCTGAAACACTTGGAGGAAAATAGAGTGATCAGGAACAGTCAGCATGGATTCACCAAGGGTAAATTGTGCCTGACCAACCTCATTGCATTCTATGATGAGATGACTGGATTTGTGGATGTGGGAAGAGCCGTTGATGTGATATACCTTGACTTTAAGAAGGCTTTTGATAGTTTCCCACAACATTCTCGTAGGCAAGTTAAGAAAGTATGGGTTGGATGTGTGAACTGTAAGGTGGATGGAAAACTGACTAGATCAATGGCTAAGTGAGTAGGAATCAATGGCTCGATGTCTAGTTGGCAACCAGTAATGAGTGGAGTGCCCAGGGGTCGGTCCTGGAGCCCGTTCAATTCAACATTTTCATTAATGATCTGGATGATGGAATAGATTGCACACTCAGTAAGTTTTCAGATGACACCAAGCTGGGGGGAACAGTAGACACAATGGAGGGCAGGGACAGGATTCAGGGAGACCTAGACAAATAGGAGCAGTGGGCCAATAGAAATCTCATGAGGTTCAACAAGGACAAGTGCAAAATCCTGCATTTGGGACTGAAAAACCCCATGCACTGCTACAGGCTGGGGAGCAATCAGCTAAGTAGCAGCAGTGTAGAAAAGGACCTGAGGCTCATGGTGGATGGGAAGCTGGTATGAGTCAACAGTGTGCTCTTGTTGCCAAAAAAGCCAACGGCATACTGAGTTGAATCAGTAAGAGTGCTGCCACCCGATCGAGGGATGTGATTATTCCACTCTATTCAGCACTGGTGAGGCCACATCTGGAATACTGTGTACAGTTTTGGGCACCCCACTACAAAAAGGACGTGGACAAATTAGAAAAAGTCCAGCAGAGGGCAACAAAAATGGTCAAGGAGCTAGAGCACAAGACTTACAAAGAGAGACTGAAGGAACTAGGCTAATTCAGCCTGCAGAAGAGAAGACTGAGGGGGGATTTGAGAGCAATCTTCAACTACTGGAAGGGGTGCTCCAAAGAGAAGGGAGCTAGGCTATTCTCAGTGGTTACAAAGGACAGAACAAGGAGCAATGGTTTCAAGTTCCAGCTCTGGAGGTTGGGACTGGATATTAGGAAACACTTTCTTACTAGGAGGGTGGTGAAGCATTGGAATGGGTTACCTAGTGTGATGGAGACCCCAGACAAGCCTCTTGGATCCCCCTCTGTCCACAGTCAGTCAGGACTCTGCTACGGTGGAATCTTCCCCCCGTTCTGAACTGGGGACTCCTCACTCTGTGCAGCCAGCTCCCAACTCTAGGCTCAGCGGGTCCGATCCTTGCTCTGTCTGGTCTCCCGTGGAGGGGGTTTCCTCCCTCCAGGAGGGTCCCAGCCGTCCCAATCAGCAGCGACTCTCAGCCAGTGTGGCAGTCAGAGGGTTTAGTAGCAAACCAGTTCATAGAGCAGCAACGACAGTTGGTATCAGCATCATCAGAACAACCAGAAGTGAAACCCCCAGGGGATTAGGGCTACACCCCAGGGCAGGGTCCTGTCTCTTGGACCCTCCATTTCCAGTCCATCCAGCTGAATCCAGTGTGACCAGTGGGGGGTCCCAGGTACAGGCTCCCTAAACACTACCCCCCTACCCCTAGTGGCTCTATCCCATATCACCCACCTGTGTTCCATCACCCGAATAGAAAAGAAAGAGGGTCAACACCCGTGTCTTCCCTTAAGTAAGGTTCCCACTTCTCCACACCTAGGCAGATGGTGGAATCGCCATCTCTGGAGATATTTAAGACTTGATTAGACAAAACCCTGGCTGGGATGATTTAGTGGGAGTGGTTCTGCTTTTTCACAGGGGGTTGGATTAGATGACATCATGAGGTCTCTTGTAACCCTGTGATTCTATGAACCACTGTGTAAGTGCACATTACTGTGTCACCAGACAGTGGTAAGTATGTCGCGCAGAGGCGGGAGGATGACTGGATTTGGTCTGTGTTGGTATGTGCTGTAGGGTTGCAATATGTCGCCAAGTGTGTCATAACCCACACAAGGTTGAAAACCACTGGTCTCGATAATACTCTCTCCTGATATGAATACAGGGAATTGGACTACTTGGCCTCTTGGTGTCTTTTCAGTTATACAATGCTATGATTCTGTGATTCTATACAAAACCAGATTGTAAATATCTGTTAGTCTCCTGGTACAGTACAAGAGATAAAGAGTATATTAAAATTGAAAAAAAGGTATGACTGTTGTTTTATTACAGAAATTTCAAAGGGACAGAAAAGGAAGTAGTTAATAGCAATTTTAAGGAGATAAGCTCTTGGGAGTATGCATTTATATCAGCAAAGCTACAAAGCTGACAAACATGCTGATAAGATGCTGGATGCATTTTTTCTCCCACATGAAATTAACACTTTTACTTCTTTCTTTTTTCCTCTGGTAAGTAGTAACTGCATCTCTAGAAATTTTTGCAAATTATGTTGGCCTGTCTGATCTCCCTAAGCAACTTCCAGCATTCATAAGGTGAGTTGCAAGTTGTTATGTTGGCTGATATTTAAAAGGAAACTGAAAACAATGGCTATGTCTATGCTATAAAAGCTAAGTTGACTTTATTAAGTTGACTTAATAAAGTCTACTTAAAGTTGACTTTAAATGGGTCCCCTGGCTTAAGTTGACTCTATAAAGTCAACTTTAATGTCCACATTGTGTTAAGTCAACATAATAAAGTTGACTTAACCCTTTAATTTGATTTTAAGGGCAGGAGTTATTCAGTCAACTTAAGAAGCCCTTAAGTCGACTTAATGTGCTCCAAATGTGGACAGGGCTTTGTTTAAGTCGACTTAAGCCTCCTTAAGTTGCCTTAAACTCATAGTGCAGACACACCCAAAGAGTGTTAATGGACAAAGGTATAGAAGCAATACAGAAAAACTAAAATCCATAAATCTCTCATTTAAAAATAAAAAATATACTGGTTATTAAATTCTGTAGCTGATTCTTTTGCCAGTCAGGAACCTGAAGAGCCAGGGTGTAGCTAGCCTCTGCTTTCTGGCCAGGCTCCTTACTCCTCAGGGTGAGCCTGGACAGTCCCGTTTCTGATCACATGACCAGAAGCTTGCTGCCTAGCAACTGGAACATCAGGAGGGGGAGAGGCAGCCCCACTCCTGCTGGTGGGTAGGAGCTGCAGCCGGAGGAGCAGCCATCCCCGACTCATAGACTCTAAGGTCAGAAGGGACCAATATGGTCATCTAGTCTGACCTCCTGCACAGTGCAGGCCACAAAACCTCACCGACCCACTCCTACAATGAACCTCAAACCCAGAACTGAGCTATTAAAGTCATCAAATCATGAGTTAAAGACTTTAATACAGAGAATCAACCAGCAAGTGAGCCATGCCCAGTGCTACAAAGGAAGGCAAAAAACCCCCAGCGCCCAAGCCAATCTGCCCTGGGGGAAAATTCCTTCCCAACCCCAGATATGGCGATCAGTTAAACCCTGAGCATGAGGGCAAGTCCACAACAGCCAGTCAAGAAGAACTTCTCCGTAATAACTCAGAACCCACTCGATAAAATGCCCCATCTGTTAGGTGACTGCTCCTCTGTCTGCTGCCAGGGGCTCTGGTGGGTGGTTGGGCCAGCTGGACAACTGGGTGGGCACTGCCCACCCCGGCCCACTCATAGCTGCACCTGTGCTCAGGCGGGGCTAACAGATCTTTCCTCTGAGGAATCATGAGCTTCCCCATGTGAAGTTCCCTTCCTGCTATCTGGACTGGTGTGCCACTATGTCACCCCCGCGCTCAACTTCTGGGCCCCAACTCACCCCACTTTGCTGGGTGAACCCCCACTCCTGGGGTGGCTCACGCCCAGCCTCCTGTGTGTAAATGGTCCCTCCCCCAGTGGAGGAGGCTGTTTACCAGCCACTCAGAGGACAAACCTGCAGCAAACCCCCAGTCCGAGATGCAACCTGGTAACTTCTGCCTGCAGAGATGAGAGCTGCTCATTGCGCCCTGGAATCTGATTTACACCTGTCTGTTGATTTATCAAAGAAATTGGGCTTGTACTACAATACTAAAAAAGCTGTTCAGATGTTGTGGCATGGTTTGGAACTTGGGGTTCAAGCCCACTCCCCTTCTCGGGCTTCAGAGCCTCATCCCAGTTGTCAATAAAGCTGTTTTTAGTCCTGCAGTGCAGGTATGTGTCTGGAGACCTAGGCTTTCAAATGTGCTGCCAGAGATTTTCAAATACGCTGCAGACCTACCCAATGACTCTTGCATCCAAAAATAAACTTTTGGGGAAAAACCAGGGGACAACAGAGGTACTGATACAAGCTTCGCCATCATAACTGCTACCCCCAACCTCTTCTGGAGCTCCAGGCCTTCCTCATCCTTAACTTAAAAAATTCCCTGACCAGACTGGACCTAAAAAACCCACCCCAGATGCCACAGTCACTTCTGCTGGCATCAGCTAGTCCTAATCACCACCTCAAATCAAATCAAACTTTAACAGCATCAGCATCAGCTCCAGCTTACCTCAATTCTAACTGCTTCTCTTTTACCCCTCAAAAGAATGTTTCCTATCTTTAATAGCACTTAAGCAAGAATGTTTTCTTTTCAAAACTGTCTCAGCTGTAACAAAACCAAAAATTGTTATTAAAATAAAAGTCTTTCTTAAAACTTTACTTTCCAAATGCCTTAACTGTTTTCTTCCCTCTTTTCTGCTTCTTCAATAAAAAAAAATTAAAAAATGAATACCGTGTTTTTCATGGTACTAAGCTAGCAGAGGTCTCTGTATACTGAACCCCAAACCTTGTTTAACACTATTGAATGCTAAATAGTCACTAAATTACATTAACAGGTTTGGCCCATATATTCCATTTAAATTCATAACTTTTAGCGCCCAATGTGGTGCTTAATATATACTCAAAAGCTGGTACCTTGGCAAAAAAGCATTTTCAAAGCTGATGTAAAACAAAAGTTTTTAAGAAATCCTTAAATGTGTTAATCTTCTTTTTAAAAAGTATGCATAGTATGTAATTGTAATAACTTTAAAAACATAATTTAAAAGGTTTCTTTAAGAAAAAGAAGCAAAAATTGTAAAAAGAAAGTATTTTGAATTATTAAAATTTCCACTAAAGCCGACTTTACTAAAATAACATATTGGATAATTCTCCCATGTTAACATAATACCAGTTTAATTCTAAGCTGTTACTGCATTAATTATAACATCTTAAACCACCAAAACTAAGAGCTCAGCAACCCAATTTTTTTCTGGTTTGTAAAATTGTTTTGTTGATTTATTTTTTAAATTATATTTTCTTCATATTTTCCCTAATATTTTATTCTCTTTTTCTTGTTATTTTTTGCTGCCTTTCAGTGTTGCAAACATCTATCAAAAGTGGCTCCAAAAAGACCCATTATTTTGTTGCTTTTTAAGAAAGCAATGCAGTGGGGTAAAAATGCCTTCAGAACTTGTTTTTCTTCCTAGTAAACAGGCTTAATCACTAATATACCAAATATTCATAGTTTATGTAAATATACAACTTTATCTGTCTAAGAAGCAATACAGGGAATTGATCCCCCCGTTTTTGCCCATTCTGGGCAGAAAGCCAAAACAACAACAAAAGTTAACTTGTTCTTCAACAGCCAACAAACAAATAATAGCCACAATTTCAGTTTTGGTTTTACCACAAAAACAACTCACTGGAGTGCACATAAATTTGCACACCAGTTCCAAAAATTTGCACAAAAGAATTTTTTGCAGACACAGCCTACGAAAAATTAGAGGGAACATTGGTTGTAAATAACAAGTACCCTTGCAGTGTTATAGATAACAAAGTGTTCCTTGTGCTATCTGGAACTTATTTGCATGAGCTGACACAATGCCAGTTTATGTCTTTGTACACATTTAACACAGTACTGTTTAAATAATTGTTCATCACTGATAACATTACACAATTTTTCTTGTTCAACATTCCTTAACCAATTGGCTATGGTAGTGTAGTGGGCCAGCCTAGAAGATTCCTGTTATGAGGAGGAATAGTGTGACAGGCACATGGACCCCAGAGCACTGCTGCATGTTGAGAGAAATTATTATTTAATTTTGCCTTTGCTTGGGCTAATTGCCACAAGGTTTAGCTGTTTTTGCCAAATGTACTGTTATGTCTTAGGCTGTTTTTGAGAGGTGTACATTATCAGCCTGTGAAAGCTATCTGTTTGTGAAGGTTCCCTAGAATGAAGTGTTTTGCAAGAAAGTTTCCCAGAACTGGCTGTTTTGTGTAGAGAGAGAGACATAGATTTATTGTATGGGAATGGTGGCAGGTAAACATCAGACTCTACAAAAGTCTAGACAGAGACTTTGAAACTCGCAATGAATGGATGATCAGCTGTGCCTGGATCCCTTGAGTGGCCACTCTGTGGTGCTGTTGGGTCTTCTGCCGCAGTTTAGAGTGTGAGTGTTAAGTGCTAGTTGGTGTTAGTGCTTAGGTGTGAGTGGATTTAACCAGCGCTACTAAGTGTTGTACTCTTTAATAAACTTAGTGAGCTGATAACTTTCAGCTGTCTGGTGGCATTCTTTACTCTGGTACACACACGAACCTTACGTTCCTGTAACAGGTAGTTAACACATAACTACCACAGGTTGGTGCTCTTTTACTTTCTGATAATTTTCTTTAATCAATTCATACATTTTTACTGATGTCTGGTTAAGCAATTTAGCAACGTCATGTATAATAAGTACAGTGTTATCTATCTTCAATAGTCAGATCGTCAATATCACAGAATATAGGTTTATTAACTCTGTTTGTAACCTGATGCTCAGAATAGATAACATGGCTTTCAATGTTTTCCATATCTGCCTTGCTCCAAAGAGACATTCCTAAAATACCCTGAAATGGAAGCAGTGTTTCCTTCTAAACCCGGGAGCTGCCCATTCTAAAAGATAAAAGACTGTGGAGAGTTTCTTGTGCTGCTATTGGATTTCATCTCCTTTCCTGAAGAAGGCCACAGTATCTAGTAACAAGACAGAATACCTCAATAACGGTTTTCTAAAATTACCAAATCCTGCCATATTCCAATGAGAAAGGTTTAAAATGAAATATATATGCATAAACTTTGCTTCAGGATATACAGTTTAAGTAGAGGTTAGATCTGTCTCTACACTGAGGCATGCTTTGTTTCTACCTTCAGGTAGTAACTAATTGTCTAATTCTAATAGATATTATATATAAGTCTTCTGTATTTGTGAGGTAGATCTTAAAGTTCCTATAGAGAATAGTTATTTCTTGATGGAAATCTATTATGCAATTTGCTGTTTCAGTCATTGTGTCTGTGAACTGTGCTCCAAAGATGGATCATATTGACAATCACTATAGCAATGCCCATGATGATTGAGGATCAGAAACAGTTCCCTGGCACAGTCTGAGTTGGTCAGCATGGTAAATTTTATACAAATTTCTCTTCTTTAAGGAAACATGTTTTGTTTACAGGTCAACTTAATTAATCTGCAATGTAATGCAGTCATTTTCCTTTACACTTTTTGCCACACAGTCTCGATTTGGGGGGGCCATTTATAATAATGTTTTTAATATCAATACTTCAGAATTGCAATAATCCATCTGAGATATGCCATGTTAGATGCCAATAGAAAGGCTATCATTTGCTAAGAATGATTACATTCTTTATTTGCAAAGGAGCAGCTGTGTTAGTCCAATTCAGCAAAACAAGCAAGGAGTCCTGAGGCACTTAAAGACTAATAGATTTATTTATTGCACAAGCTTTCATGGGAGAAAATCCCACTTCATCTGACACTTTGAAGATAAGGGAACTTACAGAATTGGAGAAAAATAAATGCAGGGAAGCACAAAAGAATAAATGGGCACAAAACTGACATCAGAAATCACAACATTCAAAAACCAGTTGCTGAGCACTATGATCTTACTAATCATTCTGTTGCTGATTTGTTAACAGCTATACTCAAGCAAATGGATAACACATGAAGCCTTCAAAGAGAAACTGCAGAACTAGAATTCATTTACAAATTTGATTCTGTCTCTTCAGAATTAAATCATGTCTTTGGATTCTTTTCCCATTACAACAGGTGACTTGACCTCATCCTTCTCTATATGCTGTTCCTCATTGTTTGAATCTTAACAACTGCTTTGATTTGCTGTTACAGTATGACCTGGCTCTATGACTTACACTTCCTTGTGTTTATTTCCTCCAATTCTGTAAGTTCACCCATCTTCAAAGCGTTCGATGAAGTGGATTTTCTCCTATGAAAGTTCATGTGATAAATAAATTTGTTAGTCTTTAAAATGCCACCAGACTCCCTGCTTGTTTTACATTGTTATGTGTGAGTTGTGTCTATGTTAGAAGTTATGAATATGTTTGATGTGTCTGTATTCCAACTTGGAATGTGTTTGTGGAAGACACCCCACATAGAATGGCTGTAGCAATTGTCTGTTTAGTGGCCCATTAAGGAAATTCTCAGGTACAGTGGGTTCGGGGAGACACCTGATGAGTCCCCAGGACTTGCTCATGTGACTTTGCATTCCATTTTGCTTCTGTAAAATTCCAAACAGCATGAAAAAGGCCAGGGGACATAAAAAAGACTGAAGCACCACCTTCATTTTGTCTTTCAGTCTATGCAGCTTTCAACCAACACCTACATCTGAATATGTTCATCTACAGCTGAAGCTGTGAACAAAGGACTGAGACCTATGCAGGTATTGGATGTACACTGGAGGGACTACGTAAGCCTATAAACTCTAAATTCTACTGGAAAGTTGATGTATATGTACTTTTAAATCATGTGCCTGTGATTGCTTTAATCTTTTGACAGTTCTAACGGTAGGTTTTTTGTTTTTTTGACTTGTATTATAAATCTTTAGTTAGTTACTAAAGGATTGACTGGCAACGTGATATTTTAGGTTAGATCCAAACTTATATTGATTTGGTGATGTGGCTGATCCTTTGGGGTCAGGAGAACACTTCTGGTAAAGAGCTTGGAGTCAGAGCCGTAACAAGAGATTCTGGATCCTATGACTAAAACGAGTCCCTTGCAATAAGCAGCCCTTTAATGGAGCGGCTTCATTTCCGCGCTGTAGTTACAGCCCTGCTTGGAGTTTTAACTAATTTTTCTCTTGACTAGACCCAGTGTCTGTTTGGGAGCCAGAACAGGAAGTGCAGGAATGGAGGCTGTTTGTATTTTGTTGTAGCTTCTTGATAACAGGTTGGGGGACAGGAGGCATTGTTTGTTTCCTGATTGGCAAGCCTGACTACATTAGCCATCAGTATGAGAGAATCTGCTCTCCTTCTTACAGCCTGCCCTGACCTTGGCATTTTCAGTTTGCTACCACCAGCTGGCAAGGTCACGCTTTTATCAAAAGAAGCAAGGAGTCCCTGGCTATGTCTACACACGGTTTTGTTATTTCGAAACAAGTTATTTCGATATAACTTATTTCGATATAACCTGTTATATCGAAATAACTTGTTTTGAAATAACAAAATGGTGTCTTCAAAATAAGGGAGTGAAATAGCAGGTCCACAGTGTGGACCTGCTATTTCACTTGGGGAGGGGACTGCAGGCACCGCGCCTCACCTGGCGGGTGCCCGCAGCCCCCTGCAAGCACCCGCCAGGAGCGGGCAGCAGGGCACTTCGCCCCAGGGGCTTTACCGCCCCTGCTGCCCCCCAAGCTGGTGGAGCGGCCCCGGCGCGTGGCTGCAGCCGCGCGCCGGGACCAGAGTAAGCGCGGCCGGAATCCCCGGCCTGACGCCACCGGCAAGGGGGCGGGTCGGGGCATTCCCCCCCAACACGCCCCCGGGGGATCCCCCGGCGTGACGCGCTGGCAGGGGGCGTGTCGGGGGGGAATGCCCCGACCCGCCCCCTTGCCGGTGGCGTCAGGCCGGGGATTCCGGCCGCGC
>ML682029.1:465471-527155 GCA_007922195.1 Podocnemis expansa | reverse complement strand
GGCAGTCCCCTGCAAGCATCAGCGGTGTGTGGCACAGCTCCGCGCCCCCCCCTCCCCGCGGACACCCCGCAGCACCCTGGCCAGGGTGCTGAGGGGGGGCTGCGCTTCCTCCCAGGGTGCTAAGCACCCTGGGAGGAAGCTCAGCCAGTTATTTCGAAACAACAGTTGTTTCGAAATAACACGGCCACCACAACCGTTGTTTTGAAACAACTTGTTTCGAAACAACGGTTGTTTCGAAACGGCATGTCCCGTTGGCGTTGTTTCGAAACAACCGTTTCGAAAAAAAGCTCTTTAGAAAGGCAACGAGGTTTAGCTTCTTTCGAAAGGACCACGGCCATTTCGAAAGAAGCGGTTTGCTTCTTTCGAAATGGCCGTGCGTCGTGTGGCCATGCCATTCCTTATTTCGAAATAACCTCTGTTGTTTCGAAATAAGGACTGTGTGTGGACATACCCCCTGTGGCACTTGAAGATTAACAGATTTACTTATCGCATGAGCTCTCATGGGAGAAAATCCTACTTCGTCAGATGCTTTGAAGATGGGGGAACTTACAGAATGGGATGAAAATAAATGCAAGGGAGTGTAAGACATGGGATCAGGTCATACAGTAACAGCAAATCAGAGCGGTGCTTAAGATTTAAACACTGGGGAACAGCACGTAGAGGAGGATGAAGTCAAATCACCGGCTGTAGTGGGAAAAAGAATCCATAGTCATGCTTTAATCCTGCTTTCACACAATCTAACCTGCATATCAATTCTAATTCATCTGTTTCTCTGAAGTCTTGAAGTCCCATTGACTTTCTTGAGCACAGCCATTAACAAATCACCCATAAAGTGATTAGAAAGATGGAAGTGCTCAGCAACAGGTTTTTGCATGTTGTGATTTCTGATGTCAGTTTTGTGCCCATTTATTCTTTTGTGCAGGGATTGTTCTTGGAGGTATAAACTATCCTTAAATCTGAAATGGTTGTGGGTGAGCACAAAGTCACAAAGTTCAGTCACAAGCTGTGCTGTGGCATCATCTGGGATGTTTCTTCTAATAGCTCTTAATCTATCCTTGTGTGAGATGTTGGTGTAAAGAGCTTTTACATCCATAGGGGCCAGGATGGTGTTTTCTGGAAGCTCACCAATGGATTGGATTTTCTGCAGGAATTCTGTGGTGTCTCGAAGATAGCTAGGAGTGTTGATAGCATAGGGTCTGAAGAGGGAGTCCACATAGCCAGATAAGCCTGCTTTAAGTGTGCCAATGCCTGAGATCATGGGGCATCTGGGGTTTCCTTTTTTATGGATTTTAGGTAGTAAATAGAATATCCCTGGTCAGGGTTCTGGTGGTCTGTCTTCTTTATTTCTTCCTGTGCTGCCTCAGGGAGTTTCTTGGGTAGGTTTTGTAATTCCTTTTGGTATTCTTCAGTGGGGTCAGAAAAAGAGATTTGTAGAATGTTGTGTGGGAGACTTGTTTATAAGCTGCCTGATCATAATCCAATTTATTCATGATGACCACAGCACCTCCTTTGTCAACCTCCTTAATAATAACGTCAGAGTCGCTTCTGAGGCTGTGGATGGCATTGAGTTCTGCATGGCTGAGATTACGATGTAAGGGATGATGTTTGTCCATGATTTCAGCCTTGGCACGGTGGCGGAAACAATCAATGTAGAAGTCCAGTCTCTTGTTCTGACCCTCTGGAGGAGTCCATGAAGAATATTTCTTTTTGCAGTGTTGAGAGGAAGGTACCTGTCAGTCACTGTATTGATTGGTGGTGTTATGGAAAGTTCCCCCATCTTCAAAGCATCTGATGAAGTGGAATTTGCTCCCTCAAAAACTCATGTGAGAAATAAATCTGTTAGTCTTTAAGTGCCACAGGACTCCTTGCTGGTTTTGCTGAACTAGACTAACATGGCTGCCCCTTTGGAACTTTCATCAAAGTACATTTTTGCTTTTCATTTGGACTTTCCCAATTCTTTAGCTTTGTACAAATATACCTATTTATTGTTTTTGACAACAATGAATATCCCTGCTTCCCAGAGTCTGCAAATCAGATTAAATTTCTGTAGTGCTAATTGCTGAGACAGGGAGCTCATGATTTTCCACAAGAAAGGTCTATAACTCCCCTCTTGAGGTTCCTGTCTAGCAAAGGAATCAACTATGAAATTTAATAACTGCCATTATTTTCTTTTTAACTGAGAGAATCAGGTTTTTCTATATTGTTTCTGCACCTTTATCCATTAACACTCCTTGTTATCAGTTTCCTTTTAAATATCAGCCAAGCTAACAGCTCGTTTTTTTAGTAGCGTCAATAATTCTTTGGATGGACATGGAAGAATAACAAAAAAAAATCTATTCAAAAGTTGAAGTTTCATATTATACTGATAGTGTTTGCATTGACCCTGTGAATGCTGGAAATGAATTAGAGAGAGCAGAAGGGTCAAGATACCTTTCAGAAGTTTCTAGAGATTGAGTTACCAGAAGAGAAAAGAAATAAGTAGAAGTGTTAATTTTATGTGGGAGAGAAGCTGCAACCAAACAATGCTTCCTATTCCCCACGCTGGTTATCAAGAAGCTACAATAAAATAGAAACAGCCCCCTTTGCTGCACTGTGCCCCAAATAGGACATCTCAGAGTCTCCCATCTTACATTTGGAAGGCTTGACAGTTAGATTCGCCTCCTTAAGTCTTTGCAATACCACTCCCATGTGGTTTATGTGATCCTGCCAAGAGCCACTGAAGATGGCCAGCTTGTCTATATAAGCCCTGGCAAAAGATTCTAGGCCTCTTAAGACATCATTTATAAGTCTCATAAACGTGGCTCCTGAATTCCTCAGTCCAAAACATAGGACTGGAAACTCATACAAGCCGGATACCCCCATGAAAGCAGATTTTACTTGGGCATCTGCATCCAAGGAGATGTGCCAGTACCCTTGTGTCAGATCCATCCTGCTTATGACCTACATCTACCCCCCCGCCTGCCTGTCTAGCAGATTGTCTACCCTGTGCATAAGATATGGATCGGACTGTGTGATGGCATTCAGGTTTCTATAATCCACACAAAATCTCATGGTCGTGTCCTTTTTGGGCACCATAACAATAGGAGATGCCCAGGGGGCTTTTAGACCTGGTAATCACTTGCATGGGTAGCATGCTTTCCACGTCCTTCTGTATTTGCTTCTGCATCTCTCCCTTTGCCCTGGCTCAGGGTGAGGAGGTAAAGTCTGGATGGAGTGAGTTAGAATGTTAGTCAGGCCGGGCTGGTTGGAGAATGTTAGTTGGTGATATTTCAATAAAGCCAGCATTTTATTTCTTTGGGTGGGAGTCAAATCCTCCCCCATCTTAATGGCCTCTAGCCAGGATTTCTCTCTACTCTTTGCAATCATGTCTACCAAGGCATAGACCAACCCTCTTCTTCTGCACAGCAAATCATATTCACAGCCACCTCTCACTCTTGGTAGGTCTTTAGTGTGTTTATATGTACCATTAGGGGTTAAAGTAAGGCAGAATAAACTGGAACCCCATTCCAGGGCCCAGTGTTCTGGGGCTCCTAAAAACAGAAAAATGGGACAGAATGCAGTATTTCAGTGCTTTCTGGCATGGGGGCCCTAAAAATTTTTTTTAAATCTCCCAGATTCCTGCCCTCAACTCACAGGCATGGTGGTGGCCTGGTCAGAGGGATTCTGAGTTTCCCTGCAGCTCTGCCCAGGTAAGTGTGGACTGGTCAGACCAGAAGGGTCTGGAGACCAGGAGGGGGAGGGTCCCCCAGCCCTCCAAACACATCCTTCCCTTTTGGGAGCTCAGCCCCAACTGAGCTCTCAGCCTGGGCTTTTATACCTCCCCTTCCTGTCCTGGCCACACCCCTCTGCTTCAAGGGCCAAGGTATTGCAGTTCCCCTGTCCGGCCAGAGAGGGCGTCCAGGGCATTCCTCCAGCCCGGGCTTGGAGGCAGGCCGCAGTGCCTGTCTGGCTAGCTGTTGGAAGGAGCTCCTGGGCCTGGACCTGCTCCTACTACCCCCCAACCCACTGCTGTTCCTGTTACCTTCTTCTCCTCCTCCTGCTGCTGCTGCTGCAGCTGCTGGCTGGCTGGCCTTCCTCCCACCCACTCCCCTGCTCTGTGGGGAGTGGGGGGAGAGCTACAGAAGAAAAGAACTCTACTACCACCACAAGGAGAAGACCACCTCTCCAGCCAGCCAGCCAGCTAGTCCCTGCTGCTCCTGAGCCTGCTGCTTCTCCACCAGAAGCCACCAACACTGAGGGGAGGCCTCAAGGACTAAGACTTTGCTGTTCGCAGCTGGGGGTGAGCTTTCCAGAAACTGAGAACCTAATATTGCCATCCCTCCCCCCATCTGCTGCCCCCTGGCCTCCCCTCTCTCTGAGAGAGCAGCAGGCTCCCAACCTTTGGAACACCTTGGGACTTTTTTGAGCAGCAGGGACCATAGAACCTCCCCCCCCAGCAGTAGCAGTTCCCCCTCTCCCCATTACCTAGTCCTCTCCCTGGTTTTTCTCACCCACCCCCAGTGGCTGGAGGGCTTTCCACCCTCTGCTCTCCCCTCCAGCTGGTTCAGTGTTCCCTATCCCTCATACACTCCCCCCCAGACAGTTCCCCAACCCTTGAGTTTGCTTTAGTTTCCTCCCTGCCCCACCCTATTTTTGAAAGTTTGTTTGGTTCCCCTGCCCCTCCCTATTTTCCCAACTGCCTTTCCACCCCACCCCTCATGCCTGCTAACCCCATCCCTTGTAGTCCCCCTCACAACCAGAGTAGGCCAGACCTAATGACCCCTTAACTTTTTGATTTTTTCCCCTGAGCACTGCACCCCCTGTGAATATAGTTACCCCTTTCACCCAGTGCAGCCGGAGGAGCCGGGCCTTTAAGCCTTAAAGTTCCCTGTCCCTCTTCCCTTGGCACCCTCCTCCCTTGCCTCCAGCCTAGCAGGGAGGAGTGGTCTGCTGCCCCTTATTCCTTAACAGTCCACCCCCTTCCTCTTGTTTGGTCTCCCCCCCTCCCCTTTTCACACCCTCCCCCCTAGCCCGCTGTTCAGCGGTGAGAAGTGTCCCCCCTGGTCTCCCCTTCCCCTTTTGTTCCTTACCTTGTTTACCCCTCCCAGGTCTCCCTTCCTATAGAGCCATGGATCCCTCCCCAGTCCCCCCTGAACCCCTTCCTGAGCCTGCTCCCCAGTCTATCCCTGCGGCTGCTCCCTTGGCCATGGCTGCTGCCCTTCCCACCTCTGGCAACCCCAGTGGGGCACCTGCACTAGGGGATGCAGCTGGGACCTCCACTGCTGCTGCCACTACTTCCTCGGCTGGCAAAAAAGGCAAGGGGAAAAAGGTGAGCAAGGGCCCTGTTGCTCCCGCGGCCCCACCATTGGCAGCAGCCCCTTCTTCCCCTGCTGTTCCCTCCACCAGTTCTGGGGGTCCCTCAGCCCCCAGATCATGCGCCCAGGTGACTGCTACCCCTCCACCCACTGCCATACCATCTGCCCGCACCGCCTCCTCAAATAACATCTCGGGGGGCTGGGGCCCCTTCCCCTCCTTGACCAGGAGGCACGGTGTCTGCTGCCTCCTGGTGGCTGCCTCGCCCCACGTGGAAACCTACGTGCGGGCAATGTCGAGGGTGGTGGGGCCCTCGGCCATTGTGGCGGCCTCGAAGATGTATGGAAAGATAATGTTCTTCCTCGCATCAGAGGCCGCCGCACAGGAGGCAGTTATTAGGGGCCTGGCGGTGGGGGGTGTCCACGTTCCGGTGGAACCTTTGGAGGACCTGGGCGTACAGGTGGTCCTCACCTCTGTCCCTCCCTTCCTCCCCAATGCCGCCCTCCTTCCCCTCCTTTCCACCCTGGGGAAGCCGGTATCCGTCATCAGCCCTCTCGCACTGGGCTGTAAGGACCCCGCCCTCCGTCACGTTTTGTCCTTCCGCCGGCAGGTCCGACTCCAACTGCCGCCGGCGGGGGCACGTGATAGAGTGGCTTTAGAGGGGTCCTTTCTGGTGCGCCATCAAGGGGCCCACTATAAAATTTTTTACTCCTCGGGGGAGGCCCGGTGCTTCCTCTGCAGGGCCACGGGGCATGTCCGGAGGGACTGTCCCCAGGCCCGGCACAAAGAGGGAGCTACTGGGCCCCCCGAGGCAGAAACGGGCGCCGGCCACACCACCGCCGGCGACCCCAACCACCAGGCCACTAAAGCTGCCTCTCCTCCATCCAAGGGAACAACTGCCACTGCCTCCTGGGACGTGGGGATAACCACCCCACTATGCCCGGAGGAGAGGCCGGGCCCCGTCGCCACCCTCACTAGTCCATCTGGGACGGGGCCCAGAGAGGAGAGGGCAGCGGCCGTGGTGGTCCCAGACATGGGAGAGGGCGCGCCCCAGGGGGAAGGTTCCCGTCCCCATGATGCCCCTCCCCTGATCCTTTCCCCTGAAGAGCCTTTGCCCTTGCCGCCTACCCCTGCCTCCGCTGGGCGGCCCTCTGATACCATCCTAGAGGGCCAGGCCCTTCCACAGAGGAAGCGCAGCAAGCGGAAGAAGGCTCAGTCCCTCCCCATCTCATCCGAAGGGGAGGAGGCCCCCCGAAAGTCATTGCAGG
The DNA here is from genome assembly GCA_007922195.1 of Podocnemis expansa. Classification (NCBI taxonomy): domain Eukaryota; kingdom Metazoa; phylum Chordata; order Testudines; family Podocnemididae; genus Podocnemis; species Podocnemis expansa. The sequence continues at coordinate 520,595 of ML682029.1, read as the reverse complement.
GGGCTGATACCACCCAAAAGAGCATTAGCAATGCTGAGCCGCTTGCTGCGCCCTCTGTGGAGGCCCAGCGGGAGGCGCCAGCCGAAGAGATGGACGCAGTGGAGGAGGGAAACAGCACTGCCCCCTTGCAGGAGGCCCCCATTGATCCCCCTCCTGAGGAGGCTGCAGATGGAGCCGCTACTGTCCCCCCTGAACCTGCTACACTACCACCATCAATTGAGGCAGGGGGGGACTTAGGCTCCATCTTCGCAGAGATCGAGGCCCTGGGTCTGACCTTGGTTGCCCCAAGGGAGGACGACCCTCTGCCAGCGGGCCTTGATCTGGGTGGTGATGATCTTCCACCACCCCTTCCCATGCCCCAGACCCAGCCTGAACCCCAGCCTCTGCCCGCTGTCCCTACTTTTATTCAGGGGACACCCCCGGGCTGCTTTACCTGCCCGGCTGCTGTCAGCATTCCAACTGCGGCCGCCGAGCCTTTAGAGGCGACGGCCAGCACCGAGCAGCCGGGTCCCGGGGTGTTGTCCCCAGCGGGACAGCTGCCCATTCCCCCACTTGTTTTCTCCCCCGTGTCCGACGCTGAGGACGGAGAAAATCCACCTACTACCATCCCTTTGCCCAGCGTCGGCACGGACCCCGCCCCTGACTCCTCCTTTGAAAATCTTGCGCCCAGTCAAGGGGAGCCACACCCCGGTGATTTAATCACCGGGGACCCTGTCCCAACTCCTACCCCTTCCCCTGTCTTTACCTGTGTTGTTTCTGACCCTGTCCCCACTTTTCCCTCCAATGTTATCCCAAGTCCTGCCCTAATCCTGTCCCCTATTGCTGCCGCCCCCGGGATCGTGTCTTTCCCCTTTCCATCGACCGATTCCCGGGGTGCGGCATTTGTGGCTCCCTCTGTTCCTGGGGCTGCTGTCTTCCCTCCACCGCCACCCTTCCTTGTGCCGGGGGCTCAGCCGGGTGACTCGGCGCCCATGACATCGGCGCCGAGACGGGGCTCCGCGCCCTGTCTTTCCACCCCGGCTGGCCCTGGGGCCGTTATGGGGACCCGACTGGAGGACCTGGACCCCATGGCGCTGCGGGAGGAGCTGCGTGTGTTCCTGGCAGACACTCGTGGGGCCAGGAGCTGGGTGCAGCTTGCTCTGCAGCGCTGGGGGAATTTCCATCTGGTCCTCCGGGCCATGAGGGCCATACTAAAGGAGGGTAAAGGGACCGGGAGGTGGGATGCTGCGGCCTACCAGAGGGCACGCACTTTCCGCGACTCCCTCATGACCTTCGGGATAGGTCGCGGATTGTTGCGCGGCCCGACGGAGGCTGCTGGTACTCCCGCCACTTCTGAGGATCCCCCCCAGCCCTCCTCATGGCCCCAATCATCTTTGCCACCTTAAATACCAGAGGCTGTAGGGTGGGTCTCCGCAGGACCCAGGTGCTCTCCTTCCTTCGGGAGGGGGGGTACTCTGTGGTTTTTCTGCAGGAGACCCACACGGATCCTGCCGCCGAGGCCAGCTGGTGGCTGGAGTGGGGGAACGGGGTGTTTCTGAGTCATCTGTCCACCCGCTCTAGCGGTGTGGCCACCCTGTTCTCCCCCGACCTACAGCCGGAGGTGCTGGGGGTTGCCGAGGTCGTGCCGGGCCGCCTGCTGCACCTCCAGGTCCGTATGGAGGGGCTGACGTTAAACCTGGTCAACGTCTACGCCCCGACATCGGGCCCGGAGCGAGTGCAGTTTTTCCGGCAGGCAGCCACGTTCCTCGGCACTTTGGATCCTTGGGAGTGCCTGGTCCTGGGTGGGGATTTTAACACCACCCTCGAGGAGCGGGACCGCACGGGGAACGAGCTGTGCCCGGCCGCTGCAAACGTCCTCAGGGAGATAATAAACCATCACTCCCTGGTGGACGTTTGGCGCGACCACCACCCGGACGACGAGGTGACCTTCACCTATGTCCGGGTGGGGGACGATCGGTCGCGCCACTCCCGGTTGGACCGTCTATATCTGTCCCGAAGTCACCTGGCACGAGCCCACTCCTCCGGCGTCCGGCCGGCCCCTTTTTCGGATCACCATTTGGTGACCGTGACGGCCTCTCTCTCGGCGGAGAGGCCGGGGCCGGCCTACTGGCATTTTAATAATAGCCTGCTGGAGGATGTGGGCTTCGTGGCGTCCTTCCGGGAGTTCTGGCTGGCCTGGCGGGGGCAGAGGGCCGCCTTTCCCTCGGCGCGGCGCTGGTGGGACATGGGGAAGGTGCGCGCCCGGCTCTTCTGCCGTGACTACACTCGGGGGGCCAGCCGGAGGAGGGATGGGGCGATAGAGCAGTTGGAACGGGAGGTCTTAGAGCTTGAGAGGCACTTGGCCGCCAGCCCTGAGGATCCATCCCTCTGCAGGGCGCACCAGGAGAAGCGGGAGGAACTTCGGGCCCTCGAGGATCTTCGGGCCCGGGGAGCTTTTGTTCGATCTCGCATCCGTCTCCTTCGGGAGATGGATCGCGGCTCCCGCTTCTTCTATGCCCTGGAGAAACGGAGGGGGGCTAAAAAGCACGTCACCTGCCTTTTGGCGGAAGACGGCACCCCCCTCACGGATCCGGAGGAGATGCGTGGAAGGGCCAGGGCCTTCTACGCTAGTCTTTTCTCCCCGGATCCGACCGAAGCCGACACTTGCAGGGTGCTCTGGAACGAACTTCCCACGATCAGCGAGGGCGACCGGAACCGGCTGGAGCTACCTCTCACTCTGGCCGAGTTCTCGGAAGCCCTGTGTCTCATGCCCACCAACAAATCCCCGGGCATGGACGGGCTGACTGTGGAGTTCTACCGCGCGTTCTGGGACGTCCTCGGCCCAGACCTCGCCATCGTCTGGGCCGAGTCCGAGGAGAGCGGAGTGCTCCCCCTTTCTTGCCGGAGGGCGGTGTTGGCCCTGCTGCCTAAGAAGGGGGACCTCCGCGACCTCCGGAATTGGCGTCCCGTCTCGCTCCTCGGCACGGACTACAAAATAGTAGCCAAAGCCATCTCGTTGCGCCTGGGGTCCGTGCTGCAGGACGTGATCCATCCAGACCAGACCTACACCGTCCCGGGCCGCACCATGTTTAATAATCTCTATCTGGTCCGGGATCTCTTGGAGCTCGGGTGTAGGGACGGTCTGTCGTTCGCCCTTCTGGCCCTGGACCAGAAGGCGTTCGACAGGATGGATCACGGGTATCTCCTGGGCACCCTGCAGGCATTCGGCTTCGGTCCCCATTTTGTGGGGTTTCTCCGGGCATTGTACGCCTCTGCAGAGTGTTTGGTCAAGCTCAACTGGACCCTGACCGAACCGGTTAGCTTCGGGCGAGGGGTGCGTCAAGGCTGTCCGCTGTCAGGCCAGCTGTACGCTCTGGCCATCGAGCCCTTCCTCTGTCTCCGCCGCCGGAGGTTGACGGGGTTGGTGCTCCGTGAGCCGGAGCTGCGGCTGGTCTTGTCAGCGTACGCCGACGACGTACTCCTCGCGGTCCAGGACCCGGGCGACCTGGTGCGGCTGGAGGCTTGCCAGGCCATCTACTCGGCGGCCTCCTCCGCCCGGGTCAACTGGGTCAAGAGCTCTGGCCTGATGGTAGGGGCCGGGTGGCCGGTGAGCTCCCTCCCACCCGCGCTTCAGGCCATCCGGTGGAGCGCGGGTCCGCTGCTCTATCTGGGCGTTTACCTTTCTGCCACCCATCCCTCCCCGGATGAGAACTGGCAGGAGTTAGAGGGCAGGGTGGGTGACCGGCTCCGGAGATGGACAGGACTGCTGCAGTGCCTCTCCCTTCGGGGACGGGTGCTGGTCATCAATCAGCTCGTCCTGTCCATGCTCTGGCACCGGCTCAACACCCTGTCCCTGCCCCCGGGTTTCCTGGCCAAGCTCCAGAGGACAATTCTGGAGTTCTTCTGGCCAGGACTGCACTGGGTCTCTGCAGGGACTCTGACTCTTCCCCTGGAGGAAGGGGGGCAGGGCCTGTGCTGCGTCCGCAGCCAGGTCCACGCCTTCCGCCTCCAGGCCCTGCAGAGACTCCTTTATGGTGCAGGTAGTCCGGCGTGGAGCCACTTGGTGTGCACCTTCCTCCGCCGCTACCGAGGGCTCCGATATGACCGGCAGCTCCTTTATCTCGATCTGAGGGGTAATCCGCGAGACCTCTCTGAGCTGCCGGCCTTCTACTATGACCTCCTCCAGACCTGGAGGCTCATTGCGGCTTCCAGGTCAGTTGTACCCACCGAGGGGTGGACCTCCTTGCAGAGTCCCTGCTACACAACCTCCATCTCGGTGTGCAGGTGGCGGAGGCCCCCTCCGTGAGGCGGAGGTTGGTTCTGGCAGGCGTCACCAGGGTCGGAGACCTCTTGGATTATGCGCAGGGGGACTGGGTGGATCCCCATGAGCTAGCCCGGCGCATGGGACTCTCCACTCCACGTACCCCCCGACGCCTACTCCAGGAGGTGAAGGCGGCCTTGCCTCCCACTGCTCGAGCCTACCTCGAGCGGGTCCTGCGAGAGGGCACTCCCCACCCCCCTCTCAGTCCTGGCCCTCCAGAACTTCTGATTGGGCCCCGGCCCCGTGAGCCCCCCCGACCGTCCCCGCCCCACACCCCCAGCCGGCTGCTAGATCTGCAGCCGGTCCCATTTCGAACCACGCCCCGTAAATATCTGTACATGCTCGTGCTGCATACCATCCACTTCCTCGCCCTCGCTTCCTGCCCCGATACAAAGTGGCGGGATCTCATTCCACCGGTGGAGGGCGAGGACCCCCGGTGGGCCAGTTTGTATACCACCCTCATCCTGCGGCCCACCGGGGACATCAGCTGGCGGCTCCTGCATGGAGCTGTAAGCACGGGCATGTACCTGGCGCGCTTCACTCCTCATCCCGACACCTGCCCCTTTTGCGGTGTGAGGGAGACCCTGGCGCACATATACCTGGAGTGCGCCAGGCTGCAGCCCCTTTTCCGGCTCCTCCAGAACCTCTTATTGAGGTTCTGGCTGCACTTTTCCGCTCACTTATTCATTTACGCACTCCCTCTCCGTGGCCCCACAAAGTCGTGGGACCTCCTCGCCAACCTCCTCCTGGCCTACGCTAAAGTAGCCATCTACAAGACCAAGGAAAGGAGTTTGGCTGAGGGAGGGGCCTGCGACTGTGGGGCCTATTTCCAGTCCCTCGTTCGTGCACATCTCCAGGCAGAGTTCCTCTGGGCGGCATCCGCTGGCTCCCTGGACACCTTTCGGGAGCAGTGGACCCTGTCCGGGGTTCTCTGCTCGGTGTCCCCTTCTGAAACTCTTATTATAAACCTGTGACCCTCACACCCTTCCCTGTTATTTCTTGAGTTGTCCCAAGGAATTAGTTGAAAACTAGTTCAGTGCCACCTCCCCGTAGGGGGGGGGTGGGGTTTTGGTAGTGGGTGGGCTTCCCCCCCCCCACCACTCTGGTTTTTCAATAGGTGGCTGCCTGCTGGAGGAGCTGATCCTGGGGCTGGACCTGCTTCTACCACACCTTCCCCCCACTGATGGTCCTGTTACCTCCCCCACTGTTCCTGCTTTGCTGCTGCTGCTCCTGCTGGCTGGCCTTCCTCCCACCCACTCCCCTGCTCTGTGGAGAGTGGGGAGAGCTACAGGAGGAAGAACTCCACCACCACTGGAGAAGACCACCTTTCCAGCCAGCCAGTCCCTGCTGCCACCTGGAGCCTGCTGTCTTTCCAGAAGGAGCTACCACCAGTGAGGGGAGGCCCCAAAGACTGAGACTTTGTTGCTTGCAGCTGGGGATGAGCTTTTCAGAAACTGAGAAACCTAATATTGCCACCACCACCCCTAGCTGCTGCCCCCTGGCCTCCCCTCTTTTCAAGAGAGGAGCAGGTTCCGACACCTTGGAAAACCTTGGGACTGCTTGAGCAGCAGGGACCACAGAACCTCCCCCCAGCAGTAGCAGTCCCCTTTTCCCCATTGCCTAGTCCCCCCCCGCTTTTTCTCCCCCACCTCCAGTGGCTGGAGGGCTTCCCCCCCTTTTCTTTGTCCTCCAGCTGGTTCAGTGTTCCCCCCCATTACACTCCCCCCAGATCCTCCCTAAATTCTTGAGTTTGTTTTAGTTTTAGTCTCCTGCCCTGCTCTAGTTTTGAAAGTTTGTTTGGTTCTCCTGCCCTGCCCCACTAGTCTCCACTGCCTCCCCACCCCACACCTGATGCCTATTAGCCCCACCCTTGCAGTCCCCCTCCCAACCAGGGTAGGCCAGGCCTCAGGAGCCCCTAACTTTTTGTTTTTTCCCCTGTGCACTGCACACCTGATAGCCTACTGACCCATCCCACCCAGTGCAGCCAGAGGAGCTGGACCTTTAAGCCTTAAAGTTCCCTATCCCTTTTCCCTTGGTGCCCTCCTCCCTTGGTAGCAGCCTAGCAGGGAGGAGAGGTCTGCCACCCCTTATTACTAAATAGCCCACTCGTCTCCCATTGTCTAGTCTCTTCCCTCTCCCCTTTACACACCCTCCTCCCCAGCCCTCTGCTTAGCGGGGAGGAGTGGTATCCCCTGGTCCCCCCTTCCCCCTTTTGTTCCTCACCTTGTTTATCCATCCCAGGTTTCCCTTCCTGTAGAAACATGAAGACCTCCGAAGTCCCCCCTGAACTCCTCCCTGAGCCTGCTCCCCCCTCTATCCCTGTGGCTGCTCCCTTGACTGTGGCTGCTGCCCCTACCACCTGTAGCAACCCCAGTGGGGTGCCTGCACCGGAGGGCACAGCTGGGACCCCCAATGCTGCTGCCACCACTTCCTTGGCTGGCAAAAAGAACAAGGGAAAAAAGGTGAGCAAGGGCCCTGTTGCTCCCATGGTCCCACCATCAGCCATGGCCCCTTCTTTCCCTGCTGTTCCCTCCGCCAGTTCTGGGGGTTCCTCAGACCCCAGATCGTACGCCCAGGCAGCTGCCACCCCTCCACCCACCACTGTACCATCTACCCGCACCGCCTCCTCAAGTACCATCTCGGGGTGCTGGGGCCCCTTCCCCTCCTTGACCAGGAGGCACGGTGCCTGCTGCTTCCTGGTGGCTGCCTTGCCCCACGTGGAAACTTATGTGCGGGTGATGGCAAGGGTGGTGGGTTCCTCGGCTATTGTGGTGGCCTCGAAGATGTATGGAAAGATAATGTTCTTCCTAGCATCAGAGGCCACCACCCAGGAGGCGGTTGTCAGTGGCCTGGTGGTGGGGGTGTCCACGCTCCGGTGGAACCCTTGGAGGACCTGGGCATATGAGTTGTCCTCACATCTGCCCCTCCCTTCCTCCCCAATGCTGCCCTCCTTCCCCTCCTTTCCACCCTGGGGAAGCCAATATCAGTCATCAGCCCTCTCCCACTGGGCTGTAAGGACCCCGCCTTCCGTCACGTCTTGTCCTTCCGCCGGCAGGTGCAACTTCAACTGCTGCCGGTGGGGGCACGTGATGGGGTGGCATTAGAGGGGTCCTTATTGGTGCCCCATCAAGGGGCCCATTATAAAATCTTTTATACCTCGGGCGAGGCATGGTGCTTCCTCTGTAGGGCCATGGTTATCCCCATGTCCTGAGAGGCAGTGGCAGTTGTACTCTTTGAAGAAGGAGGAGAGGCAGCTTTAGAGGTCTGGTGGGTAGGGTTGCCAGTGGTGGTATGGCAGACACCCATTACAGCCTCGAGGGGCCCAGTTGCTCCCTCTTCATGCTGGGCCAGGGGACAGTTGCTCTGGACGTGCCCCGTGGCCCTACAGAGTCTATAGTCCTGGCCACCAGATGGGGTGCTCAAGCACACAGTCTATAGCCCCCATCGCCAGGTGGGATGGGCAAGCACACAGTCTATAGTCTATCAATAGCTTGGGTGGTCAGGGATCATTTGGGGTTCCTTATCCTGGAAAGGGCGTTGAAGAGGGAAAAACAGGCCCACCCGCTCCTCTGCGTCTCAGCCCAGGACTCTAGACAGTCGCAAGGTGGTCCACCACTGGGTCAGTGGGGCTCCCTCCGAAACAGGCTGCCCTGGGACATGGCCCACCGTTCTGTCCTCCCTGGGCTACTTCCTCCAACCCTGACCCTTCCCCAGTCCTGAGTATCTATCTCCAGCAAGGGTAGCCGTCCTCAGGGTCTCCTTCGTAGAAGGCTTTTGGGATCCTGGTGAACCCTTCTGTGTCTATGGGTGGCAGGTCCGGATACTCTGTGGGCTCCTCCACCAAGGGCAACTCCTCCAGGTTTTGAGGCCCGTATGCAGCCAGGATCTCCTTGGCTATCTCACAGGGCCTGGAGGCTGTGGGCATCTCTTCCTCTGCTGAGGGTAGCTCATCTAGGTCGCAGGGCTGGTAGGCCACAGGGTCTTCAACTTCCCCTGGGTCTGGATCTGCCTCCGGGTGGGGCAGCTGCCCCACAGGTTGGCGGGCTTTGGGCCGTCCTCCCAGTCGGCTGCCTCGGGGTTATCAACCCAGTCACTTGGCCCTGGGAGGCTGGGGGGGCCGTAGAGCTGGGTGTCCTGGGAGGCAGGGCCCAGCTGGTGAGGCTGGCCCTCGTCTCTTCTGGCTTGCTCCCTCTGGGCAGGCATGTGCTCCTCCTTTGGGAGCTCAGCCCCAAATGAGCTCCCAGCCTGGGCTTTTACACCGCCCTTTCCTGTCCTGGCCAAGCCCCTCTGCTTCTGGGGCCGAGGTATTGCAGTTCCCCTGGCCTGGCCAGAGAGGCCGTTTGGGCCATTCCTCCAACTCTGGCTCTGACGGAGGCCACATTGCCTGCCTACAGGGGCCTGCTGATGACAAGGGTTCTGAGACCCACCAAATTATACTTCAGCCACTGTGTACCATCTGCAAATCCCCCCTGCCATGGAGCCATTTCGCATTATAGGCTACTTCATTCACTCTCTCTGAGACCTCATAAAGTCCATTCCATGTGTGACGCTGTCTGTGTCTAGGGGACTGGTTAAGATTATTTTTCCTATTCGTATTTCATATTTGTAATAATCCATAGGGGATATGCCATGTTTGGTATCAATAGAAAGGTTGTAATATGTTAGGAATGCTTATGTGATTTATATCATAGAATCATAGAATCCTAGGGTTGGAAGGGACCTCATAGGTCATCTAGTCCAACCCCCTGCCAGAGGCAGGACCACTCCCACTAAACCATCCCAGTCATGGTTTTGTCCAGCCGGGCCTTAAACACCTCCAAAGATGGTGACTCCACCACCTCCCACTGCTGACTCATATCTAGCTTCCCATCCACCATGACCCCCAGGTCCTTTTCTACACTGCTGCTACTTAACTGAATGTTTCCCAGCCTGTAGCAGTGCATGGGGTTTTTCCGTCCCACATGCAGGATTTTACACTTGTCCTTATTGAACATCTCTCATATGTAGCTTATTTTCTTTTTATATTAAACCTTTAGTTGTAGTTACTAAAGGATTGGCTGGCAGCGTGGTATTTTGGGTAAGATCCAAACCTATATTGTTCTGGGTGATGTGACTGACCCTTTGGGGTCAGGAGAACCTATTTCTTAAAGAGACCTAGTGGCTAGAGGGGACCATAGGATCTGATGTGCAGTAAGGGGGCTGTTTCTAGTTAATTATGCTTGGTGATGACCAGAGTGGTTAGTCAGAAGCATGTTTTGTTACTGACTGGGAGACTGGTTTATGTACCACCCGTCAGTGGTTTGGGGGTTTGGCCCCTGGTTTTGCAGCTTGCCCTGATTTTGGCACATTCATAAGGCTATCCCAGGAGGCCCGGGTCACACCATGTATCTTGCATCTTATTCCATCTCACAGGTTCCAGTACCAGCACCATATCTCCAATTTCAAATGACCTTTCCTTAGCCTGTTCATCATACCAGGCCTTTTGAGCTTCCTGGCTTCTGTTAAGGTTTTGCTGACCCAGCTCCATCATGTCCTGCAACCTTTCTTTAAACTGTGATACATATTCCCCTGGCAGTTGTTCTGCAACCTCTATATTACCTCCCCAGGAATCCCAAATTAGATCCAGGGGTCCCCTTATCTGCCTTCTATAAAGAAACTCAAAGTGAGCGAACCCTGTAGACTCCTGGGTTACGCTCCTGTGCGCATATTGCAAGAAAGGCACCAAAACATGCCAGTCATTCTGGCGTCTGTCCACATACATCCTCAGCATGGACTTCTATGTCCCATTAAATCTCTTCACCAAACCATTTGTCTTGGGGTGATATGGGGCAGCCTTTAGGTGCCTCACTCCATGAACTGGTTAAATACAGGGGACATAAAACTGGTACACCAGTCTGACAAGATTTCTTTGGGAAAAACCCACTCTGCTGAACATGGTACACAAGGCCGTAGCCACTGTCTCAGCCTCCACAATAGATAAGGCCACTGCCTCTGGGTATGTGATGGCAAAATCTACCAGCACCAGAATATATTTCTTGCCGTTCCTGGACAGCTTAGGGAGTGGCCCCACAATGTCCACAGATACCCTGGCAAATGCCTCCCCAGTGATGGGCAGGGGCTGTAGGGGTGCCTTCTTGAGACCCTTTAAACTCTTGTGCTTTTTATACAAATCACTGCTCCTGCAATTATCTCGCACTGAGTTATACATGTAAGGCCAAAAGAAGTTGCACTTCAGCCTCTCATATGTTTTTTTTCTATGCCCGGATGCCCTGCAAAGGGATCATCATGAGCCAGTTACAACAGTTCACCTCTCTATCTCTCTGGGACCACAAGCTGCTTGCAGTTCTCATGGCACAACTGCTTCTTCCCTTTAGAGGGTTCTCTGTACAGCAAACCCTCCTGCACGAAAAACCTCCCTGCCCCTTCCTCCACAGGGAGCTGAGCCTCGGACAGCCAGTCTAGCCCCCTCCAAAGAAACATCCTCCTGTTGGGCCCTGACAGACTCTCTGGCTATGTTCACATGTAAACTGTTACTTTGAAATAAGTATTTTGAAATAACTCATTTTGAAATAAAAGTCCTTATTTTGAAATAAATTAATTCAAATTAAGAAAATGTTAATTCAAATTAAGGGAAAGCCTGCTATCGAAACAGCTGTTATTTCAAAATAAGACCGTTTGGATATGTTGTTTCAAAACAGTTGTTTCAAAACAATGGCGTTGTTTCAAAACAACGTGTCTGAATGCTGTTGTTTCGAAACAGCCATTTCGAAACAACGGCTATTTTGATTTCAAATGAGGTTTTACTGTTTTGAAATAATGGCTGTTATTGGGTTCCATTGTTTTGAAATAACGGAACGTTGTGTGGACATAAGAAATTTTATTTCAAAACAATAGCTGTTGTTTTGAAATAAAACTCTCATCTGAACACAGCCTCTGTGTATTTTCCCTAAAACCAGAGCCACCTCGGGACTGTCCAACCACAGCACTGCAGGCAATGTCTGAGGAGAGTCCTCGTTCTGTTCCCCATTTCTTGCAAAGGCACTGACCAGGCCATCTGCATCCTGCCCATACCTTCTTTGTGATCAGGTTACTGCATTTATGCTGCTTTCAATGACCACTATATCATTCCCTATAAGCACATCTGCTGGGAGAAGTTCTTGGACTCTGACCACCATGTCATAGAATCATAGAATCCTAGAGTTGGACGGGACCTCATGAGGCCATCTAGTCCAACTCCCTGCTAAAAGCAGGACCACTCCCACTGAATTATCCCAGCCAGGGTTTTATCCAACTGGGTCTTAAAAGTTTACAAAGATGGAGATTCCATCACCTCTCTAGGTAACCCATTCGAATGGTTCTCCATCCTCCTAGCGAGAAAGGTTTTCCTAGTATTCAACATCGAACACCCCAGTTGCAGCTTGAAACCATTGCTCCTTGTTCTGTCCTCTGTTACTGAGGGTGTGGTGGGTGGGGCTGGCATGGGGGCCGGCAAAGGTTGCTGACCCCTGCATTAGTAGCTATTACTAAAGCTATACTACAAAGAGAAAAGAAACAGAATATGAGAGATGTGAAGGGTCAAAGTGAATCACATACATACAAATGACATAGACTTCAGATAAAGCAAGTCCTTGAAGAATTTGGAGTTTGCAGGGTAGTCCAATTCCTCTGGTATACACCCAGTACCTGGGTGGGTCTTCGTCCTTTGTTCAGAGGCAGCAAAATAGTTCCAGAGAAGGCTGTTGGTTGCAGATTGGAGACTGAAGACAAAATGGAGATAGGACTGCTGCTTTTTACCCCCTCTGGCCTTTCTCATGTGGTGTGGGATTCTTGCCACTCAAAATGGAGTTGAGTCACATGGTCAGTCTGGGCAACTCAACAAGCAGGTTTTCCCTGGGCCCACTGTCTCTGGGAACTTCCTTAATGGGCCATTAAGCAAAACAAAATTTTTTAGACAACCAGTCTGGGAGTGCTCTGGAATCCAGGAACTTGAAACACAAATAGAACATACCTATTCGTAACTTCTAATACAGCTATGACACCTACATATAAACCACATAATCATTCCCAGCAGATTACAACCTTTCCATTGGTACCAAACATGGCATATTACATGTGGATTACTGCAGATATGGAATATTAGTACGAAAGATAATTATAAACAATCCCCTAAACTCAGACAGCATCATGAGACCTATTCAGGGAGGGTTATTGCTGCTGAGCAGATTCCAAGCTCAGAACCAGAAATTTCTGGAAACAGGGCTTGGTCACTTTTTTTTTTTTTAGTATTCTCCACAAAGTTTTACTACTGTTGGTGTGGTCAGATGCCATGAGAGTAGCAGCCCTGAGAACAGCAGCCACACAGAGCACTGCAGTGAGAAGAGCCCAAGTGCTCAGTCTTCATGAAAGAAGGTGAGCCAAAAGTGAACAGCAAGACGTTTCTCCCTTCTGTGGTGTTTTCTGCAGCAGAGTTTGTGCACATGTATATGGGACTGAGGGCTGGTTAACCAGTAAGCTGACTGCATAGTGCTGATTCCGGAAGAGAAAGAAAAGCCTGCATGGATTCCTACTTAAGATCTCGGCAAACAAAGAAAAGGATTTCTGCTTCTTGCAACTCAAAGACTTGAACAGAGACTGCAACTGAGATACTGGTGACTCCACCTGGACCTTGGGGACTTTTGGGGTCCTTTCCCAGAATATTTCTGTGGGGACTGTTCTGTTTAAATTAATTTTTGTTTTCTTAGGATAAGATTTATTAAGTTAATAAAGTTTCTTGTTAGGTTTAGTCTAAGTAGTATTTTAATGTGGTATGGTAACTCTGAGCAATCTTTGCTATTAGTCCTGTACAGACTGTATTCGGGGTCTCCAGCTGCTTCCCTGTAGGAGTTGGGGATTAATTTTAATATTTCTTTTTTGAGGTACTGGAGAAGACCTAGTAAATCAATTCTAGCCCACCTGAAGGTTACACACAGGCAGACAAACAGCCTTACACTGTGCCTTATGGGTCTCTGCAATGATCACACTTGCTAGTCCTACCACATAGGGATTTGTAAAAGGCACAGGGGAAACCAGGGGACACTCAATGACTCCATATAGAACAGTCAGAGAATTCCCACTTCATCACACCAGTTGCCACCCAACTAGGGGATCTGACCTCAGTAGCTCTGCCCCAGATTGCCTGCTGACAGTCCATCCCTGACTTCCTTGGTCCCCCAGCTATTTTATACTTGCTGAGGATGAGCCCCAAATTTGTAACTGACCAAGATGGACAGGAACAGTTCAGACAGGCAGGGCCAGGGCACCATTGCTCCAGGTACAGACACTGACCTCAGGCCTGACAGACAAGGGTGTCGGGGAGGGAACAGATTTATTTTATCTTCTGTCTCACCCCAGACAAATGCTTCCTCCCGCTCACAGCACAGCTGGTGGCTGGGTCATGGCTCCTCTTATCTCTGTTTGTTCTGGCATTAGATGGCTGTACCTGTCATCAGGACAGATTTGCATGTTCAGTATTGATACTCCATCCCCTCCCCAGACTGATCTATAAATGCCCTGGCCTGGCCAGTGTCTCCTTCAGGCTGCACCTGAACTGGCCTTGCACCAGAGCCACTACCCAGAGACAATCAGGTGAGACGCTTCCCTCCTGTAGCATCTTCTCCCTTCTATGCTGGCAGCTGATGGCAGTTGATCCTTTAGGGGGTGCATGACCAGGCTGGCCCTGAGTGTGTCCCAGCTCTGAGTCATCACCCCATGGGAAATGCTCCATGGGGCTGGGAGGGTTGCTCCAGGGGGTATCTCAGGCTCTTGTGACCATGTTTGTCTTGTGTGTTTTCTCTTCAGGGGAAGGGAGAAGATGTGGCCAGTCTCCTCCTTCAGCCTCTGCTTCCTCAGCTGCCTGATCTTTATCCTGTGGCTGGAAGGTGAGTCTCTGCCTGGCCCTGCAGAGCTGGAGACCCAGGCACTATTTGCCTTCAATGGGGAGTGAATTCATTTCACTCAGGGGTCCCTAGCCCTACCCTGTGAGATCAGCCATCACAGCTGGGTTCCCAGAGCTACTTCCCTACCCATTAATCCAGACCCCAGCCAGCTGATCAGCCTCCACCCAAGGGGAGAGGCTGTTCCCTGATACCACTGGCTCTGAGGACAGAGAGAATCCCTGACACCCACCTGGGGCTGAGTGTGAGAGAGAGGCCTCAGCTAAACCCTCCTCCATTTCCTGCTGCTGCTTAGCCAGTGACTTTCCCCACTGGGATGGGTGCCTCATCCCAACCAGAGAGCAGAATATGCCAATAATGTCCCAAATGAGTGACATACATCTCTTTTCACTCGGCTCAAAATGGATCTTCTTTTTGACTTGATCCCTCTTCTTTGGATAATCCAAATCCTTCCCTCTTCTTCCCCTATAAAGAGAAATCCTGCGCCCCATAGACTGTCTTTTTCCCTCTGTGCCCCTTCCCCCCAAAATCTCTGCACATGCTTCACATACTGCTCATCGGTCCCCCAACTCTTTGGTCAATATCTCTCTGTCTTCCCTTCCCTTCATGGACCCTCAGCTCAGAGCATTATAGAAATGCAGGACTGGAAGGGACCTCTGGCAGTCATTTAGTTCTGCCCTGGCACGAAGACAGGATCAAGTAAATCTGGATCATCTCTGACAGAGGTTTGTCCAACCTGCTCTTAAAAACTTCCAGCGTCAGAGAATCCATGTCCTCGGATAGGAATATATTCCAGGATGCAGATTAAACCTGATGTATTTCGTCCTACCTTGAGTGGATATGGTGAATAAGTGATCATCATCTCTGTAACAGCTCATAATACATGTAAAGACTATTGTCAGGTCTGCCCCCCACCCCCCATGTGAGCTGGGCCTCCTGGGATAACCTTCTGAATGTGCCAAGATCAGGGCAAGTTGCAACACCATGGATCAAACCCCCAAACCACTGATAGGTGGTACTTAAATTAGTCTCCCAATCATTAACAAAACATGCTTTTGATTCCCCACTCTGGTCATCACCAAGCATAATAAAATAGAAACAGCACCCTTTATTGCATATCAGCTCCTATGGTTTTCACCTAGCAACTGGGTCTCTTAAAGAAAAAGGTTCTCCTGACCCCAAAGGATCAGCCACATTGCCCAGAAAAATATAGGCTTGGATCTTAAACAGATTACCACGCTGTCAGCCAGTCTTTGGTAACAACAACTAAAGGTTTAATATAAAAAGAAAACAAACAAAAATATGAGATGTTAAAGGGTCAAAGTGAGTCGCATACATACAAATAATTTAGAGTCCATAGAAAACAAGTCCTTGAAGAATGTGAAGTTTGCAGGTTAGTCCAATTCCTCTGATATGCACCCAGCAGCTGAGTGGGTCTCAGTCCTTTGGTCAGCCCCAGAAGACTATTTCCAGAGGAGGGTGTTGATTGCAGGCTGCAGACTGAAGACAAAATGTAGATGGGGCTTCTGCCTTTTATCACCTTTGGCTTTCTCCATGCTTTCAGAGTTCTTGCCAAATCAAAATGGACTTGAGGCTTATGATCAGTCTGGGTGACTCATCAAAACAGGTTTCTTCCTGGGCTCACTGCAGCTGGGAGTTCCCTTTAATGGGCACTGAAGAGGATGATGATTTGCAGACCTCCAGTCTGGGATTGCCTCAGATCAAATAACTTGGAACACACATAAAACAAATAGATTCCTAATTTTTAATACAGATATCATACCCACATATAAACCACATAATCATTCCTAACAGATTACAGCCTTTCCATTGATAACAAATATGGTATATCACATATAGATTATTGCAAATATGAAATATTAATATGAAAGATAATTATAAACAGTCCCCTAGAACCAGACAGAATCACACCCCATGTCCTTCTTTTCTATTGACCAGTGATGTTTCAACCACTGTGTCAGGACACAGTAGTGTGTCACCGCACAGTGGTAAATGTGTCACAGAGCCGAGGGAGGTGGCTGGATTTGACTTGGGATGTGTGTATTAGTGTGTCCTGTAGGGTCGTGATAAGCTACCAGTTTGACACGAACTGAGAACCACTGCTATAGACTAAACACGCCCATTGTTTAAACCTTTCCTTATAGATCAAATTTTATAAACTTTTTAGCATTTTTTTTGTTGTCCTCTGGGATCACTCCTTTTTCTAAATATCTTTCTTGAAGTGTGGCACCCACAGCTGAGGCCTCATCAGTGCCAAGCAGAACAGGAGAATTTACACCTGAGTTGTACAGACAGCACTCCAGTTTACACGCCATAGAATGATAGTAGCTTCTTTTTTTTTTTTAAGCTGCATCAAATTGTTGATTCTTATTCAGTCTGTAGTTCACCTCCAGATCCTTTTCAGCACTATGACCATCTAGCTAGTTAATCTCCTTTTGTAGCTGTGCATTTGATTTTTCCTTCTTAAGTGAGGTACTCCCCCCTCTCTTTACTGAATTTTTTCTTGCTGATTTCAGATCAAATCTCCATATGTGAAGGCCATTTGAATTCTCATCCTGTCCGTCAACGTGTGAGCATCACCTCCCACCTTAGTGTCAGCCACATTTATAAGTATATTGTCCAATCTATTACCCAGGTCATCAAAGGAAATGTTGAATAGTGCCTGACCCAGGACAGACTCCTGAGGACCCCCACTAGATATGTTCCTCCAGTTTGACAGAAAAAAAGGCAGCCTTGCCAACATTGCTGCATATGGTCTGTAGCAAATTCTGTAATTCTTTAGGAATTTGGGTTAGCCAATATAGACCATTTTGAAGGACAGGTGTTCTTAGTCCAGACTGATTACAGGTATGTTAATTAAATAGGACTTCCTCTCTGAAAAAAGGCAGTCAAGGGGTACTCAGATTGAGATTTTATAACAATTCTTTATTGCTAGCTGCATAAAGCAAGTGATGGGTAAGAATACAAATGAATACAATGTGGAATAAGTGGTAAAGAAATACATCAATACATTTCTATAATAACTATCAACAATATTGCCGCTAAGATTTCCTATCTTTAAGATACAATTGCAAAAATTATACTCACACTTGAAGTGAAGATAAGTTAAGTACTGAGCTAACAATTCTAAAACTGATCAACTAAAATAAAAGAAAGAAACCTAGCTGAAAGAAGTCAGGTAGAGCATTGCTGTAGGCTGGTGCAGTTTCCTCTTGCATTGTTTGAATTAATCGGCTGGACATTGGAAGCATCAACCCCTCTGCAAATTCCGGGGCTTTAAATACCCTTTTTGCATGGTATAGGGGGTTCTACCTTTCTATACCCCTCCAAGAATAAATCGAATTATCTCATTCTTCCTGGCCCAAATATGGGTGTTTTCCTGAAACTCCTGGGGGTACTTTTAGATTATTGGTTCAGCAGTCTATTGATGTTTATTTTCTGGCATATTCTTCCATTTTCTTGTTTACCAGCTTGTGGGTTTTGCAGTGGGTTTGCAGATATATTTTCCACCTGTTTATCTGCAGAGCATGATCAAAAACCCAGCTTGCCAAATTCTGCATGGCCTACGCTCACCTCTTACCTAGTTAGTCTTCTCGTCTTGCATTAGATAGATGCAAACCTTGGCTTACAAAGCTTGCAGGATCTCATCCTATTGCATAGCAAACTTACTTACAGTCTTTGCAAAGTGAGTCACTCCTTGCAAAGATCTGCAGGATACATGAATTTCAGCTTATGGAAAGAACTAGTACCAAGCTTCTTACCTATAAGAAATGAAATACTATAAAACTACGCTTTCTTCAATTTATATAAAGATATATTTGTATAAAATAGATAGAGAGTGATATATGCATGCAAGCTCAATATATGCATAGCCCAAGGCCACAGGTCTTCCAGCCTTTTGTGCATCCACCTTATACGGGGCCAGATTAACTGGTCCAGGAGGCCTGAGCTGTCCTCCACTCTGCCCCCCCCCCCGCCTGGGGCCCTACCCCTCACTGAGGGGCCCTGGCCCCAGCATGGCAGCCTGCGGGCAGGCCATCACTGGGGGATTGCTCTAGGGCCAGAGGGTGGTCCCTTTCCACCCCTACTCCAGCCAGTCTACCCCTGGGGTGTGGGCCACCTAGTGTGTACCACAGCCCTGGTGCAACCCTCCCACCCCACCCCAGTACTGCCATGGTCCCTGGAAAGCTGTGCTGCTGACTGTGCCTCACATCAGCCAGCCCTGCCATCTGGGCAGAGTGACCAATTACTGGTCCTCCCCACCCCTGGGGGGTGAGCCAGTTGGCTCAGGGGTGGGGTGGGATCACAGAGTTGGGCCTCTGGCTCCAGGGCCCTGCCCCACTCAACATAGGCAGGGCTTGGGGGAGCAAGCGCTCCTGACCTGCAGGCGCTGAGTGGGGCAGGGGGACAGATTATCACAGGGATTTTGGGGTTAGAGGTGGGGACCCCCCCTTTTGGACAGGGCCTGGGATTTCAGCCCCATGAGCCCCTGCTATAATTTGGCCCTGCCCTTATAGTAACTTCATCTAGTTCACCTTTCCATAGTTTGTTGATGAAAATATCACATGGGACTGTGTCAAAAGCATCACTTAACACAAGGTGGTTCAAATCTACAGCTTCTTCCAATTCACAGGGCCAGTAACCCTCCTACAGAAAGAAATTACGTTGCAATGGCATGATGTGATCTTGACATTGCCATGTTGGCTATTCCTGTAGATGGTAAGTGAGGTACCAGGAGAAGCACAAGGAGGAGGGTGCAACAGAGAAGGCCCCTTGATTTGTACTGAGAAAGTTGGGTAATCTGCTAGTTACCTTAGGGACCAGTACACAACCTCAAAAGGCCTGGGAAACAAGCAGGAGGAACTGGAAGTCCTGGCTGAGGAAGGAACTATGATGTGAGTGGAATAACTGAGACTTCTTGGGATAATACACAACTGGATGACTGTCATAGATACTCTGAACTGTTCAGGAAGGACAAGTGGGAGAGAAAAGGTGGAAGAGTTGCTCTGTATGGAAGAGTGCAATATGACTGCTCAGAGCTCCAATGCAAAGATTGTAAGTAAGTTTGGAGTAATTATCTTGAAATAACTTTTTTCAAAAAAGTCTATATCAGGAGAACAGTGCGGGGATGGCTTTGTTCCGAAAAAAATTCGGCTTTTTTTTTTTTAAAGTGAAAGTCTACACCTGACTTCCTTTTTCGAAAAAAAGAAAGCCAATGGAAGAAATAGGCAGGCTTTTTCGAAAAAAGCCTTTACTGCATTCATCAATGGCGTTTTGAAAAAGCTGTCTTGAAAAATGCTTGGGTTTAGCTTTTTTTGAAAAAGCACGCTGGCATCTTGAAATACTGAAGTGCTTTTTTGGGAATGCTATACCTGGTTAAATTAAAAAAAAAAAAGCCTTTTTTGAGAGAGCTTTTTTGAAATAAGCCATCGCCAGATGCGGCAAAGGCTTTTTTTAAAAAATACCCTGCCTATCTCTTCCAGTGTTGTTTTTTTTTTTTTGAAAAAGAGAGTCCAGTGTGAACTTTCACTTTTCGAGGGGAAAAAAAAAGCTGCAGTATTTCGGGACAAGGAGCTGGTCCCTGGGCTGTTCTCCCAATATAGTGTTTTTGAAAAATGTTATTTTGAGATAATTATTCAGAATATATTTTGAAATAATTTTTTCAAAAAAAGGTTTTTTTGAAAGTGCTCTGCAAAGTAGACATAGCCGTAATGTGGCAAAACCTGAAGTATTTGATGCTTTTTTTCCCTCTGTCTTGACAGACAAGGTCAGCTCCCAGATTACTGCACTGGACAGTGTAGTGAGGCGGTGAACAGCTCTCAGTTCTGAAAGAAGAGGTTCAGGAATATTTAGAAAGGCTGGACATGCATAAATCCCTGGGACTGGCTTCAATGCATCTGAGGGTGCTGTGGGAGTTGACTGATGTGACTGAAGTGTCATTGGCCATTATCTTTGAAAACTCACGGTCAATGGGGAAGGTACCAGGTGATTGGACAAAGGCAAATCTAGTGCCCATATTCAAAAAAGGGGAAGGAGGAGGAACTGGGAAACTATAGATCAGTGAGCCTAATCTCAGTTCCCAGGAAAAACATGGAGCAGGTCTTCAAGGAATCCAGTCTGAGGCACTTGGAAGAGAGGAGGATGATCAGGAGTGGTAAGCATGTGTTCACCAATGGCAAGATGCCCAACCAATCTGATTATCTTTATGATGAGATGACTGACTCAGTGGATGTGGAGGCAGTGGTGGATTACTGCATGGGCCTACGGGAACTGTGTCCAGGGACCCATGAGGATGTGGGGCCCTCAACCCTGCCAGTGCTGGGGTGGGGCAGGCCTGCCCAGAGGCATAGACTCATAGGCTATGTCTGCACTAGCAAATTTGTCTGGACTAAGCTAGCTTAGTCCGGACTAATTTGAACCATGTATACACAAGCCTTTGGCTAGTTTCGAACTAAACATTTTTTTAGTTTGAACAGTAAGTTCGAACTAAACTCTAGTTTGAACTTGCCACTTTGGCTAGTTCCAACTAGTGTGATATAGTCATGCTAGTTTGAACTAAATAAGTTTGAACTAGTGGTTAGTTCAAACCAACCATGTTTTTTTAGTTCGAACTAACTTTTAGTTCAAACTAAAAAGTTAGTTAAGCAAGTCTGAACTAAGCTTTTATGTGTGGACTTAGCCATAGACTCTAAGGTCAGAAGGGACCAAAATGATCATCGAGTCTGAATTCCTGCACAATGCAGACCACAAAAACTCACCTACCTACTCCTGAAATAAACGTCTGTCCTATGATAGTGGTTATTAACCACTGGACTAAGCAGCTTAGGCAGGTTGTGGAGTCTACATCATTGGCAGTTTCTAGAGGGGTACCCATGTTAGTCTGTTGTATACTGAAAGCAGTGAGAGTCCTGTGGCACCTTAAAGACTAACCGATTTATTTGGACATAAGCTTTTGTGGGCTTAGGGTAGACAAACACCTGCCAGGGATAGTTTAAGAGGGTACTTGGTCCTGCCATGAGTGCTGGAGACTGGACTTGATGACCTCTCATGGTCCCTTTGAGTTTCTATGATTCTATGACTTAGTTATTAAAGTCTTCAGATCATGATTTAAAGACTTAGAGAGATTCCACCAGCAAGCGAGCCATGCTACAGAGAAAGGAGAGAAAGTCTCAGTTCTAGCCAATATGCTCCAGGGGAAAATTCCCTTCTGACCCCAGATATGGTGCTAGTTAAAACTTGAGCATGTGGGCAAGTCTCACCAGCCAGTCACCCAAGAAACAATTTTCTATAAAAACTCAGAACCCACCCCATCCAACCTCCCTTCTCAGGTCACTGGCATATCCACAACCGTTAGTCAAAACTCAGTCTATTGCCAAACTAGACCATTCCATCATACTGTCCTCTCTATAAATTTATCAAGCTCAGTTTTGAAGGCAGTTATGTTTTTTCCCTACAGCTCCCCTTGGAAGGCTATTCCAGAACTTTACTCCTCTGATGGTTAGAAATCTGTGTCTGATTTCAAGGCTAAATTTTCTGAAGAGCAGTTTGTATCCATTTGTACTTGTGTCTACATTGGTGCTGTACTCAAATAATTCCTCTCCCTCCCTGGTATTTATCCCTCTGATGTACTTAGAGAGAGCTATCATATCTCCCCTCAACCTTCTTTTGGTTAGGCTAGACAAGCCAAGCTCCTTAAGTCTCCTCTGCACCTGTTCCAGTTTGAATTAATCTTTTTTTAAACACGGGGGACCAGAACTGCACACAAAATTCCAGATGGAGTCTCAACAGCGCTTTGTATAGCGTCATTAACACTTCCCTATCTCTACTCAAAATACCTCTTCTGATGCATCCTAGGACCTCATAATTCTTTTTCACAGCCACATCACATTGGTGGCTCACAGTCATCTTTTAATCAACCAGTGGCCCAAGGTCCTTCTCCTCCTCTGTCCTTTCCAACTGGTACACTCCCAACTTATAGGGAAAATTCCTGTCATTTGTCCCTAAATGCATGACCTTGCACATCCCATTATTAAATTTCATCTTTTTCCTAATTCTCCGGTTTAAAAGGTCATCTCAATCATTCTACATGATATCCTAATCCTTCTCTGTAATGGCAATAATGCCCAATTTAATCTCATCTGCAAACTTAATTAGCACATTCCCACTTTCTGTGCCAAGGTCAGTAACAAAAACTTTAAATAAGATTGAGCCCAAGACTGATCCCTGACAGACTCCACTAGTAGCCTCCCTCCAGGCTGACAGTTCACTCTTCAGTATGACCTGCTGTAGTCTCCCCTTTGACCAGTTCCTTATCCACCTTTCCATTTTCATATTAAGCCCCATCTTTTGTAACTTAACTAATAATTCCCTATGTGGAACTGTAGCAAATGCCTTGCTGAAATTTAAGTACATGTAGGTCCACTATATTCCCTTTGTCCAAAAAATCTGTTATCTTCTCAAGAAAGGAGATCAGGTTGGTCTGGAAAAATACACCTTTTGTAAAGCCATGTTATAATTTATCCCAGTTACTGTTATGCTCAATTTGTTTAAGTACTTTCTCATTCAAAATTTTCCCCCAGCCCTTGTGTACCACCGCGGTCAAACTAACAGGTCTGTAGTTACCCTGATCACCTTTATTCCCTTTCTTGAAAATAGGAACTATATTAGCAATTCTCCAGTCATACGGTACAACCCCCAAGTTCACAGATTCATTAAAAATCCTTATTAACAAGCTGGTAATTTTTTATGCCAGTTCTTTTAATATCCTTAGAAGGAGATTATCTAGGCCCCCCTGATTTAGTCCCATCAAGCAACTAGAGTTTGGCTTCTACCCTGGATATGGTGTTTTCAACTTCCATGTCCTCATTCCTATTAGCTACCCTACCACTATCTCCAAGGTTGTCAGCACCCTCACTAAAAACAGCAGCAAAGTAATTACTTAGATATTCGACCATGCCTAGATTATCCTTGACCTCAACCCCATCCTCAGTTTTTAACCGTCCCACTTCTTCTTTTTTTGTTTTCTTCCTATCTATATGGCCAAAGAACCTTTTACTATAGGTTTAAATTCCCTTTGCAAGGCCCAGCTACACTTGATGTTTCACCTTTCTCATTTTATCTTTACATATTCTGACCTCCAAGATGTAGCTTTCCTTGAGGATCCTTCCCATCTTCCACTCCTTGTAGGCTTTGTGCTTCCTGCTAATCACTCGTCCAAGATGCTTACTGCCTCTGAGCTGGCTGGTTTGCCCCGCAGGTGGGGCAGGTCAGGGCGACTGGTTGCTCCGCTCTGGGAGTGGGGCTGCATGGCAT
The DNA here is from genome assembly GCA_007922195.1 of Podocnemis expansa. Lineage (NCBI taxonomy): Eukaryota > Metazoa > Chordata > Testudines > Podocnemididae > Podocnemis > Podocnemis expansa. The sequence goes on along the minus strand of ML682029.1, from coordinate 497,030 downwards.
GCAGTATGGCCTCTGGTGTGGGCTTCAGACCACACCGGAAGCTGTACCGCGTGTACCTCTTGGCTCCACCATCCTTGGGGGCAAACCAGCTAGGCTGGGGATGACGTCTGGCACCAGGACCCTTCCAAAGCTGTCCTGCTTGCAGGGGCCAGGCAGGGCCCTAAGGCTGGAATGGGAAGCCATGGCCCCAGGTGGGAGAAGGGACAACCCTAGGTTGGAGGGGCACCTGTGAGGGCAGCCTAAGAGCCTTGCAGCCCCTAATATGCCCCCATGCGGAGCAACTGGTGGATGTGAGATACTGGACTTTAGCAAAGCTTTTGATACTTTTGGACTACTACGGTATTCATATCAAGAAGAGAAAGAAGTGTGTGTTGGATGAATTGCCTATAAAATGATGTGATAAAGCTCCTCCTCAATGTTGGTGTGTCCAGTGTTTCCTTCTAGCCCCAGGAAACTTTTTACTTCAAGTGTTCTTCCCCCTTCCAGGTGGGGCTGATTGTAATAAAGCCTCTCTAAGATGGGTGCTCACTGTGGGCTCTCAGTCCTGTCTTGGTTCTCATAGGCCCTTGTCTCTTTGCTGGGGATCATGTCCCTTCAGTTGATGGCTGGTGGGGATAGGGTGGGGTTGGGCCCTACTCTCCACTCTGGGACCCATGCTAGGGAACCCTCTAGTAGCAGCCTTATATTGTTGCTTCAGGAAAGCAGCTTGATTCCCTGTGTTACTTCCCCGTGCCCCCAAACGGATGCAGATAATGAACAGAACTGGACGTTGAACTGATTCCTGCAGGACCCCACCGGATATGCCCTTCCAGCTTGTCTGTGACTCACTGATAACTATTCTCTTGGAACAGTTTTCCAACCAGTAATGCACCCACCTTATCATAGATCTGTCTTGTTTGTCTTTTGCTAATATTTTTCATGAGATGGTCATGAGAGACAATATCAAAAGCCTTACTAAAGTTAAGATATACCATATCTACCATTTTCCCCTATGATGGGCTCCCTGGGGTGCAACCTGGATTATGGGTCCATTGAGCCATCTGTCCTATTAACCTGGGGTATCCTCTCATTTTGGGATATAGCGTGAAGCCACAAACCTCTAACAGGTCCTTGACTGACAGAGCCATCCACTGGCAGGGACTCACGCAACCATGTTACATGGATGCTTCCCCAGCCACTTACGAACCAGCCTTGGAAATGCTTCAGGCAGTTCTTCCCAGATTCCCATTCTTTCATTGTCTTGCGCTGGTTGGAAACCTAACCAAAATAAGTTCATTAAGTAGTTCACCACACCAACCAAAGGGTGGACATGCAATTGACATTGTTAATATGAAGTGAGATTTCCCAAGCATTTCAACTAAAACATAAGTAAGGTAAAATATAAAATAGATTTATTAATTACAGAAAGATACCTTATAAGTAGAAAGCACAGAGATGAAAGCCGGTCACTTAACAAATAAAAATAAATTTGCATTCTAAGTCCATAAACTAAACAGCATTTGAATCAAGCAGCGTCTCTCCTTGACAGAGGGTAGAGTTTCACAATATCCAGGCTGGAACCAACCTTCCCCAGGAGAAAAGGTGTTTCCAAGAAAAAGGTTTGAAAACCACAGTTCGAGGTGTTTGCAAATTCATTTTTTCATTATTTGCTCCGCTATCTTTCCAGGTACTGATGGTAAGATGACTGGTCTGTAATTCCCCAGGTTGTCCTTATTTCCCGTTTTATAGGCTGGTACTGTAGTTGAACTATTATTGGATGACTCCCAAATTCACAACAAATTTCAGTTTCAATAACAACCATGGAGCAAAAATCTCGTAAATTCATACACCATAATGATACACATGGTTTGACAGAGTAATGGGGTTCAGGTGATCATGACCTTTTCTATGATCTCGCACATGGGATGCTCAGCATGAAATATCACAGCCCTCTATGGATGATGAATATGGGGGTCACAGGGTGCTACTTTATGGCACAGTGTGACCCAGGAAGACAGTAGCAATTTTCAGTAGGACAGCCACAAACACAAAGGAATGGAGTGGCAGCTGTTTTAACTGAATGGCTTCAGTCCCATTGAAAGTAACAGGAGATAGTTCCAAAGGGGCAGCTGTCTTAGTCTAGTTCAGTAAAACAAACAAGGAGTCCTGTGGTGCTTAAAGACTAAAAAAATTATTTATTGCATGAGCTTTCATGGTAGAAAACCCACCTCATTTTCTCCTTTCTCATTTCTGCATTTGCTCATGCAATAAATAAATTTGTTACTCTTTAAGTGCCACAGGACTCCTTGGTTTTTTTAATAGGAGATAGTGGCCATTGTGAAAAAGGGCAAAAGTTCATTGGATTTTTGGAGACCTAGTGCTGGTAGAATGACACCTGACATCTCTACTCCCTTCTCTTCTCTGATACAGCCTCTCCCTACAGTGTCCTCTCTCACCATGTCAGATCAGGAAAAAGGGCCACAACTTGTCATAGTGACTGGCTATACTACAAAGACCACTGCTATGGGTTCTTCCCTGAAAAGATGATATGGACAGAGGCTGAGGTACAAGGCTCCTCTCAGCGATCTGGGGGGCTGGGTGGCTTAGCTGAGGACAGGGTGGTGGGGGAGGGCTGAAGGGGTTTGATGACATCCCCACTGCCCCTGAGCGTATCACTGCAGAAGTGGGTGGGGGGGGGTTGAAGAAGGGATATGACTAGCATCAGACCCTGGGCTCAGAGAAAGGCAAAGAGAGGAGGTTCTCTTTTCTTGCAGCCACCTCTGCTCCTGCTCCTGCTTGGGGTGTAGGACTCCCCCCAGTGCCACACAGCAGCCTCCTGTTGAGGGTAAGTGGTCTCATGGATGTCTCTGCTGCAGGTGGAATGTCAGAATCACCGCAAGGGGGCCCATCTTGCCTCCATTCACACTGACACAGAAGGGGACATGGTGGCCAATTACATCATCATGAAAGGCTTTGAGGATTACGTCTGGATCGGACTCCATGATCCTGACCATGTGAGTGTCCAGAATCTGCTTTGCCTTTGGCAGTTCCTTCCTCCACCCCTGACTTATACCCATAGGCTTTGGAGAAGAGGACCCATAAGCCTTTCATAAAAACTTCAGGAATCTCCCCACACCTATCCCACACTCTTCCTCCATCATAAACACCAAAGTCTCTCATCTCCACTCAACCGTTAACCCTTACCCTACTGCACCCTTTCCACCTCCTTCCCACCTTAAGCCTCAACTCCCCTTTGGCTTTTCCCTTCTAAATAGACCCACACCCAGGTCTCCCCAGTCATTAAGCCAACTTTTGATCTGCGCCTGTCTCTCCAACTACTGCCCCCTCTGTCTCCTTTCTTCCCAGCTCATGTAAGGTGCCATGCACTCCTACTTCTCCACTCCATTCTCATTATGTTCTCTATCATTTTTTTCCTGCCCAAGACCTGAGCCTCTGCACCCCCTTGACTCCTCACGGCCCCTCACACAGCTGGTCATTCCTCAGCTTGGGGATCCCATCCTTGCCTGATTCTCCTTAGGTGAGCCCTCAGGTCCACAGGGCAGGGAGATGAAGTGAGAGCAATCATGGGATTGGAAGGAGCCCCCAGAGGGGGAAGTAACAGTTATGAACATAGGGCCAGACAGAACCTCTGTGTTCACCAAATCCAGCCCACGCTGTGACTGGTGACCCTGTCTGACCATCCCTTTTGTAAACATATCAAGCTCCATCTGAAGGTTTGTCTCCTTCAATATCCTTCCTGTTCAGAGAGGTACTGGGATGTGACAATCAGTATCCTATGTTCTCCTTTTTTACAAGACTACGATCAATTTTATACAAAGTAGGTCTTGTAGGGTATCATTCGAAAATTTGTAATATGCCTAACACTATTGAACTGGTAAAATGTATGTGACAATATTGTCTGGTTCTAAATTACTACTGTATAAAGCATGGTCCAATTCTGAGGAAAGAGCCGCAAGTCAGTTCCCCAGAGACAAAAGGCTAGCCAACATCTCAGCCAGGTGGTAACAAAGTCCAATGGACTATCCATCCTCTGGTTAGGAGGCCATTCCTTGGCAAGAAGCAGTTTGTGAGTGAGAAATTTGCATCCTGACAAAGAACAGCTGGACGTTTCTTTACAGAGACTTTTTATCACCCAAACCTCAACTGGAGATGATTTTCAATGAGCAAAACAATCATAAGAAATTAGAACAGAGAACACAACTCATCTCCTCCTCCCTTTCTTTCTGTTTATGGCATCAACATTATGTGAAAGACACCAGACTGTGGAAGGGGTCCTGACTGAAGGTATTCAGCCAGTAAAGATTACAGAAGCATGTCATGAGAAAAAATTTTGCTTTGGATTCATTTAGCTGATCAAGTTAAACAAACAAGGAGTCCTGTGGTGCTTTTAAAGATTAACAAATTTATTGATTGCATGAGCATTCACGGGTAGCATTTATTTTGCTGAACTAGACTAACATGGCTATCCTCAATTGACTTAAGTTACTTAGCTGTATTTTATCTTTTATTTTCTTTGCAATCAATTCTGATGTTTATGCTTCATACTTGCAATCATTTATACTCTGTGTTTCTCTAGTTAATAAATGTATTCTGGTTTTTTAATCTAAACCAGTATGTTTGGATCAAGGCTGAGATAATAGGGTTTGTGCTTATTATTTTCTACTAATGAAGTGAAAGACTTTCTCTAAGTTTGTATTGCTTGGAAGAAGAAAGCTGGGCAGTACAAGATGCACATTTTTGGAGATTATCTGAGACTGAATTTTATTGGTGTCACTCTGTAATATAATTCATGAATGAGTAACTATAGAATGTACATGATTCAGCTTGGCGTGATTTACATGTTAGAGCAGGCCTGGACAAATCTGCCACTCACATAGGGGCCAGCCCAAAAAACTCAGGTGCCCTTAAGTATGAGGTAGTAAAGGGGTCCCCTGCCACTGAAAAACCTCAACAGCCACTGGTGCATTTGGCAGCAGCAGTGTAGCACAAAAAAGACCCCCCCCGCCACTGAAAACAGGAGCTTTTGGTGGCACATTTGGTGGGGAGGCGAGACAAAGAGATGTCATCACCGAGAATGTCAGTGCCACCGGCTTTTCTTTTAGGCACCACTGCTGTTTGCCTCTTTTAAGCACCAGGGTCAAAATGCTGGGTGCCATGATGCCCTGGCACCCAAGCTTTGTTGAGCCCTATGCTAGAGGCTTTGTGTGAGTGGATCAGTGGTTGCTCTCATAGGAAAGCAAGGTAAAAGGCATCCCAGGCTGGAAGGTTGAGGGGACACAGCTGTCAACCAGTGCAGATTACAACTGTGGTAATGTCCCAGTGGAGCAGTGAGTAGCAGGATATAAGCACAGGGTATACTTGCTGTTTTAAATGAGGTTTACAATTTAAGCACTGGTATAACAATTTTAAGAGAGACTTAAGTGTGGTGGCTGGAGACAGTCAAAAGAAGATTATAGTTTTTTATCTTCTGTAAGGGGAATAGAAACAGTCAACGGTAAAAATGAGTGACTTTGAAACAGTTGCAAAGTTAGACCCGGCCAGAATGCAGACAGCAGAAAAGGAGAGAGGACATGAGTTGCAGAAGTGGGAAGCCCAAATGAAAGAAAGAAAAGGAGATGGAGCTGAAGTAGATAGAAGAAGCTGCTGCACAGGAAACTGAAGCCCATGCAAGAGCCATGGAAATAAAACAAGAAGCTGAGGAGAAGGCAAAAGAGTGGAAATACGATGCAGAGCTGTTAGGAATGCTTGGAAGGCTCCAAAATCACCAATATCTCCCTCCACAAGCAATCCCCAACTGGAATCAGCTGTGTCTGGCCTACAAAGAGACAGACTCCACTGAAGAACAGTTCTTCAGTTTTGAAAAGCAATGCGAAATTCATAATATTCCTGAGGGCAAGAAGCTCTTCACACTGGTTGCAAAACTGTCTGGCAAAGCTTGCGAAGTATTTAATGAAATGCCAGTTCAGGAAGCTTTAAAGTAGTCTGAATTAAAACAAGCTACCATGCCCTCCCCCCCCTGCTGTTTGGCAAAGGTTCCAAATTACTCCTGAAGTATATAAGGTAAATTTTAGAAATATTAAAAGGTGCACTGACATGAATAATAGTGAATATGCTTATAGGATATGGAATCCAATAGGGAAATAAGTGAAAGGGAAGTGGTTGAAAATTTTGACCAATTGCTTGATCTCATGGCTCAGGAACACTTCCTGAGTATATGCACTGTGATGTAAGCCAAATTCTGTTGGATTAAGGTGTAAAATATGTAGCCAGACATGCCTACACTGACTGATGCACTGATGTTCTGTTGTTTTATGTAAATGAGTGTGTTTGGATTCACATGTTTGGGAACCTCCCCTTGTGATAACAGGCTTTGTGCATGCCATTTTCTATTAGTGAACTGATGGCACTTCTAAGGGTTTGTATTGTTCAGAAAAAAAGAGCTGGCCAATATGAGATGCACATTTCTGGGGACAAGTCGGGGAATGGGGGTTCACTTTGTCCTGTAATATACAGAGAGTGCTCTCACAGTAAAGCAGTCTAAAAGGCATTCAAGGTTGGGGAGGTGAGGAGACACAGCTGTCTGTCAATCTGGATAATACCCTGGATAAAACACATGAGGTCAAGAGGCTTCCTGAACAGCATGCCCAGATTCAGAACACGATTCCCATTCCCCAGATCTGGGCTGGGCAGGACCCAGAGCAGGAGGCATGAGACGATCCGTGTCCCATTCTCTGGTGGCCTCAGCCATCAAACTCCCCTGGCCTGGAAATGGATAGGAACTTGTACTCTGAGCCCCAAAGCCAGCTAGCTCCCTATGACCTGAGGTCAGGCCAGAGCCAGGACTTCTAGAAAGGAAAGACCTCGCATCCATTTTTCTTTAGGTTAAGCAGGATGAAATCACCCACCTTAAAAGCATCAGCGTAGGCTGCCCCATGGCATTTAAAGACTAGGACACCCACACCAGAGTGACTCTGTTCCATCGCAAGGAGACTTGTTATTCCTGGCCAAGGGCCAGGGCTAGCTCAACACATAAGCAAATGAGGCCCTGGCTTGGAGTATCATTTACTTAGTGGAGGTTACAGTGCCGCGCTAGAGGTGGGGCAGGCCGGCTCAAAAGCTGGACCCTCACCCCTGCCCCTCCCCAAAACAATCACTCTGCTGCGGGGTGCATCTGGCTGGCCCATGGGATGGGCTCTGCTCTCTCACCCCGCCTCTGGGCTGGCTCACTCTGACCCTGGGCTGGCTGTTCCCTGCCCTGGGAGTGGGGCAAGCTGGTCTGGGGTAGAGGCTGGGTTCTGCTGCTCCCCCCCACACACTGGGGGTGGGTGCAAAATCAAAAGCCGTCTCAGGGCAGCAATGCCCCTTGTGCCAGCCCTGCCAAGGCTTTGAAAGTAGGTGAAGGTGAAATTTATGTTCTAAGAGTTATTATTAGATCAGCATCAACAGTTCTTCCCTTCCACTGTCTTATGGCTCTTCCCTGATTCTCTCCCTCTGCCAGGGTAGGGTGTGACCCAGGCCTCCTGGGATAACCTTCTGAATGTGCCAAGATCAGGGCAAGCTGCAAAAACCAGGGGCCAAACCTGCAAACCACTGATGAGTTGTACTTAAACCAGTCTCCCAGTCAGTAACAAAACATGCTTCTGATTCCCCACTCTGGTCATCACCAAGCATAATAAAATAGAAACAGGCCCCTTTACTGCACATCAGTACCTCTGGTTCACACTCAGCCACTGGGTCTCTTAAAAAAAAAAGGTTCTCCTGACCCCCAAAGGGCCAGCCACATCACCCAGAACAATATAGGCTTGGATCTTACCCAAAATACCACTGTGCCAGCCAATCCTTTAGTAACTACAACTAAAGGTTTAATGTAAAAAAAACAAAACATGGGAGATATTAAAGGGTCAAAGTGAATCACATACATACAAATGATTTAGAGTGCATAGGAAGCAAGTCCTTGAAGAATCTACAGTTTTCAGTTTAGTCAATTTCTTCTGGTATGCACCTAGCACCTGGGTGGGTCCCAGTCCTTTGGTCAGTCCCAGAAGAACAGTTCCAGAGGGTGGTGTAAACTGCATACTGAAGACAAAATGTAGATGGGGCCCCTGCCTTTTATCACCTTTGGCTTTCCCCATGCTCTCAGAATCCTTGCCAAATCAAAATGATTTGAGTCACATGGTCAGACTGGGTCACTCATCAGACAAGTTTCTTCCTAGGTCCTGGATTTCTCTTAATGGGCCTTTAAGAGGAAAATGGTTCTCCAGACACCCGGTCTGAAATTGCCTCAGAATCAACAACTTGGAATGCACATAAAACAAATAGATTTCTAATATCTAATACAGGCATGATACCTACATAAGCCATATAATCATTCCTAGCAGATTACAACATTTCTGTTGGTACCAAACATGGCATATCACATATGGATTATTTCAAATATGAAATATTAATATGAACAATCATCATAAACAGTCTCCTGACCTGGACTGCATCACATAGGGCACTTTTGTATTGGATCTGGTGCCTTTTCACCAAGGTCTACTCCTCTGGAATGCCATGACTTCTCTCCTCTGTATCTGCAGGACAGAACCTGGACGTGGACAGATGGCTCCAAGTATCACTTCAATGCTTGGAAAACTGGAGAGCCAAACAACCTGAACAACAATGAGTTCTGTGCTGCACTGCTGAGCTACATGGGTAAGCAGATGGGTCAAATACACATACAGCAACAGGGCCCTGGTCACACCCTCCAGCTCTCTGTACAGGGACAGCCTCCTGTCTGGTCACCTTCCCACCCTCCCTCAATTCGCAGAGCCAATCTCAGGAAATAATCCCCTTATTTCACCTGTTGGCCCTCCACTACATGTCCCAATTTCAGTCTCAGGATCAGGAAAAAGCAGGACATACAGTACATTTAGCCCCAGATGATCAACAAAAGGGAAAGAGCAGAGCATAGACATACCTACAAAATGTGCCTGCTCCAGGGTTGGTCCTGTGGCTGGTTTTGTTCAAGATCTTCATTAGGGATTTGGAGGCTGGGTGGAATGCACCCTCAGGAAGTTTGCAGATGACATGAAGATGGGGGGAATGGTAATACACCAGAGGGCAGGGATAGGATACAGAGTGACCTAGACACATTGAAGGATTGGACCAGTAGAAATCTGGTGAAGTTCAAAAAGGACAAGTGCAGAGCCATGCACTTAGGACAGAAGAATCCCAGGCACTGCTATAGATGGGGACTGACTGGCCAGGCAGGCTTTCTGCAGAAAAGGACCTGGGGGTTACTGTGAACAAGAAGCTGAGTATGAGTCATAGAATCTCAGGGTTGGAAGGGAACTCATGAGGTCATCTAGTCCAACCCCCTGCTAAAAGCAGGACCACTCTCACTAAATCATCCCAGCCAGGGTTTTGTCTAACTGGGCCTTAAATGTATCCAAAGATGGAGATTCCAACACCTCCCTAAGTAACCCATTCCAGTGCTTCACCACCGTCCTAGTGAGAAAGTATTTCCTAATATTCAATCTTGACCACCCCAGCTGCAGCTTGAAACCATTGCTCCTTGTTCTGTCCTCTGTTACTACTGAGAACAGCCTAGCTCTCTCCTCTTTGGAGTACCTCTTCCAGTAGTTGAAGGCTGCTATCAAATCCCACCTCAGTTTTCTCTTCTTCAGACTAAATTATCTAGTCCCTTCAGTCTCTCCTCGTCAGTCATGTGCCCCAACCCCCTAATCATTTTTGTTGGCCTATGCTGGACTCGTTCTAATTTGTCAACATCCTTTCTGTAGTGTGAAGCCCAAAACTGAACACGGTATTCCAGAATTGACTACACCGGCACCGAACAGAGGGGAATAATCACATCCCTCGATCTGCTGGCAACACTCCTACTGATGCAGCCCAATATGTCAATGGCCTTTCTGGCAACAAGATCACATTGCTGACTCATTTCCAGCTTCCCATCCACCCTAATGCCCAGGTCTCTTTCTACAGAGCTGCTACATAGCCTATCGGTCCCCAGCCTGCAGCAGTGCACAGGGCGTCGCTGCCCCAGGGAGGGACCCAGGGCACTGGCCCAGGCTCCAACCCCACCCCGCAGGCCCCACGATCTGGCTGCAGACCATGCCCTCTGGCCGGGGCCAGGGCCAGAAGCTGCTGTGTGCTGCCGCGGGTGGCTGGGCCCCACATCTTCAGCCTGATCTGCTGGGAGACCTTGGATGAAGTACTTCCCCACTCTGTGCCTCAGTTTTCCCTCTCATCTCTTTCTTATTTACAGTGTGAGGTCTCTTTCTGTCAGGGTGTGTGTGGACACAGCACCAACCACAAAAAGGCCCTGCAGGCTCTCATCAAGCACAGTAGAAGAGGGTCTTCCACTGTTACAGCATCTCGCAAGGAACAGTGGAGTCTGTAGCCCTGTCTGAGGCACACGGGGCTTCATCTCCAGCCTCCTCTTCCTTAGCCTCTTGCAAAGGAGCAGGATTCTTCTCTCAGCAGTGTGCACTGAGGAGGGGTCACTGTGAGGGCAGGAATGGCCCCACCTACCCTTCCACGGCCCCAGTAATTTCTCTTTTGTCTTCCAGGTTTGAAGAACTGGAACGATGTTAACTGTAAATCAAAAAATGCCTACGTTTGCAAGCATGCACTCTAGGGAAACGTGTTGCTTGCCTGTGCTGAAAAGGGAGCTCAGTGCCTGAGATGAATAAGGCCTCGACTTCTCAGCCATGATCAATGTCCAAGACTTTCAGATGCTTTTGCTGCAGTATCGGTCCATCCTCTCCCTTCCTGAGGGGCTTATTCTCAGTTCCCCAGCTGTGAACTCTTTTCCCCAGGTGTCTGCATTCATCACACTCCTGCCCTGCCCCTCAATGCCTGCAGACCTCCACAGCAGTAAAACCTCCTTATCATGCAGTTGTGTGTGCATCTCCTCTGTTCTGTTCTTGGCCCTGCTGCAGATGATCCATCAGGCTGCTCTGAGTGGTCTTAAGCAGCCCAAATCCCACTGGAGGAGAGGAAGGGACACCCAGAGGGAGGCAAGATGGGCCTGGCCTTTTGGGTGATGGACAGGTCTTGGGATCCCTCCAGATATCTTCAATAAGCAGTTTCACGTCCTGGCCCCACTCCCTGTGCTCTCCTTTTGCTCTCATCTACACTGCCACCACACTAAGCCCCTCAAAACCGGGACACGTTTGTCTGTTCTGTAAACACCACGGCCCCAGAGCTGTGAGCGTGAGCCTCTGTAGTACGAGTTAAAGGACTGAGAGATCCCCAGAGCTGAATCAGACTGCTGGGGATGATGCATGGAGAGGGACCTGGAGTGCGCATGTCCCAGGGGAGGTACATGGCTTCTGTGTGCATATGGGGCTGTGGAAATCAAACATCTTTTGTAACAAAAAAAGCCTGAGCTAGGACTCCTGGGTTCTACCCTAGGCTTGTCTCCATCAGGAGCGCCACTGGCACCAGGCACATGGGACATGTGCCCCAAATCCCGGCGTCAGTGCCCCAGGTCTGGCGGGGCCCGCCTCTCCCGGTCTCCAGCTCCGATTGGACCAAAGATCCAGGGCCCAGCCACCCACGGCCGCAGCAGAGCCATCCCCGGCTGAGGATCTGGGGCTCAGCGCCCGCGGCCGCTCACAGCCCCATCCCTGGCTGGGGGCGTGGCCAGCTGTCAGGGGGCGTGGTCTCCTGGCAGGGGGTGTGGCCTGGGCCGGTGTTCCGGGTGCTTCCCCGGGGCAGCGATACTTCTGGTCTCCATCAGCTCCCTGTGTGAGCGTCCCTGGGGGAGGCCCCACTGCAGCTCAGTCTGTGCAGAGGGTGAATGACACCGACCTGCCGCTAAGAGACGAAGAGCGGGGAGTGTGGGCATGGGTGTACCTGTGATGCACAAGGGGATGGTCAGCTGGACAGTGCTCTAGGAAACATCATTAGTGTGGCCGAGGCATCCCCAGTTCTGCACCTTGGGGGAGGCCAGGACACCACACACAGCCCCTGGAGCACAGCGGTTGGAGGGGGCTCTAGCTGGCTGTGCCCTAGGGTGTGGGAGTGGGCCCTGACTCTGGGGGGTCTCTTGCTCCGCCTTGCCTGAATGTGCTGAGGCAGGCATAAGTGTCAGTGCCAGTGCTGAGACCTGACCCCCCAGCCTCCTATGACACTAACTGCCTCTGCCCGCAGACACAGTGAGCTTATAGCCTGGCACGTTCCTATGGGCACCGCACACCAGCTCCTGCCAGTTGTGAGCCCATCACAGCCTGGCAAGGAGTGTGAGTGCAGAGCCCCTCCTCTGCCCCCCTCACCCTCTCAGTCTGGTCACATCTGCTCTGTTTGGACTGGCGGCTCTCTGGGGCTGACACTATTGATGGGTCTGTGCAGCATTGAGCACTGTGACCATAAGCCACCCTGTCCCCATATGGGGCAATATCCCCTACCTCAGTTTCCCCCCGGCAGTGGTGAAGTCTGACAAATGCACAATCCATCACTAAATCCGGCACCTCTCGCACAATCAGGAGACCAAGCTGTACTCACCCTGCAGACCAAATTTTAAGAAGTCTGATGTTAAAATGATCAAATACAGAGTTAAAGAGAGTTTCCGAACATCTGGGCATGACACAGAGATAATCTACAAGTACAAAAGCCAGTTTAGAGTCATAGAATACACAGATCACACAAACTGCAGTTTCCCAAATTAACAGTATGACGCTGGCTTCCAGGGGATCTATGCTGAGATACTTTCAACAGGGCAAACTGCAAGGAATGTGGCAGGCAGGCAAAGCCCTAAATCAGGCTTGTTCAGACTGCAGCCCAGGGGCCAGACTCCGGCCTGCCAAGGGCTTTCACCCAGCCCTCAGAGCACTGCTGCAACAGCCTGGGAGCTGGGGCTGGCCAGGGCCTTTATCAATTTCTCCCCTTGCTGTGCCTTGCCCCCTCACACAGGCAGCCCTGTGCTCCCCTTGTCCTCTCTACACAGTGCAAGCAAAAGCAATGCCAAATATCACACTAATCATTATTTTATTAACATTTATTAATAAGATTGATTCATATGTCTTATCTATCAAAAACTTTCTCACTGGCCTCCCAACTGAGAAAAGAATTGCAATGTGGCCCCTCACCCAAAAAGGTTGGACACCCCTGCCATAAATGCTGTTGGGTTTTCCTTCCATAAGATATACCAAGCTAGCCACAAACTGCTTCAGATCACCTCACAGGTCATTCAGATGACAAAACAGTTTCCTTAAAACTATCCAGCGCTTTGGGTAACACTCAGACAGGCAAGTCACATATGATGGGGATCACTGAAAATATTTATCCATCATATCCACCAACCCAAGGATCAGACACATTTCCAAACAGGTCAAGGATTAAGTTCATATCTTACCTAAATACCTACAACACATTCCTCCACATGGCTGGGCATCTTTCTCTCATTACACTGGGTGATTTGACCTCACCTTCCTCTATATGCTTATCCCCAGTGTTATAATCTTAACAGCTGCTCTGATTTCCTGTTACAGTGTGACCTGATCCCATGTCTTACGCTCCCCTGCACTTATTTCCTTCCAGTCTGTAAGTTTCCCCATCTTCTAAGCATCTGATGAAGTAGGATTTTCGCCTATAAAAGCTCGCACAATAAATCAATAAATTTGTTAGCCTTTAACAGGACTCATTGTTTTTTTTTTTTAAAGCCAATGCTTATTAACCAAACTAAGATTTATTTAAAAAAAAAGGAAAGAGCAATGGTTAAAAGGTCACAATACAGGCACAAATGAAAATAAAGTGCTTAGATCTTAGTTTCAAAGTAAAGAAGATATTTGAGTTGCAAAGTTCTTAAACTTAAAAGTCTCTGAAATGACCCAAACCGCTTGTGGGCCAGCAGTCCCTGTTTAGAGCTTCCATGTGAGAAATCCAGTCCAGGGAACTGAAGACTAAATAGTTCAGGTGCAAAGGTTGTTCAAATTCTCCCATGAGAATTAGCAGGGTGATTTTAGGTGGGTGCTGGGATCCCATTTATGTGAGCCAAACATTCCCTGACAACCTTGGACAGATTTGAGATAAAAATGATCAGTCCACTGGAGTCTTTCATGAAGATTGAGCAATGCCTTCTTGATGGCGTGTACCTCCTTGAACAATTAACAGGTTCTTGCTTGTGGCTCTGAGGTACCGTATTCTATGTGCTGTGCATGCTAGTAACTACTTATATTAGAACTGGCCAGAGAAGCAAGTTTGCACTGGCCCTTGCTGCTCAGGTCTTATGCACCCACAAATCACGCACAGAGATCAGCTTTGTGCTCCCACCTGTGCTCTTCTCTTACAAGTTGTTACCCATTCCTCCTACCAATGCACAGTCCAGCTCACTGGCCCCATGGGTCTTGCTGCTCCAGCCACAGTTCAAGGCATGCCCACTCGCTTTCTGTGACTCCTCTCTTTCCTGACTGTTTGCAGGGGTTAAAGTATAAGTCGGTGGGCCCCAGAACTGTCCTAAATTTCCATGTCCCCTTCATACACATCCAGGCCCTCTTCATGCACATCTGGGCCCCCATCATGCATGTGCAGGCCCCTTCTTCCCACCCTACCTTCCCCAACCCATGCTGAGCTGCTTCAGGGGAGGCCGGGCCCCACACCATGCTTGCTTACCTCCGGCAGCGTGTGAACCCCCAAGGGCTGGAGCCGGGGAGAATTGCCCCTTTCTCCCCCTCCAGGCTGCGCTCTGAGGCTTCAGCCTCAAGTGCAACCTGTGTATGTGCAGGGAGGCCAGCTGTCACTTCACAGGAGGGCAGGCATGCCTCCCTTCTTCCTGTAGTGGTGCCTGCCCTGCCAGAACATGCCAGTTCCATTTTATATTTTTAGGGGCGCCAGATTGCTGTGCCCCCTAAAAATAGACCCGGTGTTCCAGGGCCTATAAAAATAGAAAATGGAGCTGGAATGCTGTATTCCAGGGCCCACTATTTAAATGGTGGGCCCTGGAACGCCGTTCCAGCCTACTTTAACCCCTGACTGTTTGCTTCCTCTCCCTGTCCTTTGTAGGATCCTGTAGATCTGTACACTAGAGGACTCTATTAAGTCAATTTAATAAATTCTACTTTAAGTCGACTTTATTAAGTCAACTTAGTGAGTCCACACTTCTCTTAAGTCGACTTAACAAAGTTGGTTAAGTCGACTTCACAAAGTGTCCTAATAAAAACGTG
This sequence comes from Podocnemis expansa, assembly GCA_007922195.1. NCBI lineage: Eukaryota > Metazoa > Chordata > Testudines > Podocnemididae > Podocnemis > Podocnemis expansa. The sequence continues at coordinate 481,863 of ML682029.1, read as the reverse complement.
TTGCTTAAGTCGACTTTATTAAAAGTCGACTTAAGCAGGCACATGTTATTAGAGAGGGTTTCTTAAGTTGACTTAGGTGGCCACATTTTGTTAAGTCAACTTAATAAAGTCGACTTAATGCCTAAGTCAACTTAAAGAGTAAGAGTTATTATGTCAGCTTAAGGAAGCTTTTATGTTGACTTAATAAATGGCAAGTGTGGCCAGGGCTTTGCTTCCTCCTTAAGTCGACTTAAACGCCTAGTGTAGACATACCCATTTGGAGTGTTGTGTCCAGTTTTGGGCCCTCACTACAATGGAAATATGGACAAATTGGAAAGAGGTCAGTGGATGATAATGAAAATGACTAGGGAGCTGGAGCACATGATTTCTGAAGAGAGGCTGAGAGAACTGGGCTATTTTAGTCTGCAGAAGAGAAGAATGGGGGGGTGGTTCTGAAAGAAGTAAACACCCATGAATGGTTGTGTGGCTGTGACAGGGAGCTAAGCGACAGCAGGCTGAGTCAGGCCCCTGTCCTGGTGCCCTAATTCAAGGGAACTGGGTGAGAAGGAACTTATGAGGAGTATAGCCCAGTTCTTTAATTACTTCAGAATTTAAAATGGCCAATATGGATTTTAATGAACCAGTTTGAAGGATAAGGGTTCTAGTTCAGAACCTGACCACAGATAAATCAAAACTTAAACTAACTTCTATGGACACTCCCAGGATGAGAAGAGGCATACAGAGTTAAGGTATTTATAACAATTTTTATTGCTAACAGCAAAAAGCATATAATTAATAAGAATACTAATTTATGAGTGTATAATGAAATAACAGATTAAACATCAATGCATTTAGCAAATCCTATACAGTTAATCACAAGCAATGGCAAGTTATGATTTCTATTGAAACTATAAAATAGTTCACAGATTACAAGGTTACAATTTGCTTATACTCACACTCAAAATGAAGACGCTCAATTGAAGAGTAGCACTAACAATTTTGATATTATTTAGCTAAAATAAAACAATAAAGACTAGCTAAGATGAAGAAATAAGTTTGTGGGTCTAGGAAGATCTTCTCTTTAGAAAGTTGAATTCAGGCCTGAATGAAATGGAAGCTTCAAATTCTCTCCCAATTCCAGGGCCTTAAAAAGACTCATAGACTCTAAGGTCAGAAGGGATGAATATGATCATCTAGTCTGACCTCCTGCACAGTGCAGGCCACAAAACCTCACCAACCCACTCCTACAATGAACCTCAAACCCATAACTGAGCTATTAAAGTTCTCAAATCATGATTTAGAGACTTTAATACAGAAAATCAACCAGCAAGTGAGCCATGCCGAATGCTACAGAGGAAGGCAAAAAACCCCCAGCGCCCAAGCCAATCTGCCCTGGGGGAAAATTCCTTCCCGACCCCAAATATGATGATCAGTTAAACCCTGAGCATGAGGGCAAGTCCACAACAGCCAGTCAAGAACTTCTCTGTAATGACTCAGAACCCACTTGATCAAATGCCCCTTCCCACATCACTATCATACCCATCACCAATAGTAAAAGGCAGACAATGGGCAAGCTACACTGTCCATCATATCATTCCCTCCATAAACTTATCAAGCTTGGTTTTGAAGGCACCTAAGGATTTTGCCCTCACCACTTCCCTTGGTAGGCTATTCCAGAACTTTACTCCTCTGATGGTTAGGAATCTGCGTCTAATTTCAAGCCTAAATTTTCTGAAGGACAGTTTGTATCCATTTGTTCTTGTGTCCACATTGGCGCTGTATTCAAATAATTCCTCTCCCTCCCTTGTATTTATCCCTCTAATGTATTTATAAAGAGCAATCATATCTCCTCTCAGCCTTCTTTTGAGAAGACTAAACAAACCAAGCTCTTGAAGTCGTCTCTCATAAGGAAGATTTTCCATTCCACAAACCATCCTTGTAGCCCTTCTTTGCACCTGTTCCAGTTTGACTTCATCTTTCCTAAACATGGGTGACCAGAACTGTACACAGTACTCCAAGTGAGGTCACACCAGCGCCTTGTATAACGGTACTAACACCTCCCTATCTCTACTGGAAATACCCCTTCTGTTGCACACTAGGACCGCATTAGCTTTTTCAACTGCCACATGGCATTGGCTACTCATTGTCATTCTGTGATCAACCAGTACACCCAGGTCCTTCTCCTCCCCCGTCACTTCCAGCTGATGCATTCCCAATTTATAAGAAAAATTCCTGTTATTTGTCCCTAAGTGCATGACCTTGCACTTCCCATTGTTGAATTTAATCCTATTTCTAATGCTCCACTTTACAAGGTCATCCAAATCATTCTGTATGCTATCCCAATCCTCCTCCGTATTGGCAATACCTCCCAGCTTGGTGTCATCTGCAAACTTAATTAGCACATTTCCACTTTTTGTGCCAAGGTCAGTAACAAAAGGTTGAATAAGATGGGTCCCAGGACTGATCCTTGGGGAACTCCACTAGTAAACTCCTTCCAGCAGAGTACCCTTACTAGTACACAGCAAGCCCTATACTTTTATATCCCTCTAAAAATAAACTAAATTATCTCATTGGCTATGTGTACACTGACAAAATTAATTCAAAATATAGCTATTTCAAAATAACTATTTTGAATTAGCACTGTTTTGAATTTATTATTTTGAATTAGGAGTCTAGTCAAGACTCTCTGATTTGCAATAAGTAGGAGTTATTATTCAAATAGAGAGTCCTCCCTTGAGTCTCTAATTTGAAATAGGGGAAGGCAGGCAAAAGAATAAGGCCATTATTTTGAAATAAGCCCATTCTGCATCTTAGAACAGCTTATTTTGAAATAATAATTTCAAGTTAAGTGCTATTTCAAAACAAAAGCAGGTTTTATTATTTTGAAATAGTGCTTAATTATTTTGAAATAACAAAATGCTTGCATGGACAGGAAAAAAGTTATTTTGAAATAACTTGTAAGTATAGACATGCCCAATGGCTATGTCCAAACATACATGGTTAAATTGATTTAACTTAAATCGATTTAATAAAATCAAAATAAAAATCATTAAATCGATTTAAGTTAAATCAATTTAACAGGTCCACACCAAAAAAACCCAAATTGAAATTGCAAGTCCTGACACAGTACTTGCTATTTTGATTCAGGAGAGGGGCACCATGGGAGGTGTGGCAAGATGGCCCTCTAGGAGGACCATGCACCCACCCGAGATATAGGAAGAGGAAGGGACCTTGGGAAGGAGAAGGGCAAAATTGTTAAATCAAAACAGCTGTTAAATTGAAATTACATGTCCACACAGCATTATTTTGATATAATGGTTGTTATCCAAGCATTGTTTTGATTTGAAACTAGGTTTTATTGAATCAGTCTAACTTTCCTTGTTTTGAGATCATGGAGCTTGTCATTTTGAAACAAGAAAACATTGTGTGGACCTACACTTTTAAAAATCAAAATAGCCAGTGTTATTTCGATTTAAAAGCTGTATGTCAACATACCATTAGTCTTTAAGTGCCACAGGACTCCTTGCTTTTTTTGCTGGAGTAGACTAACACGGCTGCCCCTTTGGATCTAGGTCACACTGTTTCCTATCCCTGCCCTCCAACATATCTATAACTCCCTCAGCTTAATGTCATCTGCAAATTTGCTGAGGGTGCCTCCACCCCATCCTCTAGATCATTAATGAAGATGTTGAAGAGAACCAGCCCCAGGACCAGCACCCAGGGCAGCCACGTGTTACCAGCTGCCAACTAGACATTGAGCCATTAATCACCACATTTGAGCCTGATGGTTTAGCCAGCTTTCTATCCACTTTATAGTCATTCCTCCAACCCATACTTCTTAGCTTGCTGTCAAGGATACTGTGGGAAACCATACCAAACCCTTTGCTAAAGTCAAGGTCTGTCACACTCACTACTTTCCCCATGTCCACAAAGCTACTCATCTCATCATAAAAGGCAATAAGGTGAGTCAGACATGACTTACCCTTGGTGAAACCACACTGACTTTTCTTGATCACTTTCCTTTCTTCCGAGTGCTTCAATATAGATTCCTTGAGGACCTGCTCCATGATTTCCCTGGGGACTGAAGCTAGCCAGTCTGTAGTTCACCTAATCCTCCTTCTTCCCTTTTTGAAAATAGGCACCAGATATGACTTTTTCCAATCTTCCAGGAGCTCCCCTGTTCATAGAATCATAGAATCATAGATACATAGGGTTAGAAGGGACCTCACGAGGTAATGTAGTCCAACCCCCTGCCAAAAAAAGCAGGACCACTCTCACTAAATCACCCAAGCCAGGGTTTTGTCTAACCAAGCGTTAAATATTTCCAAAGATGGACAGACCATCACTTCTCTAGGTAGGCCATTCTAATGCTTCACCACCCTCCTAGTAAGAAAGCTTTTCCTGAAATCCAACCTTGACCCCCACAGCTGTAACTTGAAACCATTGCTCGTTGTTCTGTCCTCTGCTACTATTGAGAACAGCAGAGTTCTGTCCTCCATGCAGCACCCCTTCAAGTACCTGAAAGTTGCTATCAAATCCCCCTTTAGTCTTCTCTTCTGCAGGATAAATACGCCTAGTTCCTTCAGTCTCACTTTGTAAGTCTTGTGCTCTAGCCCCTCGATCATTTTTGGTGCCCTCCACTGTACTCTTCCTAATTTGTCCATGTCCTTTTTGTAGTGGGAAGCCCCAAACTGGACACAGTTAGAGGGGAACAATCACATCCCTCGATCTGCTGGCAACACTTTTACTAATGTAGCCGAGAATGGCATTGGCCTTTCTGGCAGCAAGAACACACTGTTGACTCATCTCCAGCTTCCCATCCACCATGACCCCCAGGTTCTTTTCTACAGTGCTGCTACTTAGCTGATCGCTCCCTAGCCTGTAGCAATGCATGGGGTTTATCCTTCCGAAGTGCAGGACTTTGCACGTGTCCTTGCTGAACCTCATAAGATTTCTATTGGCCCACTGCTCAAATTTTGTCTAGGTCTTCCTGAATCCTGTCCCTACCCTCCAGCATGTCTACCGTTCCCCCCAGCTTGGTGTCATCTGAAAACTTACTGCGTGTGCAATCTATCCCATCATCCAGATCATTGATGAAAATGTTGAACAGAACTGGCCCCAGGACTGACCCCTGGGGCACACCACTCGTTACTGGTTGCCAACTAGACATGGAGCCATTGATTCCTACTCGCTGAAATTGTTGATCGAGCCAGTTTTCTATCCACCTTACTGTCCACACATCCAACCCATACTTCCTTAACTTGCTGACAAGAATGCTGTGAGAAACTGTATCAAAAGCCTTGCTAAAGTTGCAGTATATCATGTCAATGGCTCTCCCTGCATCCAAAGTCCGTCATCTCATCATACAAGGCAATGAGGTTGGTCAGGCATGATTTACCCTTGGTGAATCCATGATGACTGTTCCTGATCACTCTATTTTCCTCCAAGTTTTGCAGGATGGATTCTTTGAGAACCTGCTTGACTGATTTTTCCAGGGACTAAGGTGAAGCTGACAGGTCTGTAATTCCCCGGATCCTCCTTTTTCCCTTTCTTGAAGATAGATACTATATTTGCTTTTTTCCAGTCATTCGGGGCCTTCCCTGTTCACCAGGAGGTTTCAAAGATAAAGGCCAGAGGTACTGCTATCTCGTCAGCCAACTCCCTCGGATGCAGTTTATCTGGCCCCATGGACTTGTGAACATCCAGCTTCTTTAAGTAGTTTCTAACCTGACCTTCCATCACCATGGCCTCTCTTCTTCTCTCCAATCTGCCATACCTGGTGTAGTGGGCTGGAAGCTGGCCCTCCCTGTGGAAACAGAAGTAAAAAAATCATTGAGCACTTCAGCCTTTTCCGCATCCTCCACCACGAGGATACCTGCCCCATTCAGTAAGGGACCTATGCCATCCTTGATCCTCTTCTTGTTGTTGACATATTTGTAGAACCCCCTCCTGTTATCCTTCATATCCCTTGCTAGCTGCAACTCCAATTGTCCTTTGATGTTTCTGATTTTATTCCCGCAGTCCTGAGTAATATCTCTGTATGCCTCCCTAGTCATCTGTCCAAGCTTCCACTTCCTGTAAGCTTTCTTCTTATGTTTTAGATCAGCGCAAAGTTCTCTGTTAAGCCACGCTGGGCATCTTCCACATTTGCTGTTCTTTCTGCTCATCAGAATGGTATCTTCTTGTGCCCTTAGCAAGATTTCTTTAAAATACAGCCAGCTTTCTTGGATGTCTTTCCCTTTCAGATCAGCCTCCCAAGGGATTCTGCCCATCAGCTCCCTTCGGGAGCCAAAATCTGCTTTTCTGAAGTCCAGGGTCTGCATTTTGCTTCTTTCCTTCTTTCCAGTAATCAGAATCTTGAACTCTACCACTCATGGTCAGTGTTGCCCAGGTTGCCATTCACTTCTACTTCCCCAGTCAATTCTTCTCTGTGAGCAGCAGGTTGAGAAGTGCAAGGCCCCTAGTTGGTTCCTCCAGCATTTGCACCAGGAAGTTGTCCTCAACGCTCTCCAAAAACTTCCTGTGCATTACTGTATTGCCCTCCCAGCAGATGTCAGGAAAATTGAAGTCCCCCATGAGAATCAGGACTTGTGATTTAGAAACTTCTGCTAGTTGTCCATAGAATGCCTCATCCATCTCCTCCTTCTGGTCTGGCGGTCTATAGCAGACACCCACCATGGCAACCCCCTTGTTGCCCTCTTCTCTAAACTTGACCCCCAGAGTTTCAACTGGCTCGTTTATACTTCCATAGTGGAGCCCTGAGCAGTCATACAGTTCTTTTATATATAGCACTGCTCCTGCCCCTCTTCTGCCCTGCCTGTCCTTCTTGAACAATTTATACCCATCCATGGCAGAGCTCCAGTCATGCAAGCTATCCCACCATGCATCTGTTATTCCAATTATATCATAGTTCCTTGTCTGCGCCAGTACTACCAAGTCTTCCTGCTTGTTTCCCAGGTTCCTTGCATTTGTGTACAAGCCCCTAAAATACTGGGCCAATTAAATACTTTCGTCTGTTGATTTTCAGTTCTATTGCATCTTCTTCCTTGCATTTTCTCTCAGCATTGTCCTTCCTCACTTGACTCAGGTATTAGGGCTTTATTAGGACACCTAAGACAATTATTTGACCCCACTCCCCATGCTCCAACTACTGTCTCTTTTATCCCTGGTGTTACAGTCCACGCACCCCCCAAGTTCCATCCCTTCCCCCAGGTCTCCCACATTGTGTTCTTACACGGGGGCTTTGGTCACCTTCCCCCTTCAAGCCTAGTTTAAATCCCTCCTCACTAGGTTAGGCAGTCTGCATCCAAATATGCTTTTCACCTTTCTTGATAGGTGGAGTGCATCTCTGTGTAGCAGTCCCTCGTCCTGGAACAGCATCCCATGGTTGAGGAAGCCAAAGCCCTCCTGATGACACCATCTTTGTAGCCAGGCATTCACCTCCAGGATGCATCTGTCACTGCTTAGGCCCCTACCCTTGAATGGAAGGATCGAGGAGAACACCACCTGTGCTCCGAACTCCTTCACCCTCGCTCCTAGAGTTCTGTAGTCACCTTGATCTGCTGAGGATCACCTCTCACAGTATCATTGGTTCCCAAATGGACGAGTAGCATGGGGTACTAGTCAGAGGGGCAGATGATTGTCAACAATTCCTCCGTAACGTCTTGGATATGGGCCTCTGGCAGGAAGCATACTTCCTAAGAAGCCTTGTCAGGGCGACAGATGGGTGCCTCCATCCCCCTCAGAAAAAAGTCTCCAACCACAACAACCTGACGTTTCCTCCTGGGTGTGATGGTAGTGATCCTCCCAGCCTCGGGGGTGCATGGCGTCTGCTATTCCACCTCATCCATTGTCTCTAGCACCACGTAAAGGGTCTTCACCACAACAGAGGGTGGGATGGGAGGAGGGGGTGGAGCACTGTCTGCTGCCAGAGGTAACCAGCTGCCAGTGTCCTCTCTGTGCCATAGGCATCCTATCCTTCTCCAGTTGTGCTCCATGAGTTTTCAAAGATAATGGCCAGGGGCTCTGCAATCACATCAGCGACTCCTTTTGTACCCTTGGATGACAGAGAGAGAAAAAACAGCATAATGTCTCCACTGTTTAATATGTTCCTTCACTCCCTTCATCAGAGTTAGGTGATAAACAAAATTCTTGTACAGGTTCGTCCATCTGAGTAACATGAGCATTCGCTTATCAATGCTCCATTGTTCCTGGAAGAACTGGCTTGTTTTACGTGTCCCTTAGTGAGGCCTGTGTGACACTGTTTGGGTTTAGGGCATTGTTTATGACTATCTTTCATATTAATGTTTCATGTTTGCAATGGTCCATGCGAGATGTGCCAAGTTTGGTACCAAATGAAGGGGTGTGATCTGCTGGGAATGATTCTATGATTTGTGTGTAGGTGTCATATCCATATTGGAGGTTGCGAATATGTTTGTTCTATTTGTGTTCCAAATTATTTTGATTCGGGGCCACTCCCAGAATGGATGCTTGCAACCATTCCATTGTCTCCCTAATGGTCCATTGGGAAACTCCCAAGTATGGTGGGCCCAGGGAGAGGCCAGCTGAACTGCTGGGACTTGCCTGTGTGACTCAAATCCATTTTAATTGCAAGGACTCTGCACAGCATAGGAAAGGACAGAGGTGATGAGGGGCAGCAGCCCCAGCTTTGTTTTGTCCTCAGTCTTCAATCTGCAACCAATACCTGGAACTATTCTTCTGCAACTGAACAGAGGACTGAGACCCATCCAGGTGCTGGGTGTCTACCAGAGGAATTGGACTAAACTGTAAACTACATATTGTTCTAGGACTTGCTGTCTGTGGACTCTGTATCATTTGTATGTATGTGATTCACTCTGACCCTTTAGCATCTCTCATATTTTGTTCTTTTCTTTTTATATTAAACCTTTAGTTGTAGTTACTAAAGGATTGGCTTGCAGTCTGACATTCTGGGTAAGATCCAAATCTGTATTGTTCTGGGTTATGCGGCTGCTCCTTTGGGGTGAAGCACAGACATAGAAATGATTAAGGGGTCTGTGTAAAGCAAGTCCGTGGAAGAATTTGGAATTTGCAGCTTTGTTCAATTCCTCTGGTGGACAGCCTGAACCTGGGTGGGCCTCAGTTCTTTGTCCATTTGTAGAGGAATAGTTCCAGAGATGGGTGATGGTTGCAGACTGAAGACAAAATAGAGCTAGGGCTGTGGCCTTTTATCACCTCTGGCCTTCTTCATGCCGCATGGAGTTTTTGCAAATCAAAATGGAGTTGAGGCACTTGGTCAGGATGAGTCACTGAGCAGGTTTCTACCAAGGCCCATTGTCCCTGTGGTTCCCTTAATGGGCCATTAAGGAGACAATGACTGTAGATATTCCATCTGGGATGTTTCTCAGAATCAAATAAATTGAAACACAGATATAACATACATATTCCTAACTTCTCCTATAAATACGACATTTACACATATGTAAGGGGATTGATAGCCCCTTAGTGAAATCGAATGGGCCTTTTTGATTGGCCACTGCAGCCTGGAAGCAGGACCCTGAAACAGACAGCCCCGGGGCCAGTGGGAGAGGCCAGTGTTCCAAGATAATCCGATTGACTGGCTGGACAGGACAATGGGGGAGCCAGAAGAGTGCTCCCCTGCCCCTGAGCTGAAGCTGCAGGCTGGCTATGTCTGGAGAATGTGTGGGGTTGAGCTAAGGAGGAAGCACTAAGCAGCCAGCAGCTGGGAGCCAGAGAACCCAGGAAAGGGAACTGGGCTGAGCTGATTTGTGCAGAACAGACCCAGAGCAGCTGGCCCAGCTGAGAGCCAAGCCAAGCTGAATAGCGCAGAGCTGGCGCTGGAGTTGTCTGGAGCTGGGTGCAGGAGACCAGAGAATGAGCCAAGGAGCTGATCTGATTGGTGCAGATGCATGCCAGTGGAACCAGAGGGGCTCACGGAGTGTCCCAGAGAGCCACACTAAAGCAGAGCGGGGCTGGGAGCCAGGGCTAGAGCTGTCTAGAGCTGGGTGCAGTGAGCAACTGGGGAAAAGTGAAAGTGGGTCTGATGCTGGGGCCCTAGAGCCTGGGGACGTGTAGCCACTGCCAGAGCCTGTGTCTCTGACTCCGTGGCTCAAAGCAGTGCTGCCAGACCTGGACAGAGGGCGTGCGATGTGTGAAACAGACTGAGAACATCCTCTATACCCTAGAAACGCTGTGTGTGATGCCCCTGTGCCAGGGGACTTGTTGCATGTTTTACCTTTAACCTTTCTCCTCTTTTCTTTCTTTAAATTTGATTTTTGATTGCTGTTTGTTTAATAAATTGTATTACTTTAAAGTGCATACAGTGAGTGGTGGGCTAGGGAAGCTTCCAGTGCAGTCAGCATCCCAGAGTGGGGACACCCAACCTCCTGCCTTGAATGACTACAACAAGATTGGGGGTCAAGCCCTCAGGAGCTCTGGGGCCAGTCTTGTTGGAGTTAGAGGGGTCCCACCATGCAGGAGAGTGGGAGGGGAGCCTTTGAAGTCAGGCAGGTCCCTGGGTAAAGGAAGTGGGAGCAAGGGCTCAGAACCGGTTGCTCCACACCTTCACCGGCGTGGTGCATAAACCAGAAAAGTTCCCCACGATAGTGTGTACATCCCCCCACTTACATAATTGGTGTCTACGAATAGGATCCTATCCGTAAAACCCACCCCATTGGTTAGCTGGTTTAGTTCTGGTAACATAGTCCAGGCCTGTTTGAGTGTCCTACCATAGCTGGAATTGAAGAACTACAGGCCCAGTTTGCCAAGCTCCAGCGTAGATTCTCAGACCAAGCTGAGGCGTTACAACAAGCCAGGAATGAACAGAGAGAAGCCCTAGCCCTGGCCAAGGCAGTAATAGAGTAGCAGAGGGCAGAAGCTAAAAAAAACTCCTCTTTTCATCTATGTTCCACGGGAACGGAAGGTGACAGAGTTTAGCGGTTTCCCAACTAGGCCGGGAAACATTACAGTGGAGGAGTGGATCAAGTCTGTGAGGGTGGCTATGCGTGTGCTACAAATACCTGAGGAAGACTGTATGGACTTCATTGAGGAACACCTTAAGGGCCAGGCCAAGCCACAGTAAAGTTCATGGTGCAAGCAGACAAAAAGAATGTTGAAAAAGTGTTTGAACTCCTCCTAGAAGTGTATGGAGACAAGGTACCTATTGGAACCTGATTAAAGGAGTTCTTTGAAAGAAAACAGGAGCCTGGTGAAACTGTCTGAGCATATGCATATGAGCTCCAGGAAAAGATGAGCAAAGTTGAGCGGCGAGATCCTCATCGAGTTATAGACCCAGATATGGTCTTGAAAGAGCAGTTAGTGTTGGGACCCCTGGGAAATGACAAGGAGGTTTAGGGAAGAGCCTGGTAAGAAGTTCCATGAACTAATGCAGGTTGCTATTACATGGTGTCACCCAGGCCTCCTGGGATAACCTTCTGAATGTGCCAAAATCAGGGCAAGCTGCAAAACCAGGGGCCAAACTCCCAAACCACTGATGGGTGGTACTTAAACAAGTCTCCCAGTCAGTAACAAAACATGCTCCTGATTCCCTTACTCTGGTCATCACTAAGCATAACAAAGCAGAAACAGCCCCCTTACTGCACATCAGTTCCTATGGTCGCCTCTAGCCACTGGGTCGCTTAAAGAAATAGGTTCTCCTGATCCCAAAAGGGCCAGCCACATCACCCAGAACAATATAGGCTTGGATCTTACCCAAAATACCATACTGCCAGCCAATCCTTTACTAACTACAACTAAAGGTTTAATATAAAAGGAAAACTAACAGAATATGAGAGATGTTAAAGGGTCAAAGTGGATCACATATATACAAATGACTTGGAGTCCATAGAAAGCAAATCCTCAAAGATCCTGTAGTTTGAAGGGTAGTCCCACTCCTCTGGTGTGCACCCAGCATCAGCATCAGCAGCTGGGTGGGTCTCAGTCCTTTGTTCAGTCCCAGCAGAATAGTTCCGGGGGTGGGGGTGTTGGTTGCGGGAAGACTGAAGACCAAAAGACAAAATGGAGATAGGTCCCCTGCCTTTTATCTCAGAGTCCTTGACAGATCAAAATGGAGTTGGGCCACATGGTCATTCTGGGTAACTGGTCAGACAGGTTTCTTCTTGGGCCCACTGCAGCTGGGAGGCCCCCGATGGGAGCCATAAAAGGGAACAATAGTTTTGCAGACACCCAGTCTCGGATTGCCTTAGGAAGACATCACTTGGAACACACATAAAAACAAATAGATTTCTAATACAGGCATGCTACCTGCATATAAACCACATAATCATTCTTGGCAGATTACAGCATTTCTATTGACACCAAACATGGTATTTCACATATAGCTTATTGCAAATATGAAATATTAATATGAAAAATAATAATAAACAGTCCCCTAGACCCAGATAACATCACACATGATCTGAAGAGGAGGAAGTTCTTGGAGAAGAGACAACCAAGACTAATCCCTGGGCACGAAGTGGAGGCCTAGTGAATTGAACTACTGGGGAAAAAGCTGAGCCCCAAACACAGTGAACATTGGAAAGTTTAAGTGAAGCTGTACAAAAATTGATGGTCCAACAGGAGGAGATGCTGAAAGTTATGACTGAGATGATGAAAGAAAAAAATCCCACTACATTGCCAGTGTGTCCAAGGGCTCCAGGAGCCTGAAGGTCTCCACTGAAGGATGAGCTTGGAAGATACATTTGTTATGCTTGTGGAAAGCCAGGGCATACTCGAGAATGCCCACTGAGATGGAGACCAGAGTCACAGGCACTTGAAACCAATGGGACACCAGGAGTGAGGGACCTATCTGTGGTAAAAGGCCAAGCTGTATTAGAGGGATTCCTAGGCCTGTCCTTGGTGGAAAATCAGTCTGCATACAGAGTTGGAAGGAGCACAGACAATGCCAGCATATCTAGTGACTTCAGTGCGTGAGCATTTGGAGACTGTCTAACTGCTGAAGTATGTATGGCAGGGGTGAAGCCCAGATGTCTGTTAGGTACTGGCTCAGAAGTCACCACCATTACTGACTCACATTTTAAAAAATATTTGAAGGACAAGTTGCTGCTCATGCACAATACCCAGTTTGTACATCTAACAGCAGTTAATGGGCTGGCAATCCCCAGGGTGGGATGCCTGGAAGCAGACATGCAGTACATGGGCCAGACACTGCCAAGAAAATGTAGCTTCATCTGAAAAGACAAAGTCTCTGAAGGAAGTCATATGAGAGAAGTTGTCCCAGGAATTCTAGGAACAAATATTATTAGTGAGCTGAGGGAGCTGCTGTTGCCAAGAGCAGGAACCAGGAGAATGAAGCAACATGGGCACTCTAAGAAAGATGGTGTGCTGAGTAGAGTATTGACTCAAACTGAGTGGCAGAGTCATTTCCTGGGCCCCACAGGGCAAAGTGGAACGGTTAAGGTGGGCAGAAGACAGACAACTGTTATCCCTCCCTGAAGAAGAAAGGTCTTTAATAAACACTGCTGGGTATCAGGAAATACCCGTGGACATCAAGGGCTTATAGAGCTTGCATCTGAGACAAGCCTACCTAATGGTTTACAGGCTGCCAGCATACTGACTAATGCTGTGAAGCAAAGAGTACAGTCAAGCCTCCTAAATTCAAGCGGGAAAGCTGTGGCGCTGCAACCTTGAAATAGAACTGTAGAGGTCCACTGGCTTGATGAGGTGGTTCCTCAGGTGCAGGTAACATTTGAAGGCAATAGAAATGAGCTGCAGGTGACTAGGAGAGAGAGGGGAAAACAAGTTACCTTCTCTCAGGAAAGGTGTGGTGGGAGACAACCAGTCCCAGTGCAAGTGGAGCCCCAGGGGCTGATTACTGCACAGGTGGCTAACTTGAGGGTGTTGCCAGAGAAGCACCAAGAATTCTGCCCCTCTAAGGATGAGGTCACTGATTATGATGACCACGTCAAAGGTGTCCACAGCAGGCTAAAGACAACTTGTGAAGTTGTTCTCAGTACAACTAAAGACACAGCCCAAAGTAGGAAAAGGACTTACAACTGCAAGTGTAATGGGGTTCTCATCAGGCCTGGTGACCGTGTACTGGTCCATAACCATAGATGCTGGGGGAGCAATAAAATACAGGACAACTGGGAGTCAAATCCCCACATTGTTGTTGCTCACAACAACCCTGAGTTGCCAGATTACACTATCCAGCCGGAACAAGGAGGCCCTGAAAATATAGTGCATAGGGACCAGCTAAAACATTGCATCCTTAGTTCAATTAGAGACCATAGGAGATGTAAGCCAGCATGCCAGAAGAAGGCTGAAACCAATGGGGGGATGGTTCTGGTCCCGCAAACTGAATACCCTGGGGAACGGAGTGGGACAAACCCAAACCATAATGGAAATTGTCAGACACATCAAGCAGATCTAGGGTTACCTGAGGGCATGAGGGTAGAAAATATGGCTAATGAACCACGAGTCTTAAGAAGATCCCGGAGAACTACTAAGGGAGTACCACCTGTTAGACTTAGAAATGATTATGCTATAAAATCTGTATAGTGTTAATCAGTATTACCAGGTACACCATGTATGAGTGGTCATGGAGTGTTAAAGTTGTTAAATGTTCTGTTAATTCTTAAATTTCTTATTTAACCTGTCACTGTTCTTGTAAATGTAAACGTTGTTACTATGGGACCTGAATGTGCTGCTGTAAAAACGCTGGCTGTGGCAGAATTTTAGCAGGGGGGAATGTAGGGGGACTGACAGCCCGCTAGTGAAATTGAATGGGCCTTTCTGATTGGCCACTGCAGCCGGGAAGAAGGACCCTGAAACAGACAGCCCCGGGGCCAGTGAGAGACTCCAGTTTTCCAAGATAATCCGATTGACTGGCTGGACAGGACAATGAGGGAGCCAGGAGAGTACACCCCACCCCCTGAGTTGAAACTGCAGGCTGGACATGTCTGGGCCCAGCTAAGGAGGAAGCCCTAAGCAGCCAGCAGGTGGGAGCCAGAGAACCCAGGCAAGGGAGCTGGGCTGAGCTGATTTGTGCAGAGCAGACCTACAGCGGCTGGACCAACAGAGAGCTGAGCAGAGCTGGAGCTGGAGTTGTCTGGAGCTGGGGTGCAGGAGGCCAGAGAAGGAGCCGAGGAGATGAACTGATTTGTGCAGACACATAGCAGCAGAACCAGAGGGGCTCAAGGAGCACTCCAGAGAGCCACACTAAAGCAGAGCGGGGGTGGGAGCCAGGGCTGGAGCTGTTTGGAGTGAGTAACTGGGGAACAGTGAAAGGGAGTCTGATGCTGGGGCCCTAGAGCCTGGGGACGTGTGGCCACTGCCAGAGCCTGTGTCTCTGACTCCCTGGCTCAAAGCAGTGCTGCCAGGCTGGACAGAGGGCCTGCGATGTGTGAAACAGACTGAGAACATCCTCTACACCCCAGTGACGCTGTGTGTGATGCCCCTGTGCCAGGGACTTGTTGCATGTGTAACCCCTATAGAAGTTAAGAAAGCAAAAGCATGTTGTTGAAGGTATGTGCAGGGTAATGATGTAAATGATGGTGAATAGAATGTAGTTCAGAGTGACGTAAACCACGCTTGAATGTAAAATCTGTCTTGATGTGAAAACAAAATGGAGTTTTACTGTAAAGCAAAATGGCTTCCACCAGCGATTGACAAGGGAAGGTTCTAGTTCTAAGTTCTGTGTTGACTGACAAGTTCTGTTACAAGTTTGTTACAACGTTACTGTGTAAGGGAAATTGTATGTGATCTCTTCTGTAGGACGGTGAGAAAGGTGCTGAAGTGTAGGCCTCACTTGGGCCGTGGGTTGCTATGGTAGGGGGGGTCGTTTCTCTGGCAAGTCATGTATAGAATCATAGAATCCTAGGGTTGGAAGGGACCTCATAGGTCATCTAGTCCAACCCCCTGCCAGAGGCAGGACCACTCCCACTAAACCATCCCTGTCATGGTTTTAGCTAGCCGGGCCTTAAACACCTCCAAAGATGGTGACTCCACCACCTCCCTTGGCAGCTCATTCCAATGTTTCACCACTTGCCTAGTAAAAAAGTTTTTTCTAATATCCAGCCTCGACCTCCCTAACTGCAACTTGAGACCATTGCTCCTCGTCCTGTCCTCCTTTACTACCGAGAATAGTCGAGCTCCATTGTCCTTGGAGCACCCCTTCAAGTAGTTGAAGGTTGCTATCAAATCCCCCCTCAATCTTCTCTTCTGCAGACTAAATAAGCCTAATGCTTTCAGTCTTTCCTCATAGGGCTTGTGCTCCAGCCCTTTAATCATTTTGGTTGCCCTCCTCTGAACTCTCTCCAGTAGGTCCCTGTCCTTTTTGTAGTGGGGAGCCCAAAACTGAACACAGTATTCCAGATGTGGCCTCACCAGTGCAGAATAGAGGGGAATGATCACATCCCTTGATCTGCTGGTAATACTTCTTTTGATGCAGCCCAG
>ML682029.1:427168-450471 GCA_007922195.1 Podocnemis expansa | reverse complement strand
ACACCACTCGTTACTGCCTGCCAACTTGACATGGAGCCATTGATTCCAGATAATTCTCAGATAATATCCATCCTCCCTACAGCATCCTTTAAATAAGTGGCACTTTCACAGCTGTACGCAACAAGTTTTTGCTTGTTAATTAAACCATATTTTGTGAAAGTTTGAAAAGACTCTCATTTTTCTTTCCAGAAAGGGTGTGTTCACACAGCAGTCTTATTTTGAAACAACAGAGGTTGTTTCGAAATAAGAAAGGCCATGTTCACACGACGCACCGTTGTTTCGAAACAACTTAAACCCCATGGCTATGTTCACATACAGGGGGTTATTTTGATACAAGTTGTTTCGATACAAGTTGTATCGAAATAACGCCTTATTTCAAAATAAGTTAATTCTAATTAACAGTTTGTTAATTCGAATTAAGGAAAAAAGCAGGAATCGAAATAGCATGTTCAGACAACAGTTATTTTGAAACAAGTCACCGTTGTTTCGAAACAACATGTTCAGGCACCATTGTTTCAAAACAATCACTTCAAAACAACATTGCTTCGACCCCACATGGGGTTGCGCTGAACTGAAATGGGCTGTGCTGAACTGAACCCCACCGGTGGGCAGGGAGCAGCGCTGGGCTGTGCTGAACCCTGCAGGTGCCCACAGCCCGGCTCTGCAGGCACCGGCGGGGAGCAGCGCTGGGCTGCGCTGAACCCCGCGGGTGCCCACAGCCCCCCTTTGCAGGCGCTGGCTAGGGGACACCCCTGAGCACCCTGGCCAGGGTGCTGAGTGTTCCCTGGCCAGGGTGCTGAGGGGGCAGCCCTTGACCTGTTGTTTTGGAACACCTTGTTCTGAAACAACATGTTCACACGAGTTGTTTCACCCCCAAATGGGGTTTAACTTGTTTCGAAACAACGGTGTGTCGTGTGAACATGTTTTTTTTTTGTTTTGAAACAACGAGGTTGTTCCAAAACAAAAGTGCTGTGTGAATACAGCCATGGACGCAGGCTGAGAAGGCGTTGACCATCCCGACACGACAGGTGCAGGTGTGGCATGTCCCAGGGCCATCCCTGAGGAGAGGGGGAGCCTGGGCCAATCAGCCTTGGGGAGGACAGGGCGAGCCTGCCCAGAGATCGGGCTCCCCGCTCCTCCCATGCCCAGCAGTGCAGGCCCCATGCAGTTTCATCCCTGGGAGGAGGAGGAGCCCAGAGGCTCCTGCTCCTGAGCGGCCCTGCCCCTGTGGGCTGGGGTCCCCACTCCCGCCAAACCCAGAGGCCCAGGCCCTGCATTGTTCCGCTGACAGCGGGGCCACGGACAGTTGGCCCGCTCATCCCCCTTCCTCCCAAGGGTACAGGAGCCATTCCCAGGAGGAGGGGGAGCCCAGAGGCTGGGTTCACTGCTCCTGTTGTGGGCTGGTGTACCCTGACTCCAGGGGTGGGCTGGCCCGGAGGCTAGGCTTCCCACTGCCACCCCACCCAGCGGCCTTAGCCCTGCGCTGCTCCACTGACAGCAAGGCAGTGGGGGCCAGGGACAGTTGCCCTGTGCATCCCCTCCTCATGCCTGGGACAGATGAGGAGGGGTGGGAGGGGTTGTTATGGCCCAGAGACATATTGGCTTATTGCTGAAGGCAGTGGGTCAGCACGGACCTAGGGCAGTTGCCCCTCTGGGTCAGTGGGAGTTCATGGGCTGGATCAGACCTGGCCATGGGGCATCCAGCCCATAGGATGGGAATTTGAAACTCCTGGTTTAGATGATGCCCTAGAGAGTACATTCATAAAGTTTGGCAGTAATACAAAGCTGGGAGGGGTTGCAAGTGCTTTGGAGGACAGGATCACAATTCAAAAAGATTTGGACAAACTGGTGAAATGGCCTGAGGTAAAAAGGATGAAATTCAATAAGGACAAATATAAAGTACTCCACTTAGGAAAGAACAATCCATTGCACAGATACAGAACGTGCAATGACAGCCTAGGAAGGAGTCCTGTGGAAAGAGATCTGGGTGGCATAGTGGACCACAAGCTAAATATGAGTCAACAGTGTAATGCTGTTGCGCAAAAGCAAACACCATTCTGCAATGTATTAGCAGTAGTATTGTAAGTGAGACATGAGAAGTAGTTCTTCCGCTCAACTCCGTCCTGATTAGGCCTCAACTGGAGTATTGTGTCCTGTTCTGGGCACCTCATTGCAGGAAAGATGTGGACAAATTGGAGAAAGTCCAGAGAAGAGCAACATGAATGATTAAAGATCTGGAATACAGCTAGTCCTCACTTAGTGACCTACTCGTTTAGTGACCCCTCAGAGTTATGACCGGCTCTCTGATGAGTTGGTATTATGGCGATGTACGAGAACTCGCATCAACTCTCTCAGATTACCTATATTTACAGTACACTATGCAAACTAAGTTCAGTACATTAGAGCTTAAAACAAATGTCCAGGAAATTGAAAGCCTCCCCCCCCAGCTCAGCACCACCCCCCTCTTCCCCACGGAGGCGGGGCTGGGGGTCGGCTGTCCGGCTGCTCTGCCCGCTGTGGTGAGGCCGGGCGGGCAGGTGGGCCGAGCAGCCTCCAGTCCCTATCCTCCCCCTCTCTCAGGAGCTGGAAGGGGGGAGTGGTTAGGGCCCCCTTCCTTGGCTGCCAGACAGTATTCTCCGGTGGCCAGGGAAGGGGTCCTTAACCGCCCCCCCTTCTAGCTTCCAGGAAGGGGGGGGATGGTGAGCTGGACAGCTGACCCCCAGCCGGCCTCGCCTCCCGGGGGTAGAGGGGGCTGGCACTGAGCTCCAGCGCACGGGGTTGGGGCACTGGAGTGGCCCGCTCTGCACCCAAAGAGTTTGGGCTGCTTTTGCTCCCTGCTCATGGCCTCGGGGGGTGCCAGGGGCAAAGCAGCCCAAACTCTTTGGGCACGGGGCAGGTCGCTCCAGTGCCCCAACCCTGTGCACAGGTACTCAACACTGGCCCCCTCCAGCCCCGGGGAGGCGCGGCCAGCTGGGGGTCGGCTGTCTGGCTGCTCCGCCCGCTGCAGTGAGGCCGGGCAGGCAGGCGGGCGCAGCAGCCTCCTTTTCCCCTCCCTCCCCACTTCCCAGAAGCTAGAAGGGGGGGCGGTTAGCCAGAGTGGCACAGCCAGGGCCCTGGATTTGCCCGAATCTTCTGAAGTCCAGGGAATTGGCGTCCGTAAAATCGAGGAAGATGATGACCTCTCATGGTCCTTTCAAGTTCTCGGATTCTGTGGTAGTTCTCATACCTGAAATATTGGATGGAAGTATGAATTGCTATGTTCCTCAGACTATTCTTGTAAAATCTTTGTGTGCATTGCTTCCCCTTTCCAGCATGGAATGATATTTACATTGGTCCACAGCTTCCTGACCCAACTTATTCAATTCTGAATTTCACAAAGGAATTAAGTTCACTTACCAAAGATGGTTAGTAGAATCAACTGCTAACATGGGCTAATAGTCTTGTTGCAATGTGAATGCCAAAGGCAAGCCTGGCTGGGGGATAAAATACAAAGGACAAACCCAGATAGTTGCAGAAGTGGGAGAAATTTATCTTGTGAGGCCTTTCAGTACCAGTGACTGTTTTCCTTCCATAACCCTGATTATGAGGCATTGGTGTAATTGGGCGATGAATATGCTGTCTCTGCAGTGTTATTGGAAACCTATATTCTCATTGGCTTAGTAGTAGCTGAAAATCTTGTGTGCTCTGGCTAAGCAAAACCTATCCTGTACTGAAAAGTGGGATTTAATGTATGCATAGAAACTTGTTTCTGATTAGTGGAACTAGTTAGTCCTAAAATTTTTTTGGTAAAATGTCCAGTTTCTCATGGTTTGACATAAATTGCCTTTGGCAGAAAGCCAAAAGAGGTACTTTGGCAGGTATCAGATTCTTTCCACTGTTTTTCATAGCTTATTTGACTATTTTCAAATTTTCTTTCAAACCACTTCCTTATCATTGGGTGAAACCTAGAGTTCTTAATAATACAGTCATTTCCCCTGAGAGTAGGATTATTTGTTTTAAGTAAGTGACTTTCTCAATTGAGACTGTGGTCTTTAGACATGTTTGCTTCCACAGTGGAAAAACTAGATTTTACTATTATCAGTATACAAAAAGATTTGCATAATAGTGAGGTTTAGGGAAATTGGGGAAATAAAAGAATAGCTTGTTGACCTGTGAACCACGGGTTTCTCGTAACACTAGTGTTATCCAGATTAGCAGTGACACCTTTGTGTAACGATATGAATAATGTTGAGCCACATTCTTTTTCCATGTGGAAAAACTGCACAGTTAATCTTGTCATAATGAACTGGGATATGATTTGCTTTGTTTTTAATGCTGTGTGTAAACTCTGAATGGAGTCTTTGCATCATCACATTTTGGTAACTTCATGTTATTAATGGTGGATGGGGTCCTAAATGTTTTTTTTTTGTGTCAAGGCCACCAATAAATCTTCACCCATCTCTGTTTGTACCCCATTTCCCTTCCTTGGCTCTCCCCAGGAGCTGGCTCCCTGATCACTAGTGTCCCTGCAGCAAGGGCGATTGCTAATTTGGGGCTGGATCATCTGCTGCTTTGCTTGCAAGAAAGACTAGTGTCCATTTAATCAGCCAGGATCAGCAGAGGAATGATAAGAGGCTATAAGCAAATGCAGTTATCCAGCTGAAATGCAAAACAGGTCAATATTTGCTCCTGATTTGGGTCTCAGGTTTAGATAGTGGTGCCAATCCTACCTTGCCTCCTCCAATCAAACCCAACTCTCCAGCCGACTCTCCAACATCTCTTCCTGCTGCCAACTCACCAACTAGGAACACATGGGAACTCCTGGGTCACTCCGAGCCTCTCCCTTCCATCTTGCCACCCAGACAAACCAGTTCAGTGACCAAAAGTCAGCTGTTCCCAGTGCCAAGAGATCAGTCACTGACTCCAGGTCCATTGGCTCTCCAGATCTCCAGAGGTATTCCTGAGAGAACAGTGGCAGTGTAGGTGTCCCGCGCCGCCGGCGGGTCGGGAGGGTGCCTCCTACTGGCAGCTCCGGGGAGTTAGCGGGCGTGGCGTCCCTCCCGGTAGGCAAACAAAATGTCCCCGGGCCCGATCCCTTGGGTGGTTGGGCCCGTTCTCAGTCTGGCGCCCCGGCCCCCAGGCGGGGTGGGCGGGCGAGCACAAAGTCTGTAGTCAGGGATGGGTTCGTGCTTCCTAAGCCAGGAAATGGGGGGGGTTGTGGAGGGAGACGCAGGCTCACCCGCTCCACTGCGTCTCAGCCCAGGGCCCTAGACAGGGGCAGGGTGGCACCCCCAAGGGTCAGCGGGGCTGCCTCCGAAACACGCTGCCCCGGGGCATACGGTCCACCATCCTGCCCTCCCTGGGCTACTTCCTCCAACCCCACCCTGGCCACCCGCCCCGGGTACCTAGCTCCAAAGGGGGTAGCCATCTTCAGGGTGTCCCTCGTAGGAGGCCTGCGGAACTCCGGCGAACCCCTCGGTGTCCATGGGCGTCGGGTCGGGGTACTCGGCTGGCTCCTCCACGGGAGGCAACTCCTCCAGGTCCTGGGGTCCGTACGGGGCCGGCATCTCCTCCTCGGCCGAGGACAGCTCCTCTAAATCGGAGGGCCGAGAGGGTGTCAGCCATTCCGCCTGCCCGCCGTCCCAGGCCGCCCTGGAGCAAGGAGGCAGCGGTGGGGCCCAGCGGGCTCTCAAACGCCCGCCCCAGTCAGCCGCCTCCAGGTTCCCCTCCCAGTCACTTGGACCTGGAAGGCTGGGCGGACCGTAGCGCTGGGTGTCCTTAAAGGCAGGAGCCGGCTTGTGGGCTGGGCCCTGACCAGACCCAGCCGGCTCCCGCTGGGCCGGCACATCCTTCCCCCTCGAGAGCTTAGCCTCAAGTGAGCTCCCCGCTGGGGCTTTTATATCGCCCCTTCCTGGCCTGGCCCTGCCCCTCTGCTTCTAGGGCTGGAGCCTTGTAGTCCCTGGGGCTGGCCAGAGGGAGCGTTTGGGGTAGCCCTCTAGCTCGGGTTCTGAGGCAGGCCACAGTGCCTGCCTACAGGCAGCCAGTTCAATAATAAACTAACAGGACCCTAACCAGTAAACTAACTAAACTCTCAGTTTGTGCTGCTAGTCTCCTCTGCCAAAAAAAGAGTGGTTGCCACTGAAAATTCAGTGGTGTGCATGACTGGAGAGCCCCCACCGATGAAAACCCACTCCAGGCATCTTCTTTTGGTGCTGGCTAGCTCAGGGGTCCCCAGGCATGCTGTCCAAAACAAACCACCTGAAGCAACTTTCGGCGGGAGAAGTGATAATTTCAGTGGTACTGCAGATGGGCCACAAGATGTTCTGAACTGGGTCGTGCACCACTCTTGGCGTGTGTGGCGGGGATTGCCCATCCCTGAGTTACAGGTTTATTAGCTAAGGAAAGGAGGTGGGAGTTGGTGAGAGGTTAAAGCAGGTAAAATACATGAAGAGGGGAGTCACAGCTTGTCTTGCCGAGTGGTGGCAGTGATGTAATAACCTGCCAGTCTCCCAAAAGTCTTTTCAGGGCACCCAGCCTGTCCTTTGGGATCTCCGCTCTGTATCTAGTGCGCTTCCCTATCAGAGCCCATACACTACAGAGATCAAGGGCCTTTCTAAAGAATCAATCTCCAGAGCATCTTCTCACCGCTGGGGCTGGAACATGGCCTGGGCCTGCAGCTGACATTGGGCCAAGGGGTGGGCCTGGAGCTGTCCAGAGCCGAGGGAGGTGAGCAGCTGGAGTAAGGGGACTCTGGGCAGGGATCAGCACAGGGAGAGGCCACCAGTGAAGAGGACTCTCAGGCTGGATTTGGAAGAAGATTGCGAGCCCACTGTGGGCAACTCTGGGGAGAAAAGCCCTGCCACCTACAACCTGAGGGCATGTGTCCACTGCCTGGGAACATGTCCAACCCATAGCATCTCTGCTGCACAGTCAGGGCCTGGGTAAGAGGCCTGGAACATGTGAGAAACCGGCTATGAGCTCCTCTTAAGTCCCAGAGATGGTGTGTGTGGTGTCCCTGGTGGGCCCACAGGGCGGCATTTGGTGTTTTCCTTTAACCTTGGTTATTTTTTCCTTACTAATTATTATCTGCAGCAATCAGTGGCTCAGGGAGGCATACAGAGAGCATCCCAGTGTGGGGACACCCTACTCCCTGACCTAAGTTACCCAGACAAGATTGGGGGTCAAACCCCACAGAGATCCTGAACCCAGCCTTGTTGGGATTACGAGACCTCTGTCACACAGAAGAACGGGGGGAGGACCTCACGGTCAGTCAGAGCCTGGGCAAAGGGATTGGGAGCAAGGACTCAGAACCTTTCACTAGCCAATTCCACCGGGGTCGTGTATGACTCAGGAAAGTTCCCCACAATCGCAGAACTATTCCCTCTTTGCACTGGCATCATGTGAGTTTTGCAGGGCCCCACATGGATGCTGTCCCTGGGCTCAGGCCGAGTGAGTCCATATGTTAATCTGCCGCTGGTGCAACGGGAATGACATCCTTGCTCAGAGTTACATGCTCCTGGATAGCTGTGTGTCGCTGGCATTGGGGGTTGGGGGGAAAGCGCGGTATCAGGGAGGGACTGGGGCTGAGGACCAGCAAAGAGACTGAATCCTCTCAAGGGCTGCCCAGAGAGAGGAGGAAGGAGTTTATGGCTCCCCAAAATATTAAGTTGTCCCTCGCATGCTCACTCACTAGCAGGAGAGGGAGCTACGTCCCCTCCCCGACACAGACATTGCCAGCCACCTTCTAACCCAGATGTCCTCTCTCCCCTTCCATTGGGCAATGCCCACCACTGCCTCGTCCTCAGGAGCCACGGGGCCCAGCTTCCTCCCCAACATCTGCAATGCAGCAACGTGCTGCCTGCCCAGCAGCCTGCACTGGTTGGGACATCGGGGTGAGACCCTAGAGCAGATGAAGTGGAGTGTGGGGGGAACAGCTCAGGGTTGCTGCTTCTTTGCCTTCCTACTGAATTCAGTGGAAACCTACATTGCCAAGGGACTGGTGACTCTGTTGGAGAATTTGCAGCCTGTCAGACAGAAGCATCACAGAAGCTAAAGGGAGTGGGGAGAGCTGGCTGCAGATTTTACTGCCAGCTTGACCCTTCAGCTAGGGGTAGAGTTCTGCAAATAAAGGGAATTTCAGGTCAGTGTTTGAAGTGAGAAACCAGAAGTAAAACTAACGGAGCCTCTGGCAAAATGAACAGATTTTGTCTGGAGTCAAACACACGTTCCACTTTATGTCTGATTTTTAAAATATTTTTTAAAATAGAACTCAGGGAAATGGCAGCTTGGCTTTCCAAAGGAAACTCGGAAATGAGGAGTTTCAAAACAGCCGAAACAAACGTTCCATCAGCTACGAAACTGATTAATTTTAATCCATCCAAACAATTTCCCAGAACTCACCTGAGTTCATGAAGTGTTGCAGTCGACCTGAAACTGCCTTTTCCAGCATCAAAATTATTTGGATGAACATTTCCTCGCAGCACTGTATGTGGAGCTGTAGCAAGAGTTACCATGGAGGAGCGCTGCATCCGTGTTCATGAGAAGCTCTGCCCTCTAAGAAGAGATCAAGCTATAGGAATCTTAGAGACCTGCTCCCCGAGAGCTCACCCTCCCATGCAACACTCTGTTCCTGGGAAACACCCACTGGGAACAGGGGACTGAGCTTCTCTCAGCTTGGCCAAGCAACCCCACTCACAATGCTGAAAGGGACTGGGAGCAAATGAAGGAAACTGCAGCTCTCAGCCAGACGTTCTGTCTTACGAGAATGAGGATCACTGTGCAGCCCCAATTTCTCCCCCCTGTGTGGCACTGAGGAGTTCTGGGGACCCACTGTGAGACCCCAAAAGTTAGGTATTTTCACTCTGCCCTGCCCTCTGGTAACTTTCACTGAACTTTTGGGTGTTCAGCCATCCTTAGTGGGGCCCAGCATATGCCAAGCCAGCCAGAGGGTCCAAAGATCCACAGCTACTGGTTTATTAGGGCTGATGATGGTTATCCTGTGTAATGTTATAGCCAGGTAAATAATGAAGCTGGCTGCTATCTGTGCAGGGGCTGAACAAAAGTTTCTGGAATAGCACTAAACTGTGAATCAATGTTTGCTGAGGAAAATATTTCAGAGGCAAGTCTTTGGAGAGTGATGGTACTGTATTTGATATGTGACAGGAATGGTAAATGAAGAGGACAGCTCATTGATAGAGAGTGAGCTGGATCTCCTGGTAAAATGAATGGAAGGAAATTGTGTGTTTTAAAGCAGTTAAATGTAAACGGGGATATCTAGGAACAAAGGACATAGGCCACATTTACAGGAAATTCCTACAGTGACACTGATCACCGATGCCTCAGATTCAGGGTCGGGGGGACTTATTTGCAACATGACAAAACCACAAATGTTGGCATTTCTGCTCCCTCAGGGGTCAGGTGGACGGGTCACTCACAGATGCCTTCCTCCTCAGCTGCTCAAGCCTTCTAATGTATGCCTTCCCACCGGTCTCGTTAATACACACGGTCCCTTTGAAGGCCAAAACGGATGGAGCGAACATGATACTGATAGCTCCAGACTGGCCCAGACAACACTGGTACTCACTCCTACAGGACCTGTCCATAGACACTCCACTCTGCCTCCCCCCGTAGGCGGACCTCCTGACACAAGACTCGGGTGCCTGCAGCACCTGAACCCCAGTCTCCTGCATCTGACAGCCTGGAGACTCCTTGGCTCAGCGAGCAGAAAAGGCTCTGCTCAGACAGGGTCAGGAGGATCCTGGTTGGTAGTAGAAGACCATCCACCAGGCACACTTATACAGGCCAATGGAAACATGGCAAATAGGGGGGTCCTTCCATATCTCTAGTGTCCCCAGG
Organism: Podocnemis expansa; assembly: GCA_007922195.1. Classification (NCBI taxonomy): domain Eukaryota; kingdom Metazoa; phylum Chordata; order Testudines; family Podocnemididae; genus Podocnemis; species Podocnemis expansa. The sequence goes on along the minus strand of ML682029.1, from coordinate 440,637 downwards.
ATATTCCAGGGAGCCAACAGTACCTTGGATAGAGGGTCTCTCTGCGGGTGAAACACTGTGGAGAACCAGCCCTGAAAGGACCTCATTCTCAGGCGTGCTGTCCGTATCACAGAGGTGGAGGCCGCCATGTGCCCAAGAAGCTGTACACAGTGACGGGTTGTGGTTACTTGGGATTCCTGCAGCTCTGCAATGATGGTGCAGATGGACTGAAATCTAGAGAGGGCAGGAAGGCCCTCCTTTGCGGGAGTCTAGGAACTCTATGCTATGAGATGGGTGGAAGTTTGACTTTTCTCGATTGATGCAGAGACCCTGTGCTCTACCTGAGCTCTCGATTCCCCGTGTATCAACCAGGCGTCTAGGTAGGAATACATCTTTATGTGCTGCTGGTGTAGGAAGGCAGTGACCAGCGCCATGCACTTTGTGAATACCCTGGGGCCAGGGAGAGCCTGCAGGGGAGTGATGTGAACTGAAAAATTTTTCCCCCTGCCATAAACCTTAGATACCTTCTGTGGGGGGGACGTATTGCTATGTGAAAGTAAGCGTCTTTTAGGTCATGGACTGCGAAGCAGTCCCTGAGAGTCAGAGATGGGATGATCTGAGACAGGGAGACCATATGGAACTTTATTTTCCTTATATGTTTGTTTAAAGCTCTGAAATCTAGAATGGGTTTCAGGTCCCTGTTTGGTTTGGGGACTAGAAAGTATTGGAAGTAGAACCCTTTTCGCTGCTCCAGCTTTGGGACCTTTCCTATGGCCCCAAGGGAGAGGAGCTTCTCGCATTCTGTCTCGAGCATGTGGTCTAGTTCCTGGCTCCCGAGGTTTAAGCGAGCCTGTCATTTTGAAATAAGAAAACCTCGTGTGGACATTCAGTTTTTTATTTCGAAACAACCAGTGTTGTTTCGAAATAAAAGACTCATGTGGACATACCCCTAGTGTTGCTGCTGCTGTAACTCCTCATAAAGCGGTTAGTACTATCATGCTACACTGTGATCCTGAGATCTAAAGTGCCTTCTAACTCCCACGATGTCTGGGAATCGCTTTGGACTGCAAGGCAGGATGCATGGTCCTTAGGACTCCCCACAGTCCCATCCAAGGGATTTCCTTGGCCCTCCAGATGATTTACACTTGCTGGGGACAGGCCCCACATTTGTCATTGACCAACATGGATGGAAGCAGTCAGGCCAGGCAGGGCCAGGGCACCATTGCTCGTTGTACAGACACTGATCTCAGCCCTGAGAGACGAGGGCGTGAGAGGAAATAGCTTTTATTTTATCTTCTATGCCACCCCGGACAAATGCTTCCTCCCACTCACAGCCTAGCTGGTGGCTGGGTTGTGGCTCCTCTTATGTCTATTTGCCCTGGCACTAAATGGCTCCACCTGTCATGAGGACAAATTTGCATGTTCAGAATTGACACCCCATCTCCTCCCCAGACTGGTCTATAAATGTCCTGGACCAGCCAGTGTCCTCTACAGGCTGCACCTGAACTGATCTTGCACCAGAACTGCTACCCAGAGACACGATCAGGTGAGACCCTTCCCTCCTCATCTTCCCCTCCTATCTTGGGCAGCTGGCAGCAGCAGATCCACGACAGGGTTAGTGCGTGCACCCCCTGCTCTAGGGGCCATCTTAGCCTCACCCCTTCCTCCCTCCCAGCACAGCCCTGCCTGTGGCCCCCTAACACACTGCGGAGCTGTGCAGAGCCCTCTGCCCCTCCCAGAGCTGTGTTTAGTCCCAGCTGGGTAGTTACTCTGCAGGGGGGACCTGCTATTGGACCCCTTCTCCCAGTCCTGGTACAACAGAGATCCCAGCCCCACCATGGGGTGCAGAGCCTACACCCTCCGTTCCCCCTAACCCATCACAGGGGGTTGGCTTTCCAGGCACTCAATCTCATTTTGGCTGCCAGTATCAGTGAGGTTCCAGTTCCTGGCAGTGGAAAGGCCCCAGGGCAGGGTCTGTGGGTGCTGGCGATGACACGGGAGGGCTCCGTGTTTTTAATACTAACCAGCATCTCTACTGAGAGAACTACTGCAGAGGTGCTGCGCCAGTGCACGCTGCCAGCCAGGGATGCTTTTCCCTCCAATCTCTGTTCTGGAGGTACACGTGGGGACCTGGCCATCCAACACTGGGAAGAGGGGCAGCCTCAGATGGTAAATGTCATTTCTGAGAATTGCTTTGCTCTGGAAACAGGACCCTGTGGCTTGGGAGTCAGGTCCCATCTGAAAGACGCCGGCCTTCCCGCTGCCCCTGGCTTCTTCCCAGCTGCCACTCTGCTTGCATAGCCCAGCCGCTGACAGCCTGGGACATGGCTCCCTGCTGGGTGTCCAGTTCTGTCCCTGGGACTTGGCTCATTGTGGAACCAAGGATCTGGGCTCTGAATTGCAGCTTTAGGGCTGGCAGATGGGATCTTGCTCAGGGTCCTTCCAGCCCCGCCTGACCATTTAGCAGCCTACCCCAGCTCTGAGTCACCTCCCCAGGAAATGCTTGGCGGGTGGGGGGATTACTGTGGGAGTGTCTCAGGCTCTTGTGACCCCCTCTCCATTGTGTGTTTTCTCCCCAGAGGAAGAGAGAAGATGGGGCCAGTCTCGTACTTCAGCCTCTGCTTCCTCAGCTGCCTGATCTTTAACCCCTGGCTGGAAGGTGAGTCCCTGCCCGGGTCTTCGGAGCTGGAGACCCAGGCACTGTTTGCCCTTGACGAGGACTGAATTCATTTCACTCAGGGGTCCCCAGCCCCACCATATGGGAGCAGCCATCAGAGCTGGGTCCCCATGGCCCATTCCCAACCCAACCCATTACTCAAGACCCCAGCCAGCCACTCAGTCCCCACCCAAGGGGAGGCTCCTTCCCGCTGCCCCTGGCTCTGAGGCAGAGAGAATCCCTGAGAGCCCTAGGGCTGAGTGCGAGAGAAAGGCTGGGAGCGAAACCCACCTCCATCTCCTGATGCTGCTTAAAGGGTGACTTCCCCCACTGGGTGTGTGGGCCCTATCACAACCACGAGCAGAATACACCAATAATGTCCCAAACGACTGACATCCATCTCAAAATGGCACTTCTTCATGATTTGATATTTCTGCTTTGAATAATCCAAACCTCTCCCTCCCCTTTATGTATGCCTAATCTGCCCATACAAACGTCCATCAGTAGCTCTCTGCCTTCTCTTCCCTCCATGGTCTCTCCACTGTCAGAGAACCAGGAATGTAGGGACCATAAGGACCTCTTTTGGTCCTCTAGGCTGAGACAGGGCCGAGTAAATCTAGACCATCCCTGACAGGGGGTTTGTCCAACCTGTTGTTAAAAATTTTCTCTGATGGGGACTGACCAACTTCCTTTGGGCCCAGTTCCAGAACTGAACCACCCTGAGGGTTAGCAAGCTTTTCCTAGTATCTAACCAAAATCTCCCCGGCTCCAAGTTTCTCTCATCACTTCTTGTGCTGCCACTGTGGACATGGGGAACAATTGGTCCCAATCCTCTCTAGAATAGACCTGGTCCCAACACATTCAGATCCCCCTTAGTCTGCTTTTCTCTGAAATAAACAGGCCCAGTTTGTCTAAGCTCTCACAAGAGGTCAGGTTTTCTAAGCCTTTGGTTGCTTTTGTTGCTCCCCTCTGGACTCGCTCCATCTTCTCCCCATCTTTCAGAATGTGCAGCATCCTGCACAATCTACAAGACTCTGACAGAGATCGCCTGTGCCCTGTGTCTCCACACTCCCATTTGCAGACCTTTGATGGCCCTCACTTGGGTTGGAGGGTAGAGTACCATTTCATAGTGGTCGAGGTTTAGGCCCATGACATGCAGTTGGTTTGTCGGCTGGGAATCTGGGGCCCTTTGTGGGCCCACTATCAGTGCTCTGACAGCCAGGACTATTTAAGGGTGTTTTCCCTGGGCCATTTCCTGGTGCAACCAACCCTCAAGATTGTATGAAGATCGCTGTCCAGGTTTGGGCTGCGTGATGGTGTCTACTCACCCCCAGGAGCCTTCTGGCTGCTACACATAGCATAGTAGAATGAATGAATGAATGAAATACTTTGCACCTGCCCCTACTGAATTTCATTTTGTTGATTTCAGACCATGGGTGTCACTGCCTCCTACCAGTCATGCCCCAGGCCCCAATCCGGCTCCCCAAGGCCATCCCCCTGCTGCCACTGGTCCTGGGTCCCTAGCCAGGGGCAGGGGCTGGATTGGGCTTCCACTTCCATCAGCCTTGGGTGTCTGTCCAGGGGCTGGATCAAGCTCCCACCACTGCTGGCCCCGGGTTCATGGCTGTTTTTCACCTCACAACATCTTTCGGTAGCACACACATGACAAACCTTCATGACTTCCATACAGTGATAGAACATACAGTCCAAGAGGATATTAGTGTTTAGCACATCAGGACATTAAAAATGATACTTCACAAGGGATCCTTTGTACAAAACATAGCTTAATTATGTGCCAGTGGGGAACATGGGAGTTCTGGCTGTTGCTGTGAAACACAGAGTGCTAGGGCAGTCTAAGAATGTTTTGAAAATTTTGTGTTTTGCCATGTTGCTGTTCCAACAGCTGTCTAGGAAGGTGAAGTCCCCCTATTACCAGCAGGTCTTGACTTTTGGTTATTTCTGTTATCTAATCTAGCAATGGCCTACTGGTAACTCCTCCTACCAATTTGGTGGTCTATAATAGACTCCCAGCAGCCATCACCCTCTTTGTTCCTCTTTTATCTTTACCCAAAGACTTTCAATTGGTTGCCTCTCACCTTCTGGGCCTCATAACAAGAGTATAAATTCTTTATGTATAATGCAACATCTCTTCCCTTGTTTCTCTGACTGTCCTTTCTGAACAAGATATACCACTCTATGCCAATATTGCAGTCAGGAGATTTATCTTGCCAAGTTACTGTGATGCCAGTTAGGTCATAACGTAGCCTATCTATTAACACTTCTCATTCTTTCATTGATTCCCCATGCTCCTTGCATTTTGTACAGATATCTAAGATGTAGAGTAGACTCCCACACTGTTATCCTGCTTGTTGCTCCCATGACCCTACTGTAATTTTCTGTTTTGCTTCCAACATGTAGCTTTCTGTTAAGGTCACCTTAGCCTGATTTCATTCACCTCTTTTGAATTTGTTTTAAAGCCTTTGTCATTAGGTTGGGAAATTGGTGTGGTGTCCTTTCATCCTCCACAGCCCCCAAACTCCCCTCCACTTTCAGTCTCACCAGTGTCCCCAGGACACCCAGTGCTCCCCGTCCTCACCTCACATTCCCTGTGTACCCTCACTCAACCTCCTTGCTGCCTATATCCATCTGGTTCCCAGAGTTCCTACACCAAAGATAGGAGGTGACCTTCTTCCTTGAGGGCAGCCCAGCTTCTGCCCTCTAAGAAAGGGAGACAGAGGTAACTCTCGGTAGGGCAGCTTCCGTGAACCAAACAAAGGAGGCAAGGGAATGGCAGATGCCATAGTTGAGTAGCACCAGCCCCACTGAAAGTAATGGGAGCTAGTGGCCATTTTGAGACACATCAGAAGTTCACAGGATTTTGATAGATCCCGAGGAGTCAGAAAGAAGACAGTTGGCAGCTCTGCTCCCTTCTCTTCTCTGAAACAGCCCCTCACCATTGTGTCCCCTCTCTATCCTTTCCCTTCTCTTGGACCAGGCACAAGGGCCACCTCCTGCCCCAAGGACTGGCTGTACTACCAAGGCCACTGCTATGGGTTTTTTCCTGAGAAGAGGACCTGGTCGGATGCTGAGGTATGAGGCTCCTTTCCCGGATCTCTGGGGCAGGGCAGGTTCATTGGCAGAGGACTAAGGGGTTCAGTGACATCTCCATTGGCCCTTGGGTGTATCTCTGCTGATGCGAGGTGGCTGGTGCCAAGCCATGGGGCTCCAGAAGAGGCAATGAGGGGGGCTGTCTCCCTTCATCACCCTGCCTGCATCTGCTGCTGTCTGGTGGGGCAGGACCCACACCCATGCCACACAGCCACCTGCTGCAGGGGGTAATACATTTCATTGCTGTTCCTGCTGCAGGTGGAGTGTCAGACCCACCGTTTGGACGCCCATCTCACCTCCATTCTCAGTAAGGCAGAAGCAGACACGGTGGTCAACTACATCTCCCTGTCAGGCTACCAGAGTGAAGTCTGGATCGGACTCCATGACCCCCGTCAGGTGAGTGCCAGGCACCTCCTTGGCCTTGGGCAGCAGATTCCTACCATGATTCTGTTCCCTAGGGACTGTGCAGAGACCAAGCTCCACAAGCCCTTCAGAGGGGCTGCTGGGATCTCCCTCCCCCACGCCTGCACCCTTCTCCTGCCTTGGGTAACAGGGTCTCCAATATGCACGCCACCTTTAATCACTGCCCTTCTATACCCTTGCCATCTCCATCCTACTGTGAGCTCTGCCTCCAAGCCCTGGCCTCCCAAATCAACAATCTGATCTTTGACCCTCCACCTGCCTCTACATCTACTGCCCCATCTCTCGTCTCCTCTCCCAGCTCATGCAAAGTGCTGTGCCGTCCCCTGCATCCCACGTCCCCTCTCCATCCCTCCCTCCACAAGTTTTCAAGCAAAATTTCCTGCCCAAGACTTGACCCTCTGCTCCCACTTGACTTCTCACTGCCTTGACACAGCTGGTCGCTCCTCAGCCTGGAGATCCTACCCTCCCTGGGCCCTCCTTAGGCAAACCCCAGCTCCCTAGGGGAGACAGAGGAAGGGGGAGCAGTCACAGCCTGGGAAGGAGGCCCCCTATAAACATAGGACTGGAAAGAATCCAGGTGTCACTGGGTCCAGTCCATGCTAAGGCAGGCAACGGGTCAGGCCACTTTTCATGTAAACTTATCTAGCTCCACCTATGACTCTGTCCCCAGCCATTTCCTTTCCCTCCTCCTGCCCAGGGAGGCTCTGGGGTTGGGAGACTGTCTGAACAGTGTGCCCTGGCTCAGGCCCTGGTTCTCGTTCCCCAGACCTGAGGCTGGACTGAACCCAGGGCAGGAGGCATGAGATGCTCCATATCCCCTTCTCTGGTCTCCTCAGCCATCCAGCTTCCCCAGCCCGGGAATGGACTGGGACTAGTACTCTGGACCCCGCAGCCAGCCAGCCCTCTATGACCAGAGGACACGCCAGAGCCAGTGCCCTGCCCTTAGAGGGAACAAGGGGGCTCCATGTCCCATCTCTGATTCCACCATGCTAGCCAGTTCTGCTGACTTGCTGCCAGACCAGCACTGAGTCCATGAGGAGGGAAAAGACCCCTTGTCCCATCCTTGGTCCATCCAACAGCTCCTTCACATAGACATTTCTGCTTTGCTTCCATGGCATAAGATCATCCATCTTAAAACCACCAGAGCCCAACCATGAGCCATATTGTGGGATTTAGAGACTAGAACAGACTCTAGAGCGACTCTGCTCCATGGCGAGGAGATTCATTATTCCCAGGAAAAGCCTTTGGAGATAGAAGGTGAAGTTTATGTGTTGAGTGTAACTATTTAGATCTGTGTCCACAGGGCCCGTCTCCCCAAGATGGGCTCTTTGCACCCTCTGCCCCATGGTCCTTCCCCCACTGCCCAAGCAAGACACTTGTGCATTGGATTCAGGTGTTTCTCTGGTGTCTTGTCACCAATGGCTCTTCTTTTTGGATGTCAAAACAACCTCTTCTTGTCATTGCAGAACCGACGCTGGCGGTGGTCAGATGGCTCCCTGCCACGCTACAGTGCTTGGGAATCTAAGCAACCAGACAACAGGGGCAGCAATGAGTACTGTGTTCAGCTGAGGCCTGCAGTGGGTAAGCTAGGGGCTCAAACACACATGAGCCAACAATGAAGCCTAGGCAGGACCCTGGCCACATCCTCCAGCTGTCTGTGCAGGGACAACTGCCTGCCTGGTAACCCTGCCTCGTGCCCTCAGAGGAGAGAGCAACAAATCCAGAAAACAGTAACAAGAGGAGGAAGAAAAATTGTAGGACGGGAAACAATGAGCTTAAATCGTAACCAGGAATCTTTAGGTTGGAAATTAGGCAAAATTGCTCACTGTTAGGCTGGTTAAGCACTGGAATAGATTGCCTAGGGAGGTTGTGGAATCTCTGTCACCGGAGATTTTTAGGAGCAGATTAGACCAAGGGTTCTCAATGTTTTCTGTGTTGTGACATGTTTGGTGGCGTGACTAAATGTGCCCAACACAGAAGCTTCCCTCTGCCAAAAAAAGGAGCAGCCCCTTTCACAGTTTCAGTGGTAGCTCAAAGCCTCCAGTCAACCCTCTGCTGTTGCTTCCATTTCCAGCCCTGCTACTGGTTTGCTGGGTGACCTTAGGCAAGTCACGTTGCATCTCTGCCTCAGTTTCCCTTCCCACTTCTCTGCTATTTAGACTGTGAGCTCTTTGGGGATAGGATTGTCTGTCAGGGATGTGTGTGAACACATCAGCCAGCACCAAGAGGTCCCATCCTTGTCTCCTCAGACACATCCCAACACAATAGAAGGGGGTCTTCCACTTTCACGCTGGCACAGCATCTGACAGGCAAGAGTGGAGCCTGCCCTGTCTGAAGCATGTTGGGCTTCATCTCCAGCCTCCTCTTCCTCACAGCTGCATGCTCAGGGGTGGGGAATCTTCTCCCAGAAGTGTGCAGTGAGGTGGGGGTCACTGGGAAGGCAGCAATGGCCCCACCTGCCCTTCCTCTGCCCCAATAATTTCTCGTTTGCCTTCTAGGGTATAAGTACTGGAATGATATTCCTTGCAACTATCAATGCGCCTATATCTGCAAGTTTGCACTCTAGGAAGGGCCGTCAGTCCTCTGCACTAGAAAGGGGAGCTCAGCACCTGGGATGAATAAGATCTGGGCTCCTTGGCCATGATCAGACCATGACCCGGCCTTTCAGAAGCTTTTGCTGCAGCGCAGGACTGTCTTCATCCTTCCTGAGAGACCCAGGCTCAGTTCCCCAGCTGCAAAGTCTTTCCCCACGTGTTTGCAGTAGTTAACATTTTTACCCCTTCTCTCCTTGCCCCTCACTGGCTGAACCCCCCCCCCCACAGCAATAAACTGTTCTGAGCATGCAGTTGTGTGTGTGTCTCCTCTGTCCCCTCCCTGGCCCAGCTGCATGTGACCCATCCAGCCATTCTGACTGGTTCTGAGCAACCCAGAACCCACTGGAGGAGAGGAAGGGGGCCCCCAGAAGAAGTCAGGATGGGCCTGGCCTTTTGTGTGAGGGACAGGAATTGGGGTCCCTCCAGATATCTACAATAAGCAGAGTTTCTTCTCGTGGCCCAGCTCCCTGTGTGCTCTCCTCTGCACTCCTACACTAAGCCCCTCATTTCTGGGATTTATCCAGCTGTTCTCTAAACACCAATGCTTCAGTGGGGTACTGAAGGTGTTGGGGGGCAGGAGGAGACCATGCCTCTGGGTGCCAGCCTTGAGGGAGCACCAGCTGGCTCCCCTTCTTCTCAGAATTGCTGACCACCCCAACGGTCAGGGAGACCTAGAAGCTCCACTTTCCATCTTCCTGTACTTCTGCCTCTGTGCTGGGTGCAACAAGGGAGCCAGGGAACCCCACAGGCCAGACAACACTCTCCCCCCACTTCTGGGCAATCTAGGGGGATCTGCCCCTTCACACCTGCTCCACACAGCCCCACAGTGGGGTAACGCAGGTGGGGGAGAGGCACGTGTGAGGCACTCTCACCATTGCACAGCTGGGAATCGGGGAGGCACTAATACACGTATTGGTCCCTGTGCACTAGGGAGCCACATTATGCCACTGCAGAGCTCCCCAAAGTGTGAGCATGAGCCTCTGGAGCTTGGGCTGAAGGATCTGGAGCCCAAGCACACATGTCCCTGTGGGGTACACGGGCTCGGAGTGTATCCCTTTGGATGGGCCAGGGTTAACAGCTCAGCCCTTCGCCTAGTGCCTAACACTGGCCACCTGAAAAATCACCTGGAGACCCCAAGTTCAGCCATGGAGGAGCCTCGGCGAGGACTGCACAGGGCCAAAACCCCACAGCTCATTCCAAAAGGAATAAAAGCAGTGACCTTAATGCTTAAGGCCATGATGGAGTCCCCCAGGAACTGGCCTGCTGAACCACTCGGGACCCAGTCTCTCACGACTCTAGTGCTTCAGCGGCTGCCCCTCAGGTCTTCACACACCAGGGCAGCTGCCTCCTGACTCTGGCCCCATGCTCCTCCTGAGCCGCCCATTTGAGTCCCCATTTCCAGGACTCTGGACAGCCCTAGACACTCCCAAAGGGCCAAGCACCCTGCCTTGCAGTTGGAGACAATTCCCAGCCAGCGTGGGAGTCAGAAGGGCTCTTATAAGTCTACACTGCAAAGATTTTTTTTGAAATAAGGAAGCCTATTTCAAAACAACTTCATGCGTGTCCATCCAGGCATTTTGGTATTTCAAAATAAGCAATTTGTTATTTCAAAATAATGCAGTGCTAGTTCGAAATCTTGATTCTATCAAAATAGCTATTTCAAAAGAGCCATTTCAAGCCATGGCACTGGCTTTTTTAGAAATAATAGCCCTATACCTTACTTCGCCGTTCTCTATTTCAAAATAGAAAGTCTAGTGAAGACTTTCTATTTCAAAATAAGAACTCCTACCTTATTTTGAAACAGAGAATCTTCATTAGATGCCTATTTTGAAATAATAAATTTGAAATAATGCTATTTCAAAATAATTATTTTGAAATAGTTATTTTGAAATAACTATTTCACAATATCTGTGGCAGTGTAGACATAGCCTTAGCTCTCAGGATCACAGTGTAGATAGACTTTGCTAGCAGATTAATGAGGAGTTACTGCAGCCGCCACATGAGGACCCCAGAGCCTCATCCTTTGGTTTTTTTCTTTGTGCAAACCCTTCCCCCCCCGAACCTCACAGGGCACTGGCTCTTTCAACCAGCCAGTTCATCACCGCCTCTTCTTGCCTTCCTCAGTCCTTTATCTGCTTCCCAGGCAAGGTGGCCACTCCACTTGGTCTTCACCTGCCACAGCCTTTTGCAAATGGTTGGGCCAGGGAGTGGATCCTGGGAAGATCTGCATCTATGTGGCTGGAAAAGGCCCATCTAATCACTAGTGTCACAATAACCTCTGACAACTGTCTCTGGGAACATACCTAGCCAGCTGGAAAAAAAGTCATTGGCTCAATTGCCACAATAAAAACGCCCTGAGTATCAGCCTATCTCACAACTGCTGCACACTCTGTTTGACATCTGCAGTAACCCTTGGGTGCTTGTCAGCACCACCACCTAGCCAGTTCATCCCCATTTTCTAGCTCCCTTGGGCTTCATCTGGAATTTCATCTTGCTGACGTCAGGCCAATCCTCCAATTTGGCAAGACCATTTTGAATTCTAATACCACCCATTAAAGTGCTTGCAGACCCTTCCAGCTTGCTGTCATCTGCATGTTGTCTAAGTGTTTCATTCCTTCTGCTATCCAAGTCAAAAAGGAAAATATTGGCTAGTCCTTGACACAGGACAGTCCCCTATGAGTCCCACTAGATACATCCTCCCTATGTGACACAGATCCATTGATAACTACTCTTTGGCTATAGTCTTTCAACAGTTGTGTACCCACCTTACAGTAATCTGATCTCTCTCAGACTGTGGGATGGGAATGTGACCAAATCTTACCTAAATGGCCAAGCAGGTGCTAGTTCGTGCTAAGGCCACTAAGTCTCAGCTGATCACTGATAATACATTACCAAAGCCAGTCTGGCTCACCAGGTTTCCACTATTATTAGGACTAGAACTAAGAATCTGTTCAGTGCTCAGACTTTATGAAATCCTAATAAATTGCTGCCTGCATTAGTCTCACTCATCGTCCCTGTGTCCCATGTTATAAGTAACTAATTGTGCTGTGTCAGAGGCCGCCTTATGCAATTGGGGACCCTAGGCAAAGGCCCATTGTGGGGCATCATAGAGGGCCTCCTATAGGTCCATGCTGCTACCCTCCCTGTGGCCCCAGTCCACCCTAACCACCCCCACCAGGACCCCTTGTTTGTTTTGCTGAACCAGACTAACATGATTATCCCTCTGGAGCTCATAAATTAGTCCTGGGTAGGATAATTTCAAAGATGTTTCCATCATGAAGCTTGTAAGTTGATCATCTTTCACTTAACATAAATGAGCTAATGCTGAACTACAAAGTTAAAATGAACACTTAAATTTTTTTTAAAAAGTATGTACGCTAATTAGCAAATAAAAAGTGGTGAAATTAATGATGGCTCAAAAATAACAAAATACCATACCTGTGATGTGCTGCAGCTCCCCATATTCCTTGATCTGTGGCCACCTGGCCCCCTATGTAATGTAATTTGTGGGTCTTGTCCACAATTGTAAGGTAATAGTGTGGTTTAATGCAAAATATGTCATGTCAGGTATTTTTTGAACACCCATGGTACACTGTACATTATTGTTATGGTAGCATGTTTCCTGCAAGCTTATAATATGTTCAGATATGAAACTTGTCACTAAATGTATCTGACATCACTCAGCAGCAGGTAATCAGGGCTGCAGACACACACTCAGAAGACATATGCTTAACAATGGACTAGCTAAATGCCTGTTAGCACCTTGGCTCTATAGTAGCAGATCGCCAGCTCTTTTTGAACAAAGGGTATGTCTACACCTACAATTTAGTTTGAATTAAGGAGGCTTAATTTGAATTAAATTAGGGCACATCCACACTAGCTTTCATTAGTTTGAATGAAGGAGTTCCCTTATTTCGAACTAAGGAAGGCCTAGTTCAAACTTATAAAACCTCTGTTAAGTTAGAACTAAGAATTGGTTCAAACTCATTAGATCGATCTAAACCAATGGAGCCACATTAATTCAAACTAACCATTAGATCAAATTAAGGTGCTTTGACCTTCCAGCTAGGGTGCCTGGCATCCTCTGCAGGAAGTGCTTGCCAGCCAGAACGTAGGGCAAGCAGCCCCAAAGGTGTCCCCCCCACCCTGCCAATCTGGCTGGGTGATGGGGCCCCAGTCCCCTGGACAGGAGGGGGTGGGGACCCCAGCACCCAACTCTGCAGAGCCAGCTGGATGCAGGGAGGGACTCCCCTGCCTGGGTCTGCAGTGCTGGCTAGGTGGAGGGAGAGACTCTCACACCCATCTCCAGGGCTGTGTTCACACGGCACTTTTGTTTCGAAACAACCTCGTTGTTTCAAAACAAAAAAACCATGTTCACATGACGCACAGTTGTTTCGAAACAAGGGGAAGCCCTTGTTTCGAAACAACTGTGTTGTTTCGAAACAAGTTAAACCCCATTTGGGGACGAAACAACCTTGTTTCGAAATGCTTGTTTCGAAACAACACATGTGAACATGTTGTTTCGGAACAATAGGTTCCGAAACAACATTTAAAGGGCTGCCGCCTCAGCACCCTGGCCAGGGAACACTCAGCACCTTGGCCAGGGTGCTGAGGGCTGTCCCCTGGCCAGCAGGCACTGGCGGGGGTCAGCGCTGCACAGCGCTGAATCCCCCCGGTGCCTGCAGAGCCGGGCTGCGGGCACCGGCGGC
>ML682029.1:372294-426768 GCA_007922195.1 Podocnemis expansa | reverse complement strand
GTTGTTTCGACACAACTTGTTTCGAAATAACTCTGTGCGTGTGAACACAGCCCAGGTGTGCTGGCCGGGTGCAGGGAAGGGACACCTGCACTCAACTCCAGGCCCACTGCCTGGGTGGGGGGCGGGACCCCAACCCTGGCTGAATCTACACTGCCCAGGCACAGGGAACACATCCCGTGTGCAGCTGGAGCCACATTGCCTGGGCACAGGGAGGGACCCCACACCCGGCTCCAGCCCCAATGGCCAGGTACGCTTGCCAGGCACGGGGAACACAAGAAGAACAAGAAGAAATGGGCTTAAATTACAGCAAGGGAGGTTATAGAATCTCCATCACTGGACATTTTTAAGAGCTGGTTAGAGAAACACCAGTCAGAGATGGTTAAAGGTGGTACTTGGTCCTACCATGAGTGTAGAGGACTGGACTTGATGACCTCTCATGGTCCATTCCAGTTTCTTTGGTTCTATGAAAGACTATCTGCATAAAAATAAATTTGCTTGACCAAAAGTGCCACCAGACTCCTTGTTTGTTTTGTTGAACTAGACTAACATGGTTACTCTTTTAGAACTTAACTGCATATCAGATTCTTTGTTAAACTGACAGATCAGAGTACATGAGTTTGCAGCGATCAGGAGAGGTTCTGATTCCTGTAAGAAGGAAGATCCTGGGATTGTATCTGGGGGTTTGGGGTGCTCACTGTGGGACCATCCTTTGAGTGGACAGTGTGAGCTCACTTCCACTGCCTAGTACTGATTACGAGCGGGAGGCTGGTGTGATCTCCTGAACTGGGAGCTACGTGAGGAAGTCCGTTGATGATACCTGTGTTCTCGTTGAGTGTGCCCTGACCCTCCCAGGGAGGTGCATATTTGACTTTCTTTAGCAGTTTTTAATACAGTTCATTATCTAAGCCGAAATACACTGTGTTGTCACTGACTGGCCTCTTTTCCGTTCTGCTACTGCCACCAAAAAATTGGAATGATTTGTGAAATGCATATGTACAATTAATATAGGTCAGGAGCACTCTCCTGGCATCTAAGGTGTGCCATCTTATCTTATTCTCTATGACCTGCAGCTCAGGAAAGAACATCTGAAGACAGATGTCCAGGTTCAGGTGAAATGAAGAGGTCACCTTAGAGAGAAAGGCCGGGTGTGGACGTAGCAGCACCTTGTCTGCAAAAAGCCTCGTATATAGTGGTTCGGAGGAAAGGGCCTTTAGCTCTGAGACCCATCTAGCTGAGGTTATGACTATCAGGAAGGTCACCTTCCAGGATAGGACCAGTAGGGTGCACGAGTCTATGGACTCAGATGGTGGTTCTGTAAGGCCGTGGAGCACCACATTGAAGTCCCACTGTGGTGTAGGATCTCTGGTTTATGGGTAGATCCTCTCAACCCCTTTTAGAGCCCAGTGGTAGTAGGATGGGGAAAAACTGGAACACCATCCAGACTCATGTTGGGCTGAGATTGCCACTAGGTGGAAGTTAAGAGAAGAGGTAGACAGGCCTTCCTCTTTTAGAGCTATTAGGTAGTTGAGTATAAGGTATCTTGGGGCTGACTCTGGAGGCACCCCTTTTTTCCCAGACCAGAGGGAGAACTTTTTCCATTTAGCAGTGTAGGTAGACTTTGTGGAGGGTCTTCTACTCCCAATTAACACCCTCTTGACCCTTTCTGAGCACCGCCTCTCATTCTCATTTAGCCAAGCAGCCTCCAATCTGTTAGGTGTAGGATGTGAGAGTTTGGACCAGAGTCCCGTGTCAGCAGATCCACCCTGTACTGAAGGCATATCGGGGGTGGCTATTGATAGGTCCTGTGGGGTTGAATGCTAGGACTGCCTGGGACATGCTGGAGCTATCAGTTTTATGTTTGCTCTGTTCCTCTTTATCTTTATGAGGACCCTGAGGATGAGAGAAATCAGGGTGTGTGTGTGTGTGTAGGGTAACAGGCCCCTCCATGATATCAGGAAGGTATCTGACAGGGAGCCCCAAACCTGTCCTCTGAGCAAACAGAATTGGGGGCATTTTCAATTCTGGTATGTTGCGAATAAGTCTATCTGGGACGTGTCCCAAAGACTGAAAATGTGCTTCCCTACCTCCGAGTTCAGGGACAACTCGTGGTGCAAGAGGAATTCCCTCCTCAGGACCTCTGCTCTGGCATTGTTTGACCCAGGAAGGTGAGCTGCTACCGCCGTAAACTTGTATCTCAGGGCTAGTTCCCAAAGACTGAGAGCTTCCCTGCACAGTGCAGGGGAGCAGCCCCCCCCCGACAATTCGTATAAAACATTGCTGCTGTGTTGTCCATTATGACCTGCACTGTTTACTCCTTCACAGTGGCCAGGAAGGCCAGGCATGCTTGCTTAATTGCCCTGAGCTCTTTCACATTGATATGAAGGGAACTGTCGCCTTTTGACCAAGTCCATTGCATAGATATAGGCCCCCTGATATGTGGGCGCCCCAACCATGATTTGAGGCATCAGTGATAAGGGTCACCAAGGGGTTGGCAGTCGAAGGCAAAATGAGGGTCCCACCACATCTCTAGCATTTGCAGGACCTTGGAGGGAATGGAAACCAATGTGCTCAGTGCGTGTCACCCCGGGTGAAACACTGTGGCTAGCCAAAGTTGGAAAGGTCTCATTCTCAGGAGGGCCATTCTTATTACTGATGTAGACGCTGCCATGTGGCCCAGAAGCTGGAGGCAGCGTCTGGCCATGGTGATCAGAGTCTTGTGGAGCTCCAAAATGATGGTGCACATGGATTGAAACCTTGATGGGGGTAGGCATGCTCTCCCTTTTGTTGAGTCCAAGAAAGCCCCTATGAACTCTATACTCCTTTCCAGAGAGAGCTTCAACTTTTCCAGGTTTATGCAAAGCCCTAGCTTTCTGCACCGCTTGAGGTACTTGGATGCTGTGATGAAGCTGGTGTTTGGACCTTCCCTTTAATAACCAGTCATCCAGGTATGGGTATATTCTTACACCCCGTTTCCTTAGGTGGGTCACCACGGCCACCATGCACTTGGTGAAAACCCTGGGGGCCAGGGATAGGCTGAATGGGGGAGAGGTGAATTGCAGATGTTCCCCTCCACATACCACGAAGCAGAGGAACCTTCTCTGCTCTTGTCTTATCGCTATATGAAAGTAAACGTTCTTGAAGTCAATGGCTGTGAACCAGTCCCCGGAATCTAAGGCCAGGATGAGTTGAGGCAGGGAAACCATGTGGAATTTTATTTTCCTTAAGTGTCTGTTCAAAGCCCTGAGATTCAAGATGGGCCTCAGTTAACCGTTTGGTTTGGGGACCAGAAGGTAGGAGAGTAGAACCCTTTTCCCCAGTCTTTCCTTGGGGCTTTCTCTATTGCCCCTAGGGACAACAATTTTCTGGATTCCCACCACAGCAAAAGCTTGTGTGATGGGACCCTGAGTCTGGGGTGAGGGGGCGGTTTTCTGTCCCAAGGTTTGGATCTAAATTGGATTGAGTAGCCCCTGGACACTGTCTCCAGTATCCAGCAGTTTGATGTGATGTTGGCCCACTGGTGAAAGAAGGGGCCTAGGCGGTTCCCAAATAATGAATGGGGGCTGATAGGTGGGTGTGGTGCAGTCCTCAGGCAAGAGTTCAAAACCTCTGCCTCTGGTTGGTTGAGGAGGAACTGCTCACCCCCTGGTGGGGCATCTGGCTAGTTGCTTGATGCCTGGTGCCTCTCCCTCTTCAGGCTTTATCTCTGTCGGGTCCACTGTAGTAGTGCTCAGAGGGTTGGTATGACCTCTGGCGCAGCCCCTGTTGCTGCTGTTGTTGCTGCTGCTGTTGCGGCTGCTGCTGGGACTGTTGGCCCCAGAAGCAATGTCTGGCTACCTGTGGCATGTACATGCACAAGGACTTCAAGGTGGCTCTTGAGTCCTTCATCATGTGCAGCCTGGAGACCGTGGACCCTGCAAACAGCATGGGGCATTCAAAGGGGAGGTCTTGAATGGCCTGTTGCATTTGGGGAGACAGGTTGGACCCCCTGAAGCCAGGTAGCCCTCTGCATAGCGATTGCTGAGGCCACACCACGGCTAGCCATGTCTGATGGTTCCCAGGATGTCTTCAGGGCATCGCGCGAGTCCAGCAGGCCTTCCTCCACCATAGGGTCATAGTCCATGAGGTGCTCGTGAGGGACCAGGTTTCAGAACCGCTGCATGGACTTCCACAAATTGAAAATGTATCACCCAATAAGAGCTTAGTGATTGGCGACATAAAGCTGGAAGGCTGAGGTGGAGTAAATCTTTCTTCCAAAAAGGTTCGGTCTCTTGGCTTCTTTGTTTTTTGGCATGGTAGCTGGCTGCCCCTGCCTCTCCTTCTGGTTCACCGCATTGACCACTAGGGAACCAGGCATGGGGTGGTTAAACAGGAACCCAAACTTGTCCAGCGGGACATGATATTTGCGTTTGGCTGTCTTTGACACCAGCAGGATTGATGAAGACATCTGCCAGCGGGCCTTGGTAATCTTGTATACCCCTTCACGGAGGAGAATGGTGACTCTGGCAGGAGGGGCTGCATCATCCATGTCAAAAAGGGGGTCGAAGTCCTCCCTGATGACCTCTATCTCTAAGTACAGGTTTTCCACCATGCAGCTCAGGAGATCTTGGTGGGCATGGGGGTTGTCCCTATAGGCCAGAGGTCTTTGATAAGCAGCCTTGGCTGGAGCAGAAGATGACCGGACCCTTGAGGTACTGCGCCAGAGAGGATCGGTGCTTGGGTTTAACTCCTCATCTGAGGCCCCAGGGGAGTGAGAGGCTCTAGAGCAGGGGTACTCAAATGGCGGCCCGCGGTCCACAATCCGGACCGCAAAGAGGTTTCTGGTGGACCGCGAGAGTGGCCTATTTGCATGAAGGCCGTTTGAGTGCCCCTGCTCTAAGGGCAGCTGAGCAACTTCTGTTGCTCGCTGCGCTCCCCCTTCCCCCCACGGAGCCTGCTGCGCAGCCGCTGTCCCGCTCCCGGCGGCACCTCCCGCTTCCGGCATTGCTGCCCCCCCGCTTCCGGCATCGCTGCTGCCGCTCCCACTCGCCCCACCACGCTCCTGGCATCGCTGCCCCCCGCTTCCGGCATCGCTGCCCCCCTGCTTCCGGCATCGCTGCTGCTGCTCCCACTCGCCCCCCCACGCTCCTGGCATCGCCGCCCCCCACTCCTGACATCACCCCCCCGCTCCCACTCACCCCCCCCCACCCTAGTTGTTTGTGGACCCTGGTCAATGGTGGAAGGCTGAATGTGGACCGGCTCGCAAAAAGTTTGAGTACCCCTGCTCTAGAGGAAGGTGGTCTGGAAGATCCCGGGGTTGTGGGCTCATCCTGGGGAGGCTGGTTGAACCATTGGCTAGACCATTCTCTAAACGATCTTGTTGCTGAGTCCTGCCATTCTGGGAAATGACCTCTGTCACAGTGGTGCCGGTCATAGCTGCGCCGGTCACTGCGAGATCTTCCCTAGCCTTTAGCTGGTGCTGGGGAGGTAGATTGAGCTGATGTCGGTGCCAAGCCTGCTTGCACAAAGAGACAGCGCGTGAACCTCTGCGTCTGGCAGTGTTGGGGATCGTTTCCAGTGACGTTTCCCTGCTGGTTTTGAAGCTAAGGGGGTCAGTGCCAGTGACAATGTGGACCTTTGGTGCCGGGACTTGGTTCTGGAGGAGTTGGGGGAGCCTGATTTGGACCTCATGCATCGAGAGCCCTGTGAGCATGGGATAGAACGCTCCACTGAGAACTCCAGGGAGAAGGTTGGGTACTCTGCTTCTTCCTCTTGCTCTGGCTCTGAGATTAGGGGAGTAGGAGATGTCCCCAGTGCCGGAGTAGCCCTAGGTGACATGGAAGGTCTTCTATCATCTTGATTGCCGTGCTGGTGAAGTCCCACGCTCTGAGGACACCCAAGTCTTTGAAAAGAAGGTCGGTTTGCCTTTAGGCTTCCTAGGCTTAGGAGGCATGGGGGTCAGCAGCTGCAACAGGGCTTTTGCTGCCTCAGAGGCTTTCAGTGTTGATGGCATGGGCAGCTGCTCCTGGTCCTTTTCCTGAGGTGGTGGTCGCAGGGGGGAACTCAAACAGCACTGATGCATAGGTGCCAAGTTCTACCCCAAGTGGGGTTTCTTCTGCTCCGCTGGGGAGTGGCACTGTGGATGCGCCGGTGCCGACTTTGCACGCAGTACCGACTGGCCTTTCGGCACCCCGGATTTACTGAGCACTGGCTGCAGGGCCTGCTCCAGGGCCAAGGTACACAGCTTCTGCTCCCTTTTGGGTCCTTCACTAGAAAGAGTGACAGATGGAGCACTTATCTTCCTGTGCCAGGTGGGACTCACCCAGGCATTTCAGTCACTTCTTGTGAGGGTCACTCAAGGGAAAGGCTTTGCCGCAGCCCATGCATGGTTTGAAGCTGGGCATGGTTGGCAGCAAGCCAGTACGGTATTGGAAATCTGGATGCTGGGTGAATTTGGTAGTAGTGTCAGACCATGAAGGAGTGATGTCTATGAACAGGTTCTTGAGATTAAACATAAAAGATAATGACAGGCACTTGCTCGAATGCCGGGGCGGGCTGTTCCAGTACCATGGCTGAGGTGGAAAGAAGGAACTGGAGAGAGGGGTAGGGTCAGGGTCAAATATATAGCCACAGTACTGGGCACAGAGGGTGCATTGGCCACTGACCCTTCTCTGACAGGCTAGGGCAAAAGTCTTCTGGCAAACCGTGTGCTGCAGCACGTAGACAGCTGTAACAGAGTGATGTGAGCAGTGCTCGAAGAAGAAGCAGTGTTACACCCCCATCATTCTTTGCTCTCCAACAGCTCTTGTGGAGGATGGGCCCCTGGCCATCATTTGCTAGGATACAGAGTATTTACTCATTGTCTGTGCACAGGTTCTCTACAATTGTCACACAACATTGTCCCACCACCTAAGGACCTGTACAAGACACCGTGGAAACTGAGGCATGCACAGCACCTGCATAGAAGACTAAGAATTGCCACTTCCTCACACTAGTTGCTACCCATTGAGGAATGTGACTCCAGTTATGCAGCACTAGGCTGGGGATCCCAGTCCCAAATTCCTTGGCCCACCCCAGCTGATTTACACTGGGGGCCCCCACATTTGTCACTGACCAAGGTGGATGGAAGCAGTCAGGCCAGGCAGGGCCAGGGCACCATTGCTCGTTGTACAGACATGATCTCAGCCCTGAGAGATGAGGGTGTGAGAAGGGAATAGCTTTTATTTGATCTTCCTTCTCACCCCAGACAAATACTTCCTCCCCCTTACAGCCCAGCGGCTGGCTGGGTGGTGGCTCCTCTTATCTCTATTTGCCCTGGCATTAGATGGCTGTATTTGTCATCTGGTCAGATTTGCATGTTCAGAATTGACACCTTGTCCCCTCCCCAGACTGGTCTATAAATGCCCCAGCCTGGCTAGTGTCCCCTACAGGCTGCACCTGAACTGGCCTTGACCAGAGCCACTAGTCAGAGACATGATCAGGTAAGACCCTTCCCTCCTGCGTCTCCCCCTCCTATGCTGGGCGGCTGGTGGCAGCTGATCCATTCCAGGGGTGGGTGACCAGACTGGCTCCGAGTGCATCCCTGCTCCTGGGGCTGTCTAAGTCTCATCCCTGACTCCCTCCTAGCATAGTGCTGCCTACGGCACCCTAATGCCCTCTGGAGCTGTGCTGAGAGCTCTGCCCCTCCCAGAGCTGGGCCCAGCGCCCAGCCTTGTGTCCAGTCCCAGCCAGGCCATCGATCTGCAGGGTGGCACCTGCTACTGCAGCCCTTCTTCCAGTCTGGTGCAATGGGGACCCCAGGCCCATCATGGGGTGCAGGAGCGATCAACCCTTCATCCCCTCAACCTATTACACAGGGTCAGATTTCCAGACACTCAATGTCTCTTTGGCTGCCAGTATTGGTGAGGTTCCAACACCTGGCGGTGGGGAGAGGGTCTGGGGCAGGGTCTGTGGGTATCTCCTGTGCTGTGTGCTGGCGATGACATGACAGGGCTCTGTGTTTCTAACATTAAGTGGCCTCTCTATTGCGAGAACTACTGCAGAGGTGCTGCCCCGTGCTGGCCTCCCAGCCACATGTACACAGACCGGCTTCCATCCTGCTTGCCCTGGTGCCTCTTCCCAAGGCTTCCCCTGGCCCCCTGTGCTCCTTTCTGCATGCTCCATGGAGGTGGCTAGCCTGGGGGCCTGCCCACTTCAGCAGTGGAGAGAAGGACAGCAGCAGATGGCAAATGCCCCTTTTGAGAACTGCTTTGCTCTAGAAATGGGACCTTGCTGCCTGGGAGCCTGGACTTATCTGAAAGACCCCAGTGTCCCTACTACCTCTACCTTTTTCCAAGCTGCAGCCCTGGTCTGGGGAGTCCCTGCTGGTGCTGCCAGCAGAGCCAGCCAGAGGGGCAGCGATGTGGCTCCCTGCCGGAGTCCAGTTGTGTCCCAAAGACAGGTCAATCTGGAACCAGGGAGATGGACTCTTATCTGTGGTGTCAGGGTGGGGAGTGGGGACCCTTCTCAGGGTCCACCCAGTCCCCCTAGCACACAGCCCAGAGCTGAGTCACCTCCCATTGGAAATGCCCCATGGAGAGGGGGGTCACTTTGGGGGCATTTCAGGCTCCCATGTTACCATCTCCCTTGTGTCTTTTCTCCTCAGGGGAAGTGAGAAGATGGGGTCAGTCGCCTACTTCAGATTCTGCCTCCTCAGCTGCCTGATCTTTAACCCAGGGCTGGAAGGTGAGTCCCTGCCTGGCCCCTCAGAGCTGGAGACCCAGGCACTGTCTGCCCTCGACGGAGAGTGAATTCATTTCACTCAGGGGTCCCCAGCCCCATCCTGTGAGAGCAGCCATCACATCTGGGTCCCCAGGGCCCCTTCCTCACTCAACCGTTAATCCAGACCCCAGCCAGCCGCTCAGTCCCAGCCCAAGGAGAGAGGTTGTTTCCTGCTACCTCTGGCTCTGAGGGCAGAGAGAAGCCCTGACAGTGACAATGTTCCCTCTAATTATTCAGAGACAGTGTGCAAACAATTTCTTTGTGTGCACAAAAGCATTTCTTCATGAGCACCAATATTAGCACTACTGAATTTTTTTGTGTGCACTTTATTTTATTGTGTGCGCAGGTTTCACGACCTGTGTGCATGCACACATGCACACAGCTTACAGGGAATAGTGCCTGACACCTCTGGAGGTGAATGTAAGAGGCAGGGAGCTAAATCCTCTTCCATCTCCTGCTGCTGCTGAGAGGGTGACTTTCCTCACTGGAATGGGGGCTCCAGCACTTCCGGAAAATAAAATATGCCATTAATGTTCCAAATGAGAGACATCCATCTCTTTTCACTGGGCTCAGAAGGGTGCCTCTTTGTGACTTGAGCCCTCTGCTTTGGCTAATCTAAACCTCTCCCGCCTCCTCCCCTCCAAAGAGAAATTCTGGCCCTGTAGACTATTTCTTTCCCCCTTTCTTCCTTACCCCACAAATCTCTGCAATTTTAATGCATTCAGCTAACTGGTCCTCCCACCCATCTATCACTAGCTCTCTGCTTTCTGTCCCTCCATGGACCCTGAGTTACCAGAGAATCATACAAATGCAGAGCTGGGAGGGACCTTCGGAGGGCACAATTATCCCTGACAGGCATTTGTCCAACAAATTAAAAAGCTTCTGTGACAGGGACTCAACAGCCTTCCTCGGGAGCTGTTTCCAAGCAGAGCAGGGCAGTGACTGCTGTATGTTACACACCACACTCGCATTAACAGACCTGTGATGCTCCTTGCTCAGGAATTGGAGTGTAGGGTAGCATCCCGTAGTGGTCAGGGCTTGGGTCTGTGACTTGTAGGTGGTCTGTTGGCAGGGGATCCAGGCCCCTCCTCAAACAGCCTATGACCCACAGTCCTATGAGGTCTATCAGTGCCCTGCCAGCCTGAACTGCTTAAGGGCCCTGGACTTCTTTCTGACACAATCACTCCCTTGATTTTAAGGAGTCCTGTGGCACTTAAAGACTAACACGTTGGTTTATTGCATGAGCTTTCATGGGTGAAAATCCCACTTCATCAGATGCTTTGAAGATGGGGTAGCTTACAGAATGGGAGGAAATAAATGCAGGGAAGTCTAAGTCATGGGATCAGGTCACTCTGTAACAGCAAATCAAAGCCGTTGTTGATTTAAACACTGGGGAACAGCATATAGGTGAAGATGATGAAACTGGATTTTCTTAGCAATGTCTGGGTTTGGACTGGGTTAAGATGTCTGTTTATTCCCAGGCACCTTCTGGCAGCTATGAGTAGTGTGGTAGCTCTCTTCCTCTCTCAGGTGGCAACTGCCTGCCACTGTGGTCTGGCCCACCCTCCTCAGCAAGATCAGTCCCAGGGTGTTCCTCTTTTAGGGCAGTCCAAGAGGTGTGTCTACACTGGAGCCTCAGGTCAACTTAACCTACCTTAAATTGACCTAAGGAACTCCGTGGCCATGTATAGACTTTATTAAGTGAATTCAGCCCTAGTCTACACTTGAAAGGCTTTTCAGCAGCAGTCAACTGACAGATACGCAAGGCACGTAAAATGGCTTGTGTATCTGCCAGCGACTTTCTAAGCTGCTGGGACACATTGCTGCAAGCCGACCTCAAATGGCTTGAGGCTGGCTTTCAGCTACGTCTTCTAGGGGTAGGACTTCTGGCACCGAATTCTGGAGTGCAGCAGAGTTCATACTCACTGCTAATTGCACCCAGAATGTTGGGCTGATGGCAGCGATTTTGCCACCGTTGGTGAAGACATACCTTTAAGCACTTCCTAAAGTGGATTTAATAACACCCGTCCTGAAAGTCAACTTAAGCATTAAGTTGACTTTATTAAGTCTACTTAATGCAGTGTTGATGGCAGGAGTCCCAGGCCCTGCCCTCTGCCCTGCCCAGGTTCCTGATTCAGGTCTGGCTCCCGATCTGGCTCCGGGGGCCCAGTCTGATCCCAGACACTGCTGGCAAGTGTCTGGGAGCCAGATCTGGCTCCTGCCCTTGCCACAAGTGGCAAGCAGAAAGCGGCCTGGAGCCAGCTTGTGCTGCTGCCAGCAGGTGGTTCAGAGCTGGATCTGGTGATGTGGGATTTTCTCCCATGAAAGCTCATGTGGTAAATACATTTGTTAGTCTTTAAGTGCCACAGGACTCCTTAATCCGGACTAGTGTGTAGCTGCATGACCCCAATTCTTCACTCCTAGGCCATGAGTTATCCTGCTTTGCTGTGAACCACCCAGTCCTCGATTACCTCATGCCCAACCTCATACATGTAACTGCTCCTTGATCTAGTGAAGGAGAGCTTCTGGGGAGCCGCTCCTGGGATAGCACCCCAGCAAACACCCCCAGTCCCTGATGCAACATGGGAACTGCTATCTTGCAGTGTTCAGTCCTGCACACCACCCACTGCAGGCTCATTTACTCTTGTCCATCAATTTTTCAAAGGAATTGAGATGCACCAGCTCTGTCACTCCGAGTGAGGTGTCTGCACACTCAATCTACTTACATCGTTTTAGAGAAAACAAATATGTTTAGTGTCAAAACCAATATTTTAAGTGAATATCAGATTATTATTAAGTCAAGGAGTTAATTACAATTTTAAAAGAGGCAATTTGTGTGCTAAACTAAAACCAGTATTCCAATCTCTTTGATCCAATGACATCAGCTTACCACACAGGTTCGTTGTGATGAGTCTTACAACCAGGCTCCCCCTCCCTGTGGGTAGATTCTCAGTCTTCAGTGTTTCTTAGATTAGAAGATGGATTCCAGGGGAGAGCATTGTGACTCAGAGGAATCTTTTTTTTCAGCTAGTTTCCCTGGCACCCCCTGGTATCAGTTGATCTGCTATGTCCGTCAAAGGGTATGATTCCTTCACTTGGGGCTTGTCTACACTGAAAGTGCTGCATGAATCCCCGTGGATTGACACAGCAGGATCAACTGAGCAGCCCACTCAATCAACACTGGAAACGCTCTCCTGTTGACTTTATGATTTCACCCCTCCAAATGGAGTAATGCTGTGTGGGAGAGAGAGCACTTCAAGTCAACACAGTCGAATAAAGACATTGCAGAAAGTGAGTAACTAAGTTGATGGGAGATAAGAAATCTGCATCATGCAGAATGCCTGTCTACCATCAACTTGGCCCTGAAGCATAGGCTAGGCATTGAACCCAAGTACTCACAGATGCTTAGGTCAGTCTATGGTTTCTGTTTGCATGCCTCTACTGGGTGTGGAAATACAGTTTTGTATTGCCTGCATCTATTCAAGCCATATCAGATGCACATTTGGATACATGACATGGCAGAGTTTAGAGCATGATTTGAAGACTTTAATAACTCAGTCATAGGTTAGAACCATTGGCATGGGTGCCAAAAACGGCACTCAGGCTGAGCCTGAGTGGTACGCGGCACTGCTCAGGCTCCCCCACTGGTCCTGCTCCCACATAGCTGTGCAGCCTGCAGCAACAAAAGCCACATGCTGCAGCTCCGGGTCTCGCTGGCTGTGCCTCCCTGATGGAGAGCATGGCCAACAGGGACAAAGAAGCTGCGGCACGTGGGGCTGCTGGACCTGCCCCCTGCTGGGCAGGACTAGAGCTGCCACTGACAGCGGGAGCTGGCCTGACCTCAGAACTGGAAGCCAGGCGCCGACGGGGTTGGGGGCTAGCTGGGAACCAGAGACTGCCTGCCAGCTGGGGTGGGAGCCAGTCCCAGCCAGGAACTGGAGGCCACCCACCAGAGGGGGTGGGAATCAACCTTGGCTGGGAAACAGAGGCCTGGCCCTGCCCCTTTAGGCCCTGCCGCCAGCACCCACTGATGGTGCAGTGGCCAGGGCTGGGATGGGGGCCAGCAAAGCTTTCTAATCCCTGGGGTAGAGGGTTATTACAAAAGGGGGTGGGTGAGGTTTTGGGACCCATATTGTGCAGGCTATCAGACGAGATGATCCCATTGGTTGCTTCTGGCATCAGAGTCTATGACAGCTTCATATCTGTACATAGGCATGATGTTACAGGAAACATGCTACCATAACAGTAATGTCCATCATGTCACAGGCATTCACTAAAACACTGTACATGACATACTTTGTATCAGGCAACACACAGTTAGGTTGGGAAATAGGTGTGGTGTCCCTTCACCCTTCACTATACTCTAGTATCCCCAAACTCCTCTCTGTGTCAAGATTCACCAGTGTCCCCAGGACACCCAGTGTGCCCTCTCCTCACCCCACATTCTCCGTAAACCCTCACTCAACCTCCTTTCTGCCCGTATCCATCAGGTTCCCAAGGGCTCCTGCAGAGAAGATAGGAGGCTACCGTTTTCCTTGAGGGCAGCCTAGCTTCTATCCCATTAGCAATTTTCAGTAGAACAGCCTCACTGACACAAATAAAGGGGACAAGGAAGTGGCAGCTGCTTTAACTTGTTGTTTTCAACCCCATTGAAAGTAACAGGCACTAGTGGCCATTTTGAGAGACAGCAAAAGTTCCACAGATTTTGGAAGATCTGGAGAGGTTGAAAGAGGACACTTGGCAGCCCTGTTCCCTTCTCTTCTTCTAAACAGCCACTCAGCGCCGTGTCTTCTCTCCACGTCCCGTCACTTTTCCTAGACCACGAACCAGGACCACATTCTGTCCCAGGGACTGGCTGCACTATGAAGACCACTGCTATGGATTCTTCTCTGAAAAGAAGACCTGGTCGGATGCTGAGGTACGAGTGTCCCCTCAGGGATCCATGGAGCACTGTGGGTTAGTTGGCAGCAGATAAAGGAGTTTGGTGAAATCCCCACTGGCCTTTGTGTGTATCCCTGCTGATGGAGGGTGGCTGCTGTGACACTGTGGGGGTCAGGGGGACTGTTTATGGTTAACTTTCATATTAATTTTTCTTGTTTGCAATAATCCATATGTGATGTACCATGTTTGGTATCAATAGAAAGGCTGCAATCTGCTAAGAATGACTATATGGGTTATATAGATGTATCATATCTGTATTGGAAATTAGGAATCTATGTGTGTTCCAAGTTATTTGATCTGAGGCAATCCCAGACTGGGGGTCTGCAAACTATTGTCCTCTTAAGTGCCCATTAAAGGGAACTCCCAGCTGCAGCGGGCCTAGGAGGAAACCTGTTTGATGAGTCACCCAGGTGACCACGTGAGTCAAGTCCATTTTTGTTTGGCCAGGACTCTGAGATCATGGGGAAGCCAAAGGTGATAAAAGGCAGGAGTCCCATCTCCATTTATCTTGAGTCTGCAACTTGCAATCAACACCCTCCTCTGGAACTGTTCTTCTGGGACTGAGCAAAGGATTGAGACCCACCCAGCTGCTGGGTGCACACCAGAGGAGTTGGACTAAACTGCAAACTTCATATTTTTCAAAAACTTGCTTTCTATAGTCTCTAAATCATTTGTATGTATGTGATTCACTTTGACCCTTTAACATTTCTCATATATTTTTTTCATCTTATATTACACCTTTAGTTGTAGTTACTAAAGGATTGGCTGGCAGCGTGGTATTTTGGGTAAGACCCAAGCCTATATTGTTCTGGGTGATGTGGCTGGCCCTTTGGGGTCAGGAGAACCTATTTCTTCAAGAGACTCAGTGGCTAGATGGGGACCAAGGGTTAAAGTAAGCCAGAATGCAGTGTAGTGACATTCCGGGGCCCACTATTTTTATGTGCTCTGCGTTCCGGGGCCCCTAAAAATAGAAAAAGGAACTTGAATAGTGGGTTCTGGGCCCACTATTTAAAAATAATGGGCCCTGGAATGCAGCATTCTGGTTCCATTTTCTATTTTTAGGCCCCCCCCCCGAAATGCAGAGCCCCTAAAAATAGCAGGTCCTGCAACTGCATTGCATTGCATTCAAGCAGGCAGGGAAGGGGAGATTTTAAATCTCCCTTTCTGGGCTGGCTCTCTCTGGGCATGCTCAAAGGCTCTTAGGCTGGGCTGGGGTTGGGGCTGGGGCCACTCTTCCCTGGGGAAAGTAAAGGGGTCCTGGTGGAGGGGGTCAGGGGCAGGTGAGCTGGCCCGGTGGGGAAAGGGTGCAGGGTGGGGATCGGCCCATGGCAGCAGGGGAAGAAGGCATGGTGCTGTGCAGCGGGGGGTTCTGGAACCAGTGGCTAGATGGGGGCCAAAGGCAGGAGCTGAGGTGGGGGGAAGGCATTTGGATGGCAGGAACAGGTGTGCAGAGTAGGTGGGTGGGGGGCTGGCATTTGGGGGACAGTACCTGGAGTACAAGAAGGGGCCCACCATGCAGGAGAGGGGCCCACCTGTTGGGTAGGGGTCCCCACCCGATTAGGAGGGTTCCGGGGCCCACCAATTTATACTTTAACGTCTGATGGGGACCGGAATAGCTGATGTTCAGTAAGGAGCCTGCTTCTATTTTGTTATGCTTGGCGATGACCAGAGTGAGGAATCAGAAGCAAGCTTTGTTACTGACTGAGAGACTGATTTAAGTGCCACCCATCAGTGGTTTAGGGGTTTGGCCCCTAGTTTTTGCAGCTTCTCTTGATTTTGGCACATTCAGAAGGTTATCTATCCTTGGAGGCCCACGTCACATTGATGTAGTCTTGGCAGGATCCACAGGAGCAGAGCATTTGGAGTTTGGGATCATGACACCATGCTATTCCTAAATTGTAAATTCGATATTGAGAGAGTCAAAGGTTAAAGTGGTCATAATGAGTAAGCAGCAATCATATAAAGGGATAAGTGTGAGAGAGCTCAAGGACTTGTGTAAGCAGGGAGTAATAGCTGTTAAGGGCAATGTCTCAAAGCAGAAGTTGAAAGATCTGCTTATGGACAGTGATCAGAAAACAGGAGCTCAACCTGCTACTGACTCAGTAGCGGCTGGTGTAGAATAGAGTAAGCAGCCAGACCCAGGCAAGGACCAGCACCTTCAGAGAGAGAGAAACATGATGAAGTGTGGCTTGTAGGAACAGCAAAAATTCCAGGAGATGGAGGAAAGGCAACTACAGCTGAAGGAGGCTGCTGAGGTGAGAGCTTGTTGAGAGGAAAGGGAAGAGGAGTCAGTGTCTCATCAAAGGTGAATGGAGGAGGTGGCCACAGAGGAAAGGTCTTGACAAACACAGTTGGAGCTGGCCCAGATGCAGCTCCAGATCCAGGAGGGGAAGAAAGATCTGCCTTCAGGTTGAGGATCCTCAATTTCCTTTATCAAGGAGTGAGAAAGGATCTGTTTCTCTCTCAAAGATGGCAAGGATACTGAGGGATTTTTGTATATATTTGAAAGACTGTATGAGGTCCATAAATCCCTGATGAGAAGAGAATACCTGGTCTCCTCACCAGATTGTCTGAAAGGACCAGAGAAGTATTTAATGATATGGAATTAAATGAGGCCTTAGATAATGCAAAGTTTAAAGAAACCATATTGTGAAGGTTTATTATTACTCCTGAGTCTTGTTGGTTAAAATTTAGAAACTATAAGTGATCTGAGAATGTTACCTATCCTGAAATGGCTCATAAGCTACTGGGATATTAAAAAAAATGAATTATGGGGGCTGGGATGACCAAGGGGGGATTTCAAGCTGTTTGAATGTGGAGAATAGCAGTTTACTTGCTAAGGGAGATTCTGTTTCCAGTATTTTGTCTGAAGAGCAGACAAAAAAGGCCTCTCTGTCTGTGCTGACTGAGGTTATGCCAATCGTCTCAGAGTTAAATCTGGACTTAGATGAGGGCCAGAAGAATCTGTTGGGGTTCAAGGGCGCATTGCCTTACAGAAACCCTTCTCTGGCTAGAGAAAGGGCAGAGTTTCTATGGAAAAGAATTAGTTGCTTGGGACTGCTTCAAAGGGAGTAAAGTCTCCTGATGACTTTTGTGAGCAGCTTGCTGCAGCCAGAGGATGTGGAAGTAAATGGATAGGATTATCTCAGCAGGAGTCCTGTTCTGCAGCACCATCCAGCAGTCTGTGTGTTCAGAGATTTGTGGAAAATTCTGACTGCCAGATTGTTTCACCTGTAGATGGATTCTCTGCCTTGGTTTTTGAAAGATCTAATGTGGATGCCTTGGAAAAGGTTCCAGATGGAGTGGAAGTTAGTGAAAAGCTTAAACATTCCTGTAACCAAGTGACTGCACTTGGTCAGCGTTGTGGAGAGGCAGTGATGTTAAAACCTGACTGTCTCAATGAGCCTAACTCTGAGAGTGAACAGACAGTGCCTCAGGATCATGGGGATAATTGGGCAGCTGTAGTTATAGGGCAGGACAGCTATATAGTTGATGTCTTGGATTTGCAAGGGGAAGCAGACCAGCTTTTACCCCTGAGTGCTTGCAGTCTCTTTGTGGATTCAGGTACAACTGGGGCCATGTGCAATGAAACTTTTGGAACTGAACATCAGAGCCCTATTTGTGAGATGCTAGCTGAAATGTTTGGTGTAACTTTCAAAAAGAGCCTAGACTTGAAATTGGCTATGAGTGGGAATTTGGAAATTACTAAGCAAGCTAGAGTGTGGTTTACTGAAATTTACCTGACTGATTGGGGTGGGAAGATCTGCCCACCAGGCTCAGAGCTGCCAACATGGGACGCACACCTAGCCAGACAATGGATCATGTTACCAGAGAGCCCAGGATTTCGAATCCCAGAGAAGACAAAGAAAAGAAACTTTAGGCTTGACTGGGAGGATGGGATTAACCCTGAAGTTTCTGAACCCCAAGCACGTAGTTAAACTAATATCCTGTACTACTAAGACCACTGAGGTAAACCAAAAACAACAGGTTAAGTATTCAAAAATCCTAGAGAGCCTTGGACAATCTAGTCCTCTGACAAACTATTAGTATTGAAGGCATAATGCAGTTAACAGTAAACTATACTCTTATGCTACTGGATATAAAGGATTATAATGATGTTAACTCTTGTAAGTGATTTTCTGGCAAAGAATGTAAGGCGTGCCATGTGCCTGACATTTTGTAAAATCTTTGAAACTTGTTCAAAGCTATAATAGGGCAAAGCCAAATTTAACCCTTTTGCAATGCATTCAGCACTGTCTAGGTGCCACCCCTTTCTGCATCAATCTTGCATGGGGGGGTGATGCTGTCTGGGTCTGGGGGACTGTTAAGTTAACTTTCATATTAATATTTCTTATTTGCAATAATCCATATGTGATATACCATGTTTGGTATCAATAGAAAGACTGCAATCTGCTAAGAATGATTATATGGTTTATATGTAGGTATCATATCTGTAGAACCCTGCAAATCCACAGATATCCGCGGATATCCGCATTATATCTGCATCCACAGATACAACACGGATATCCGCAGACCATTTCTTGTGGATGCAGATCAGATACGGATCCACATATTTTTATCTGCACTGAGCTAGAGCCCTGCAAATAAGCAGATATCTGTGGATATCCATGGGCTATTTCCTGCGGATGCAGGTCGGATATGGATCCACGTATTTGTGTCCATGCAGGGCTCTACATATCTGTATTAGAAACTGGGAATCTATTTGTTTTATGTGTGTTCTAAGTTATTTGATCTGAGGCAATCCCAGACTGGGGGTCTGCAAAACTATTGTCCTCTTCAGTGCCCATTAAAGGGAACTCCCAGCTGCAGCGGGCCTAGGAGGAAACCTGTTTGATGAGTCACCCAGGTGACAACATGAGCCAAGTCCACTTTTATTTGGCCAGGACTCTGAGATCATGGGGAAGTCAAAGGTGATAAAAGGCAGGAGCCCCATCTTCATTTTGTCTTGAGCCTGCAACCTGCAACCAACACCGTCCTCTGGAAATATTCTTCTTGGGTTGAACAAAGGACTGAGACCCACCCAGCTGATGGGTGCATACTGGAGGAATTGGACTAAACTGGAAACTAAAGATTCTTCAAAGATTTGCTTTGTATGGACTCTAAATCATTTGTATGTATGTGATTCACTTTGACCATTTAAGAACTCTCATATTTTGTTCCTTTTCTTCTTATATTACACCTTTAGTTGTAGTTACTAAAGGATTGGCTGGCAGCATGGTATTTTGGGTAAGATCCAAGCCTGTCTTGTTCTGGGTGATGTGGCTGGCCCTTTGGGGTCAGGAGAGCCTATTTCTTTAGGAGACCCACTGGCTAGGTGGGGACCAGATCTGCTGATGTGCAATACAGGGGGCTGTTTCAATTTTGTTGTGGTTGGTGATGACCAGAGTGGGGAATCAGAAGCAAGTTTTGTTACTGACTGGGAGACTGCTTTAAGTGCCACCTGTCAGTGGTTTAGGGGTTTGGCCCCCGGTTTTTGCAGCTTGCCCTGATTTTGGCACATTGGTTATCCCTGGAGGCCTTGGTCACAGCTGGTGCCAGACTCTGTGGCTCAGACAGAGGCACTGAGCTGGGGTGCTTCCTTCACAGCCTTCCCTGCTCCTGCTGCTGGAGCAGGAAAAGACCACTCCATCAGTACCACACAGCTGCCTCGTGCAGGGTGTTAACAGGTCTTGTTACTGTTCCTGCCGCAGGTGGCATGTCAGCATCACCGTCTGAGGGCCCATCTCGCCTCCATTCTCACTCAGGCAGAAAGTGACATGGTGGCCAACTACATTGCCAGGTCAGGCTACAAAGGCCAAGTCTGGATTGGACTGCACGACTCCCGTCAGGTGAGTGACTGGCATGTGCTTTGCCTTGGGTAGCTGATCTCCACCATGGCTCTGTTCCCCAGGGACTGCACAGAGACTCTTCCCCTGAGCCCTTCAGAGGGGATCCTGGGACCTCCCTCCCCCACTCCTGTTTCCTTCTCCAGCCATGGGTAACAGGGTCTCCCATACGTACTCCACTTTTAACGCCTTCCCGCACCCTTTCCATCTCTATCCTACCTTAAACTCCAACTCTCCTTTGGCTTCATCTCTCTAAATGCACCCCTACACGGGTCTCCCCAGTCATCAAACTGACCCTTGGCCCTCACCTACTGCTCCATCTCCCCTCCCTGCACATGTGCTGTGCTGTTCCCTCCCCTGCACCCCATGTCCATCTCCATTCCATCGTCAACAAATTTTCTAGCAATATTTCCTGCCCAAGACTCCAGTCTCTGTTCCCCCTTGATGCCTCATTCTCCCGACACTGCTGGTCACTCCTCAGCTTGGTGACACTGGGTCTCCTTAGGCGAGCTCCAGCTCTGTAGGGGAGGCAGAGGAAGTGGGGGCAGTCAGGGTCTGGGAAGGAGAACCGCATTGGGGCATGCAACCCTGTCACACCATCCCCCTGGGTAAACACCTCGATCTCCACCTGAGGATTTGTTTCCAGCTGTTTCCTTTCCTCACCCCTGTGCACAGAGTCACTGGGGTCATGAGGCTCAAAGAACAGCACTCTTGGGTCATGTCCTGGTTCCTGTTCCCCAGACCTGAGGCTTGGCTGGACCCAGGGCAGGAGGTGTGAGAGGCTCTGTATCCCATTCTTTGGTCTCCTCAGGCATCAAGCTTCCCTGGCCCGGATACTTAGTACTTGGACCCTTGCAGCCAGCTAACCCCAGGACCTGAGGCCAAGCCAGAGCCCAATGGTTCCCAGCCTCTTCAATAACTCAGGAGCCTTCACTGAGACAAACAGTTCCACAGCACACCCACTTTTTTCAGCAGAATTGATTGCTCATTAACATCCAATTTACCATGGTTATGGTCTTACTGGAGAGTTTTGAGGAGGCAGGGGGGAGCCTGGAGAGTGGGAGGGCAGGGCAGGGTGTCAGCAGGGAGCATGGAAGAGCCGCTCTCTCCTCCACCCAGCACCTCAGCTGTGGCTCCCAGTGCCCTCTTGCCCAGCATCCCGTGGCATCTGTGGATGCCCCCTACACCCCAGCACATTGCGGCACCCCTGGAACCTGTCTCCCTTGGGCACCACAGCTTCCTTGCCTGCCTTGGACACCCTCCCAGCATTTCACAGCACCTGGTATCCCCTTTACCCCAGCACCCCTCTAGCCAGCAGCTCATGATGCCCACAGTGCCCACTTTTCCCTGACACCCTGTTCCCCTGGTACCCCCAGGCAGCTCATTCCACCTGTGGTGCTGTTCTTTTCCCTGACAGCCCCCTCCCTCCCGACAGCTTGTATCACTCATGGTGCCCTTTATCCCTGACACCCTCCTTCCCCCGCCCCCATTGCCAGCCTCACCAGGACCCCTCCTGGGCCCCAGGCCACCCCTCCTCCCTCCCCGCTGGCATCCTGGCACCATCCTCACTGGGGCATCTATTGGCCCCCCAGGCCCACTTCCAGGCCCCCTGCCAGCTTCCAGGCCCTGCCACCACCTCACAGCAGCTCCTGCTGGCCCTTTGGCTGGGCCCACCAGGGCCCCTGCTGTCCCTCGCACCGAATCACGGCCCCTCACTGGTCCCCTGGCCCTGCCATGAGGCCCACTAGGGCTTCAGTTGGCCTCTGCGCCTTGTTGTCATTCATGCCACTGGCCTCCTGGCTCTGCTGCCAGCCTTGCTGGGACCCCCACTGGTCCCTTGGTCCCACTGCTGGGGCCCCACTGTCCCCATTGCCTCATTGTAAGGGGTGGTAGGGCCAGGGAGCCAGTGGGGACCCTGGGGAGGCTAGTGGTAGGGTCCAAGGTGTGAGCTTTCATCTGACAAAGTGGAATTTTCTCCCTTAAAAGCTCATATATTAAATAAATTCGGTAGTCTTTAGAAGTGCCACAGGATTCCTTGTTTGTTTTGCTGGGTTAGACTAACATGGCTACACCTCTGGAGCTACAGTATGGATATGTCTACACAGCACTTTTATTTCAAAATAACACTGGTTATTTTGAAATAAAAGATATTTGGTCCACATGACGTTTTCTTATTTCAAAAGGACAGATCCTGTCCTTTCAAAATAAGAACTGCTGTTTCGAAACAGGTTAAATCCTGATGGTTTCGAAATGGCTGTTGTTTCGAAATGGTTATTTCGAAATAAGGCCGTTTAGACATGTTGTTTCGAAACACCACCATTGTTTCAAAACAACTGTTTTGAAACATGTCCAAACGGCTTTATTTTGAAATAACCATTTTGAAATAACAGCTGTTTCAATAGCAGGCTTTCCCTTAATTTGAATTAACATTTTGTTAATTCGAATTAACTTATTTCGAAATAAGGACTTTTTTCAAAATAACTCATTTCGAAATCCTTATTTCGAAATAACGATGTGTGTGTAGACATAGCTATTAGATCAGCGTCCCCAGGGCTTGTCTCCACGAGCTGGGCTCTCCCTACCCACTGCCCCACAGTCTTTCCTCAACTCTCTGCCATTGCCTGAGCAGGGCACTGGTGCAGGGGACTCAGGTGTTTCTCTGGTGCCTTGTCACCAAGAATCTGCTCTCCAGACCTAATGACCTCACTCCACTGTCTCTGCAGGACAGACGCTGGACGTGGACAGATGGCTCCCTGTATCGCTACAGAGCTTGGGTACCCAAGCAGCCAGACAACTGGGGCAACATTGAGTACTGTGGTCAGCTGGTGGCCAAATACAGTAAGCACACTCATGCACCAGCAAAGAATCAGAGGCAGGACCCCTGCTCGCATCCTCCATCTTTCTGTGCAGGGACAGCCTCCTATCTGGTCAACCTGCCTCCCTCCTTTAGAGAAGAGAGCAATGAATCCAGAAGACAGCAACAAAATTATTAAAAGTGTAGAAAACATGACTCATGAGGGAAGATTGAAACTAGGTTTGTTTCATTTGGAGACGAGAAGACAGAAGGGACATGATCATAGTTTTCAAGAACATACAAAGTTGTTACAAGGAGGAGGGAGAAAAAATTGTGCTCCTTAACCTTTGAGGCAGGACAACAAGCAACGGGCTTAAATTGCAGCAAGGAAGGTTTAGTTTGGACATTAGGTAAAACTTCCTGTTTGTCAGGGTGCTCAAGCCCTGCAATAAATTGCGTAGGGAAGCTGTGGATCCTCCTGCACAGGTTTTTAAGAACAGGTTAAAGAAACGCCTGGCAGAAGCAGTCTAGATAATAGCCCTGCCTTGAGCATAGGGGTTTGAACTAAATCTCTCGAGCTCTCTACGAGTCTGTGATGCTACAGCTCCTGCCCACTCATTGACATCCGGCTGCAGGATATGGAGTCTTTGGTGGGTGTGTTGGTGTCTTTGCTGCCCTGATTCAGGAGGCAGCTAGGGAGGTATTTTGGCTCCAGGGAAAGTTACAGCAGCCTCAAGACTGCTCTGACAGTGGCGGTAACAACACAGATGACCAGAGCACAGGGGTTTCAGCCAAGGCCCCAGCTGTGCCCTATGCTGGGGAGAAAAGGACTGGCTAGTGCCACTGTCTCTTGGGTTCCCCTGCCCAAGAGGAGTCCCCAGCTGCTCATGTAAGAGAGATTCCCGATGACTGCATTACTGGGGCAGTGTAGGAGGCTGGAGCAGGGCTCAGAATCTCATCCCATTCCCTGCTGGCAATAGGACAGGGAGGTGGCTGAACAGGGAAGCTCACTCACTAATTTGTGAGTGACTCGTCCGGCGTGGGGCCGTGCTAGTTGCACACACTTGCCCAGCCATCAGAGACTCTTGACTGGAGTCTGAGCATCAAGAAGCGGTGACACCACTACTCCTTCCCCAAGGCTCTCACCCTGGGTACTCCAGGAATATTTTCCCCATAGTCTCCTACTTAGAAGTGTGACTCATCCAATCACAGAGCAGAACCATGCCATGTGAACTGCATAACCAATCCACACACACTTAGCAAATAGCTGAAATGAAAAGGTTGCAAAGCAAGTGTGGGAAACTTTTCTAAATAATGCTCCTGGGTTGTTTGTTCCAGCTAATGACAAATCATCAACCCAACTCTTGAGTGCAAGATGCTGTCCCTGGGCCACGATGCCCAGCCGCAGGGGTAGGAGATGAAGCAATTTCAGCACAGAGAGGGCTGGCACTCCTGCCTCCCTGCAGTCACCCAGCCAAGGCTCTTGTGCTCGTCTATCCTTTTGAGACGAGTTGGTGGGAGGGCAGGTAACAGCAGTCTCAGATCAAACGACATCTGATCTAGTGGACAGGTACAGGATGGCAACTCAGGAAGCCTTGCTTCTATTCCCAGTCCTGCCACTGATTTGCTGGGTGACCTTAGGCAAGCCACTTTGTGTCTCTGCCTCAGTTTCCTTTCCCACTCCTTTTCTAGCTAGACTGTGAGCTGTCTGGGTATGGGAGTGTTTGTCAGGGTATGTGTGAACAGAGCACCCAGCACCAAGAGGTCCCATCCTGGTCGTCTCAGACACATCCCAACAAAACACAAGAGAGACTTCCACCTTCACACTGACATGGCATCCCACAGGGAACAGTGGAGCCTGTCCTGTCTGAGGTATATGAGGCTTCATCTCCAACCTCCTCTTCATTGCAGCCTCATGCACAGGAGCAGGAATCTTCTCTCAGCAGTGTGCAGGGAGGAGGAGGTCACCGCAGTGGCAGGAATGTCCTCATCTGTCCTTTCCTGACCCCAGTAATTTCTCTTTTGTTATCTAGGTTTTAAGAACTGGAACGATGAGCCGTGTGACAAGCCAAATGCCTATGTTTGCAGGTATGCACTCTAGCAATGGGTGTCACTTGCCTGTGCTGGAAGGGGGAGTTCAGCGCCTGGGATGAATAAGACCTGGGCTCCTTGGCCACAATCAGACAGCATCCCAGACTTTTGGACGCTCTTGCTGTATGAGGGTCCCGTTCTCTCCCTCCCGGAGAAGCCCCATCTCACTCCCTGAACTGCGAAGTGTCTCCCTCAAGTGTCTGCACTAGTCACATGCCTGCCCCTTCCCACCCTGCCCCTCAGTGGCTGCAGTCCCATAGCAATAAACTCTCCTGAGCATGCAGTTCTGTGTGTGTCTCTTCTGTCCAGTTCCTGGCCCTGCTGCAGATGATCCATCCAGCCCCTCTGACTGGTCCTGAGCAGCCCAGATACCACTGGAGCTATGTTTCCTCTAAGCTGTGCACATATGCGCAAGCACAGAAGTTGTGAAAGCCATGCACACAACAAAATAAAGCATGCACAAAAAAATTCAACAGTGCAAATATTTTTATGCTACTTTAAGAAAGTGATTTCAAGTAACATGTTTCAAATAAGGTTTTGTAGTTTATAAAATCATTTCTATCACCAAATCAAAATAACATTTAGATATTATTTGCATCACACACACTTCATTGCATTCACAAGTTTGACCACACTCACTGGAGTGCGTACAAATTTGGACACTGGCTCCAAAAATTTGCACGAAAGAAATTTTTTGTGCACATAGCCTATGAAAATTAGAGGGAACATTGCACTGGAGGAGACGAAGGGACCCCCAGGGGGAGGCAGGATGGGCCTGGCCTTTGGGCTGAGGGACAGGATTTGGGGTCCTCCCAGATATCTGCAATAAACAGTTTCCAGTCCTGACCCTGCTTCCTGCATGCTCCCCTCCCGTTCTCGCCTCCACTCCCACACTAAGCTCAGCAAAGTAGGGATGTGTCTGTCCGTTTTGTAAAAACCAGGGCTGCCACAGCTGTGAGCGTGAGCTCTGTTGCTGGAGCTGAAGGCGTGAGAGACCCCCAGAGAAGGGAGCTGCAGCAGGCTCCATGCTGGGGATCAGGCACAGAGAGGATCAGGTAGCACACACTTCCCTGGGGCATATAGGGGCTCCATGTGTAACCTTTGGGTGGGGCAGAGTGGAGTTCGCTGCCCTTCTCCTAGTACCTAACGCCGGCTCCCCTAGAAAAGCACCTGAAGACCTGGAACTGAGCCATTGAGGACCATCCACAAGGACTGCACAGGCTGACCTGGACTAATGCCCCACAGATGTTAGGTTATGTGGGGCCCCTGGCCAGCCCGGGTGGGTCACTGGAGCCTCTGTCACCCTGGGCCTATACTTACATTGGTGCCCCCCCACTGGCAGCAACACCTTATGGGGAAAGGGGTCTGTGGACTCTTGCCTTGCTTTCACCCACTCCCCATTTTGGTGACAGCAGCAGCAGCAGCACCTCGTGGGGCCAGGGACAGTCTGTGGGTCCCCCTCTCACCTGGCCTGGAGGGAGCAAGGGGAAGCGTGAAGGGCTTCTGCATCTCCCTCCTTGCAACCAGGGCAGGGATGGAGAGTCAGAGGAAACCCTGACTGCCTGTGAGCTGTGACAGCCTGGGCAGTGAGGTTCCTACCCTCACTTCGTCCCTCCAACCTCCCCTCTCCACATTCCTCACTCCCACTCAGTAATCCCCCCACTCATCCCCCTCTGCTCTAGCCTCCTTCCCCCAGGCCTGTAACCTCGCTGCCCCCTGAGACACCTCATCCCCTCCCTCCATCCACCCTCTGCACCTTGTTGCTTTTCTGCCTCCTCCATCAGCTCCTCCAGCCCCTCATACCACTGTCCTCCCCTCTGTCCCAGCCCTTCTTCAGTCCCTGATGGCTCCTTCCCTCTGCACGTCCTCCCGCGTCATGGTCCCAGCTTCAGCTGCTTCCCCTGTCCTGCAAAGAAAGGCAGCTGGCAGGTGCAGGAAAGGAATAGCAGCCAGTTCAGCTGGGAGCAGTCTGGAGTGAAACCCTCCCCTACCAGTTCCAAAGGAACAGCCCTGTTAGTCCAGTAAAGCAAAAAAATCAAGGAGTCCTGTGGCACTTACATACTAACAGATTTATTTATCGCATGAGCTTTCATGGGAGAAAATCCCACTTTGTCATACGCTTTGAAGAGGGGGAACTTACAGAATGAGATGAACATAAATGCAGAGGAGTGTAAGACATGGGATCAGGTCATACTGCAACAGCAAATCAGAGCATTTGTAAGGATTCAAACTCTAGGAAACAGCACACAGAGGGAAGGTGAAGTCAAATTACCTGTTACCTGAAGACAATCCATAGTCACGATTAATTCCTGCTTTCACAAAAGAAACAGACTGATAGAGACAGACAGGTACCCTGCAGTCAACTACTACAGGAGAGGCCCAAAAAAGAAAACCACTGGTCACTACACACAACCCTCACATCAGACCTCTACAACAGATCATTCAGGACCTACAGCCTATTTTAAAAGATGATCCCTCATTCTCTCTGGTCTTGGAGACAGACCTCTCCTCGCCTACAGACAACCCCAAAACCTTAAACAGATACTCACCAACAACTACAGACCTAACAACAAAAACATTAAAGCAGGCAGATATCCCTGCAACAAACCACGCTGCCAACTCTGTCCACATATCTGCACAAAAGACACCATTATAAGACCTAATCAAGCCAGCTACTCCATCAAAAAGTGTGCTTAGTTCAAACTAAATTTTGCATTTAGTTCAGAGTAACCAAGTCTGAACTAATGTTTTAGGTGCAGACATAGCCATGGAGTGTGCAAATTTCTGGATACAGAGAGTAATAAAAGGTGAATGTAAAGTAATCCTTTGAATGTGATTTTAATCTTTTGACTGCCAAGTTCAAATGCCAGGTCCCAGAACCCTACGTACAGTGCTCAGAGTGCTTCATTCAAACATATCTCCCTCTTTCTGAGCAGCCTCTCTCTCAACACATTGGCTATGTCTACACTGGCAAAGTTATTCTGAAATAGTTATTTCAAAATAAGTCTGCTGATATTAATTTGAAATAATAATTTCAAAAAAGTGAGTCTTCATGAGACTCCTTTTTCAAAATAAAGTAGAAATTAGTATTTCAACTTAGAGAGTCTACAGTGGACTCTAATTTGAGATGGCTATGCCCCCCGAGACAGGTTTCCCTGCCTAGGGAGAGATGCCCCCACCAGGGCAGCCAGGGAATCCCAGTGGGGCATCCAGAAACCCTGCAGGGTGAGCTCTCCCCGCTAGGCAGCCAGGGAACAGGGGGTGTTGCTTTCCCCCCAGGCATGCTTATCTGTGCCCCCCAACCCTGCTGTTCAGGCTGGGGGCACTAACGGGGGTCTAGGAGACTGATTGGGCTCAGAGCTGCTTGCGGCACCCCGCAAGCAGCTCCCAGCCTGGTCAAAAGCCTGCTAGCCACCTCCCCAGCCTGAACAGGAGGGCTGGGGGGGGGGGGCAGATCAGTATGCCTGGGGGGCAGAAGCAACACCCCTGTTCCCTGGCTGCCCTGGTGGGGAGCACAAGCCCGCTAGGGTTCCTTAGCTGCCTCAGTGGGGAGTGCAGCCCCTCTGGGGTTCCCTGGCTGTCCCGCCAGGGACCACAACCCCGCCGGGGGACTCTGTCTCCCTTGGGGAACAGAGTCTCCGAGGTCATCTCTCCCTGGGTGGGGAATCCTACCCTGCCAGGGGAGGGACCCCTGGCAAAATGCAGCCCTTCCTGGAGGAATCCCTGACAGTTATTTAAAAAAAAAAGCCAATTCCATGGCCTGGAATGGCTTTTTTCAAAATAACTATTTCAAAAGATTTGCTCTTTTGAAATTAAAGCAGTTTAGTGATTTTGAAAAACCACTTAGTTTTTTCAAAATACAGAAGTGATTTTTTTCCAAAAAACAAACTGCCTGCCCAGACATGGAAACGTTTTGTTTGGGATAAGCTTCCTTATCCCCCCCCAAAATTTTCAGTGTAGACATACCCATTGTCTGTAATGCCACAAATGAGTCTGTCTGCCTATGATTAGAGAATCTGTCAAGTCACCAGAGGTATCAGTTTACTGAATTTCCTTAATTCTATGACATAGTACTTTATGGTGACATTCATATTTTGCATCCATGTAAAAAAATCTATGCCTCTCAAAATTCACAATCTTTTTTTGGCATGCAACATTCCTCAGATTTAGTCAGTATTATATTTAAATTCATATTTTCACCTCATTATAGACATCTAATGCCTCCTCCCCAGCAACAGGTAAAACTATAGAGGTTTTTAGGTTTTCATCTTTGTTCTGTGCCCCAATAGCAGAGAAATACAGTAGAAATCCCTGCTTAAACTTTACCCAGTTGTCTGCAATATCACCTGGTATTTGCAAAATGGAAGGAGGTTGTAAAATATAGGTTCTTGGAGCTTTCACTTACTTGCTGAAAGCTTCCTTTGTTTTCAAAGATTCCCTGTGTTTGTCTGCATTTCAGCTGCAAACAGCAAACTTCCTCCAAATCCTTGTCATGTCTAAATTCATTCACCTTTTCTGACATGTAAGGATCACAAAGATTCATTAAAAAACAAACTACCGGATGAATAAGGAGCAGAACTTTAACAACACAGAGACGAGTGGCTCCCAGATGTGCAGTTCAGAGTGCACATCTCCCAATTCACTCAACCCTGTCCCATACCAGGAAGCAGAGGTGGGTTTTGGGGTAGGTGAAGCAGGCTCATGCCTAGGGCCACAAGCAGAAAGGGTCCCCTTCGCCTACCCCAAAAGCTGCATCTGCTTCAGTCGGCAGCAGGAGGAGCTGGTCCCTGGGACTGGGGCTGGCAGTGGGGAGCTGGCACGGAGGTGGGGGGGTCCAGGGCTGGAGCCAGCGACAGAGGAGCTGGATCTGTGGTGGGGGGAGCTGGGAAGAAAGGAAGGGGGCCTGTGGGCCTATAGGGGGCCCCTCACAGTGGACCTTGGCCTAGGGCTCCCAATAACCAAAGGCTGCCTCTGCTAGGGAGTGTCTCTAAATCATATTATTTTACAAGCATCGCTCAACACCTACTGTCAAAGAGGGCTTGGCTGACTTCTTGAAGAATGGCTTCTTCCTTTTTAGGGGGTCCTGCCTGCGTCTCCGTTATTTAGGGGGGTTCTTGGGAGGCCTCTTCTTTCTTTGGGGCTCCTGCCCAGCTTCCCGCTCTGGGGCAACCCCTGGTCTGGCTAGCCCTCAGGCACTGGGGCAGGTCTGATTTTTGCTTGTTTCGACAATGTTTTGGCTGCATTGGCCACTTACATGCCAGGAGCTGTAACCGGAACAGCTTGGCATCTCACAGGGAGACAGGGACAGTGGGAAGTGAGGATGGAAACTTCAGATGTGTGGGCTGTGAGTCCTTCCAGGGGGCTGCCTTCAGTCTCCTGACCTGGTCCCCCAGAAAGGCCCAGTAAGCTCCCTCACCTACCCTGAGACACCCAAGGAGGGAAGATGCCGCCTCATACTCCCTTCACTAGGCCATACTGCCCTGCTCCTCTCATCAGGACATGTGGCTCATGAGCCTGCTGCCATGGGGCCAGGTGTGTCCCTGCTTTGAGAACCCAGATGAAGATCTCCTGCCCATCAGGTCCCCACGTCTCTGCAGAGGGGAACATGGAGGCCTGCCTGCCTGACATAAACATCCTCTGCCAGACCAAGGATGAAGGGAAAGCCAACATGTAAGTCAGGCCAGTGCAGAAATTCCCTCTCAGAAAGGGGAAAGGAGCAGCAGCCACTTGCTCAGCCTCCCTTTTCCCTGAGACGAGTGTCCTGACCCACTCCCTGGTTTGCGTCCAGCCTGTGACCCTTCCTGGCAAAGTCTCCCTTATCTCGTGCCACAACAGTGACAAATCACAGAGAGAGGCACTTTCTTTCCACACTGATCAAGAGTTTACTTAAGTCCTATTAAACCATAGAAGGGGGGGGGGTTAATTCCCTTCTCTTTCCTTGATGGTTTTTTCCTATAGCAGATCAAGAGGTACTTTACCGAGTCAATCTACCACTACCAGGGCAAGTGAGCGGAGATAGCTCTGGGCCACAGTCCAAAAGTGTTGCCAGGGGCTAAAAATGTACAGTAGTCCAAGGCCAATACACAGTGAGCCTTTTTAGGAACCTGGTTAACCGGTTTCCAATATATGGAACTTTAACTAGCACCTTTTTTGGTGGGTTTAACACAACTGTCTCACCACCTTATGTCCCTGGACGTGTGTGGGTCACTGACATCTGCACTGCTGTTACATATGTATATCTGTTATTGTCTATTAATATTTGACCAATATTTTGATTGCCTCACTGCACGCAATGAGAGTTAAGTTCTGATTAGTTTTTCTTTCAACAAAA
The DNA here is from genome assembly GCA_007922195.1 of Podocnemis expansa. NCBI lineage: Eukaryota > Metazoa > Chordata > Testudines > Podocnemididae > Podocnemis > Podocnemis expansa. The sequence continues at coordinate 396,029 of ML682029.1, read as the reverse complement.
CCTACAAGTTACAGAGGAAAGAACTCTCACTTGTATGAAAAATCAACTATAACAAATCAGGAAATTCTGCTAAAGACACATAAATACTTACACTGCATTGCACAGCTTGGCATCAAATTAAAAAATAAAAAGATACCGTGATTCTGTCCGGGTCTAGGGGTCTGCTTATGGTTATCTTTCATATAAATATTTCATATTTGTAGTAATCCATATGGATATTCCATGTTTGGTATCAATAGAAAGGCTATAATCTGCTAAGAGTGATTATGGTTTATATGTAGGTATGATGCCTGTATTAGAAATTAGAAATCTGTTTCTTTTTGTACTCCAAGTTATTTGACTCCAAACAATCCCAGACTGGGTGCATCTGCAAAACCATTGCCATCTTAATTACCCATTAGGGGCTCCCATCAGCAATGGGCCCCAGGAGAAACTTGACCAGATGACTCAACTCCATTTTGATTTGGCAAGGACTTTGAAATCATGAGGCAGCCGAAAGAGATAAAAGACTGTGGCCCACCTCCATTTTGTCTTTAGTCTGTCCATGACCAACACCTTCCTTTGGAACTATTCTTCTGGGACTGCACAAAGGACTGAGACTCACCCAACTGCTGGCTGCATTTCAGAGGAGCAGGACTAACCTGCAAACTACAGGATCTTCAAGGATTTGCTTTCTATGGACCCTAATTCATTTGTATGTATGTGCTTCACTTTGGCCCTTTGATATTTCTCATATTTTGTTTGTTTTCTTTTTATATTAAACCTTTAGTTGTAGTTACTAATGGATTGGCTGGCAGCGTGGTATTTTGCATAAGATCCAAACCTATATTGTTTTGGGTGATGTGGCTGGCCCTTTTGGGTCAGGAGAACCTATCTCTTTAAGAGACCCAGTGGCCAGTGGGGACCATAGTAACTGATGTGCAGCAAGGAGGCTGTTTCTATTTTGCTATGCTTGGTGATGACCAGAGTGGGGAATCAGAAGCATGTTTTGTTACTGACTGGGAGACTGGTTTAAGTACCACCTGTCAGTGGTTTGGGGGTTTGTCCCCTGGTTTTGCAGCTTGCCCTGATGTTGGCACATTCAGAAAGGTATCCCAGGAGGCCTGGGTTACAGATTCTTTATGCTCTGAAACATTCCTCAAAAGGGTTGTCCCGTTGGGTTGCCAAATCTGTAGCCAAATTCTGTTACTTTGGAATTTTGAATAGCCAATATGGATTTTATCAAACTGGTTTAAAAGATGTGGGTTCTAGTCTGAACTTGATGACAGATAAATCAAGATTGAAACCATAGACCTCCCCAGGGAACAATCAGAGTTACACAGATGCTCTAAGGTATCTTATAACAATTCTTTATTGCTAACAGCATAAAGCATATAGTGGACAGTAATATTAACTGATAAACATACAATGAAATAATAGCGTATATATCAATGCATCTAGGAAATTCTGTACAATCGACAACAGGCTATAAAAAGCTATGTTTTCTATAAAATAGTTTACATGTGCTTATACTTACACTCCCTTGGAGTAAGAATGTTGAGGCTTCAATTGGAGTGCAGAGTCTAGCAATCCCGATATACTTAAGATAAAACAATAAAGACTAGCTAAAAAAAAGCAAGGAGGTGGGTCTGTGATTTTTTCTCCAGAAAGTTGAGCTCAGAACTGAGGAAACAGAAGCTTCTCCTTCTCATTGATTCATAGACTCATAGGTCAGAAGGGACCAGTATGATCATCTAGTCTGACCTCCTGCACAATGCAAGCCTTAAAACTTCACTCACTGGTGATCTGGGCCTCCTGGGATAACCTCCTGAATGTGCAAAAATCCAGGGAAGGTGCAAAACCAGGGCCAAATCCCCAAACAACTGACGAATGTTACTTAAACCAGTCTACCAGTCAGCAAAAAAACATGCTACTGATTCCTCACATTGGTCACCACAAAGCATAACAAAATAGAAACAGCCCCCTTTATTGCACATCAGCTCCTCCAGTCCTGACCTAGCCATTGGGTCTCTTAAAGAAATAGGTTCTCCTGACTCCAAAGGGCCAGACACATTACCGAGAACAATATAGTCTTGGATCTTACACAAAATGCCATGCTGCCAGCTAATCCTTTAAAACTACAACTAAAGGTTTAATATAAAAAGAAAACAAACAAAATATGAGAGATGTTAAAGGGTCCATACAAGCAAGTCCATGAAGAATCTGGAGTTTGCAAGTTAGTCTAATTCCTTTGGTAGACACCCAGCACCTGAGTGGGTCTCAGTCTTTTATTCAGTTACAAAAGAATAGTCCCAGAGGTGACTTTTGGTTGCAGATTGGTGATTGAAGACTGAAGACAAAATGGAGATTGGGGCACTGCCTTTTTATCACCTCTGGCTTTCCCCCTTTGAATGGGTTTTTTGCTATTCAAATGGAATTGAGTCACATGGGCAAAACCGAGTGGTTCAGCAGGATTTTCCATGAACTTATTGTACCAGGGAACTTCCTTAAAGAGACAGCAGGGGACAATGGTTTTGCAGTCAATAACTTGGAACACAAATAGAACATATTCCTAACTTCTACTACAGATATGACACCTACATATAAACCATATAATCATTCCTAGCAGATTGCAACCTTTCTATGGGTACCAAACATGGCATATCACATACGGATTATTGCAAATATGAAATATGAATATGAGAGATAATCATAAACAGTCCTCTAGACCCAGCCACTGTTCCCTCTAAGCTGTGCATGCGTGTGCGCACACAGATTATGAAACCTGTGCGCACAAAAAAATTCAATAGTGCTAATATTGGTGCTCACAAAAAATGTTTTTGTGCACACAAAGAAATTGTTTGCACACACAATCTAAAAGTGATTAGAGGGAACATTGCACCCAGCCAGTGTCACACCACCCATTCTAGCAATAAGCCTCTAACCTATGAATGTGATATTTACCTCTTCAAATCATGATTTAAGGACTTTAACATACAGAGAATTCACTAGTAGGTGAGCCATGCCCCATGCTATGGAGGAAGGTGAAACACCCCCAGAACCCTAGCCAATCTGCCCTGGAGGAAAATTCCTTCCCAACCACAAATATGGCAATTAGTTAAACCCTTAGCATGTGGGCAAGTCTCAACAGCCAGTTACCCAATAAAAGTTCTCTGTAATAACTCAAAACCACCCCATCTATCCTCCATTCTTAGGCCACTTTCATATCATCAGTAGCCAAAGATCAAAGATCAGTCAATTTCCAAAGTAGGCCGTTCCATCTTACCATCCCCTCCGTCAACTTCATCAAGCTCAGTTTTTAAAGCAGTTATGTTTTTTGCCCCCATAGCTCTGCTTGGAAGGCTATTCCAGAAGTTTACTCCCCTAACGGTTAGAAACCTTCAAGTAGTACAAGAGGCATACCATCAATCAAACTCTAACCCCACCCACTTGTCACCAGAAGTCCTGCCCCCCAGCCAGTCAACAGACATCTGGTCCTGCCCATGCCCACCTGTCACCAGATGTGCCACCCCAGCCAGTCACCTGACATCTGGTCCTGCCCCCCTGGAGTTTGACTTTTGGGTCAAGATGGTAGCCTGACCAGAAGTGGATGATGTGAACCCCCTGAGAATGGCTCCCCACCAATAGGAGCAGGCTTTGTCCCAAGAGTGGGATTGGACCAAGAAGGGCACATGGTGGAGCAACCTTGCACCAGAAGAGGGCCACATGATCCTCTGCCAATAGGAACAGTGTTTAGGCTGCCCAAATGGGGCAAGGTGCGCCAATCTGAATGAGCAGAACCCCATAAGTCCTAATCTGAGGTTCAGTTTCAGTATATTTGGCTCCAGGTGATCAGTTAAAGAGAAAGACGATAGACACACACAATATAGGAAATGCCTGCCTGGCAAGGAGTACTGCAGAAAAGGATCCGAGTGTCATTGTGGACCACAAGCTAAATATGAGTCAGCAGTGTAACGTTGTTGCAAAAAAATAAAAATAAAAATAAAAAAGATACATCATTCTGGCATGTATTTGTAAGAGTGCCGCAAGCAGGGCACTAGAAGTAATTCTTCCATTCTACCCTACACCGATTAGGCCTCAACCAGAGTATTCTGTCCAGATCTAGCTGCCAGATTTCTGGAACAATGTGGACAAATTTGAAAAGAATCCAGAAGAGAGCAATAAAAATTATTAAAGGTCCAGAACACATGAAGTATGTTGGAAGACTGAGAAAACTGGGTTTGTTTACTCTGGGGAAGAGAAGACTGAGAAGGAACATGAAAAACATTATGAAGAACATAAAAGACTGTTACAAGGAGAGAGGAAAGTTATTCTCCTAATCCTGTGAGGATGGACCAAGAAGCTATGGGCTTAAATTGCAGCAAGGGAGGCTTAAGTTGGACAGTAGGTAAAACTTTCTGCTGTCAGGGTGGTTAAGAACTGGAATAAATTGCTAGGAGGCTGTGGAATCGCCATCACTGGACAGACACCTTCCAGGGAAGGTCTAGTTGAGTTCTGGCCTGAGTGCAGAGGACTTCATGAGAATATCTCTTGAAGTCCCTTCAGGCCTACAATTATATGATTCTACAATTCTAGACCTTTTGCCCACTGGTTGACATGTAGGGGTTCCCAGATCTTTTCTTGGTAGCTTTTGCTTTTGGAGGCAGAGAGGGGGCTATTTGACCGCAAGGTACTTTAGAACAGCCCTGGGGCTGCTCTGACCATGGCGGTAACTAACTGGTTGGCTTCAGCAGAGGCTTCAGCCCTAGTACTGCCTGTCCTCTATGAAGGGGAGACCCGGATTGGCTAGGGCAACTGCCTCCTGGGCTCCCCTACCTAAAACAGCTGCCTCTTTAAGAGAGGCTCCTGCTGTCTGTCTTGCTACAATGGAGTGACGTGGGAGGCTGAATGTCATCCCATTCATTGCTGGCAATAGGACGGGGAGGTGGCTGAAGAGACAAACTCAGTTGCTAATTTGTGAGTGACTCATTCTACATGCGGCTGTGCTAGTTACATGCACTCACCCAGATATGAGATGCTCTTGAGTGTGAGTGTCCAGCAGTGGTGACAGCAGTGCTCCTTGCCCAAGACACTCACCTTGGCCTGGAATTTTTTCCGCATCGTTCCCTAGTTAGGAATGTCACTCATCCAATCACAGAGTGGGAACCACACCATGTGAGATATAGCCAATCACACATGCAGCAAATAGTTGAAATAAAAAAGTTGCATAGAAAATGTGGCAAACGTTTCTGAATAATGCTCCCAGGCTGTGCGGCCTGGCTAATGGCAGGGATTGGTCAACCCAACCACCTAGTGTGAAATGCTGCCCCTGGGCCACACCTGGACCCTGAGGCGTAGGAGATGGAGGTGGGGCCACCCCTTCTGCAGAGAGAGGGCTGGCGACCCTCTTCCTAAGCTTGTCCTCCCCACAGGCACCTTTTGAGAGGTGTTGGCATGGAGGGCAGGTAACAGCAGTTGCAGATCAAGAGGTACCCGTCCTAGTGGACTGGTACGGGATGGTGACTGAGGAGACTTGGCTTCTGTTCCCAGCCTTGCCACTGATCTGTGGGGCAGCCTTGGGGAAGTCACTTCACCTCTGTGTCTGTTTGCTCTGCCCAGGGGGTGGGCCTGGCTAGGACAGGGGAAGGTCTGGGTGGGGGCTGCCCCATGTGCCAGCCAGCCCTGCCCCCAGAAGCAGGCTGGCCAAAGCAGGGCTGGGTCAGGAGTGCCCTCTTGCCCAAGGATCCTCTTGCCCCCAGTGATGGCCCACCCAGAGCAGGAGGCTGGGGCCCTTGGCCGGAGGAGGGACCACTGGTGGGGGCCCCGGGTGGAGGGGCAAGGCTCACTGATACAGGAAGGACCCACCAGTGGGCTAGGGCCAGAGGCCCCAAGGCACTTAATCCACCCCATGAATGCGGGGTAATCCAGAGTTGGGGCATTCAGGTTGGGGGAAGGAGGCTGGAACATGGGGATATGAGGGGGGGGGACACTTTGAGGGATGGGGGGATGTGGGGAGGGGAGGCTGGAGGGAGAAAGTGAGAGCAGGAGCCCCACTGCTCAGGCTGTCACACCTCACTGGCAGCCAGGGCATCCTCCAACCTCTCTGAATCTGCCCGGGGTGTAAGGAGGGAGCTGTGAAGAACGTGTCCCACCTCCTCCCGCCACCCCCAAAGCTGGGGGAGAGCAGGGCCCACAGACTCTCCCCAACTTCCACCAACAGGCAGGAATGGGGGAGAATGAGACCCCCACGGTGTACCATCACTGATGGGTGGCACCAACGTAAGTGTGGTCCCTGGGAGCCAGAGACCCCACTGCCCAGTGGCCACCCAGGAACCCCACAGATCTGTAGCCTTGGGCCCACAGGTGCATTAATCCAGCCTCCCTCTTCTCTCCCCCTTCCCTCCTACTGCAGGGGCTCTGTGCTCTGCAAGGCCATGTGTCCCGGTGCCAAGGATGGTGGCTGGCAGCAGGCACTGGCTCTGCGCATGAAGCGCCCCACCAGGAGCCTTACTACCCAAATGCCCCCTTGCTCCTGCTCCTGGCCCTGCCCACAGCTCTATACCCCATTCCCTCTGAACACAGCAACCCCCCCAGCCTCAGCCTTTCCCACCCTTGCACCCGGCCTGCGCTGTCGACTGATCTCTGCATCACAGCCCCATGGGGCTGGCAGTGCTGGGACTTGCCCGGCCAGCTGGCAAAGTTGGGGTGCACGATCACCTGCACTGGGTGGGGCCCTGTGCCTGGAGGGGATGGGCACTGGGGACCCTGTGGGGGCTTTTGAACAAGGAGCCTTTACCCACAGGCCTGCCCCACACTTTCTCCCCCTCCCCGCCATAGACCTTAGGGCCCCTTATGGCAAGGCCCTGCGTGCCCAGCGGACCCCACAGCTTCCCCTCAGATTCTAGGGCTACTTCTCCAAAGAGCTAGACGCTTCCACTGAGAGCAATGGAGAATCCCCCGCACCCTCGCTGAGTACAACAGAGGAGGATTTCACCCCCCGCCTTCCCCCAGAGAACAATGCAGGGCTCCCTGCCCCCAGCTGAGAACAATGGGAGCTGCGGGGCCCTGAGCTACTGGGCAAATCTGGACACCCATTTCCCCAAGGAGGCTTCTAAAACTTCAGCCTGGCTCCTGTTCTACAAGCAGAGCCGTCCTTAGGGTAGGTCAGAAGGAGCAGTCACCCTCGGCCCCGCGTTTTGGGGGGTCTCGCATTAGAGCCGGCTGAAGGACGGATCGGGCCCAGTGAGGCAGGATCGGGGCCGTGCTGCCTCTGTAGGGAGAAAAGGACTAGAAGAAGCATGGCTGCGGGGGAGAGGGGAGGAGTTGAGCATGGCTTGTGATCTGGTAGCCAGCAGGTGTAGGTGGGCTCTGACCTGCTGGCCAGAAGGCACTTTCCAGGCAACAGAGAGCTCTTCTTTGAAATTTAAATCTCCTTCCCGCCCAACATCCTCAGGGGCAGAAGGGGTCTGTGAAGTAGTAGCCATTAGCCACTGAAGCCAGTTAAAGGGGGCTGAGGGGTTGGGGCCCCGTTGTGTGGTTGAGCCAAAACTAGCCCCCCCCCAGCTCCAACTCCCAGGCTCCGGCAGCCGGCTGGAGTCCAGCTGCCCCAGTCGAGTCTGGCGGGTCAGCAGGGCAAGCTGGAGGGAGGGGAACCGTCCCCAGCCGGTGTGGAGGAGGGCGAAGGGGAGCCCCCAGCCCAGGGGCCAGAGCTGAGCTGAACTGTGAGCTCCGTGCAAGCGGGGCCTCGGCAGGAGAGGGAGGGGAGAAGGCTGGGGAGTCCCCCCAGGGGTGCCCAGCCGGGCTGAGGGAGGGCTGGGACTCATGGGAGCGACGTGGCTCCAGGAAGGAGGGGGAGGGCCAGGCCTCATTTGCTACCTCTCTTCACTTCCCTGCAATTTCAAGTGGAAATGGTTTTCCCCTTTGCTTTCTACCCTGAGTGACTATGTCACACACTCGAGAGCCACTGGCCTTCATTGCAGAGGTGGCTGCATTTCCATGGTGGGTGAAGGAGGCTGCTATGTGCCTTTCAGTGGTGGGCACTGAACTGGGTAGTGTAAAGTTTATACCAGCACTCCTTCCAGGCTGATCTTCATAACTCATCTGTAGCTTCATGAGGCTGAGGAGCCCCCTGTCTAGATGCCAGCCCATTGCTTGAGGCAGACTGCAGTGCCACTCCGGGAAGGAGAGAGCAGGGGAGGGCCACCCAGGGAGCCCCCCTCCTGACCAGGTGGCAAGCTGAGCCAGGATTAAAGGGGGGGGGCAAAAGAAGCATGGAGGCTTGTGGCACTTATGAAATAGATGAATTCATTAGTCTTTGAGCTTTCCTGGGAGAATCCTAGTTTGTCAGAGGCTTTGAAGGTGGGGGAATTTACAGAATGAGATGAAAATAAATGCAAGGAAATGTAAGACATGGGATCTGGTGACCCAATAACAGCAAATCAGAGGAACTGTTAAGATTCAAACACTGGGAAACAGCAAACAGAAAAAGCTGACTTAGAATTCATATGCACATTACTTTGTGTTTAAAGAAGAATTAAATCATGACTTGACTTTGATTTGAGTGGCTTCTATGTGCTGTTTCCCATGGTTTGACTCACAACAGCTACCCTGATTTGCTATTACTGTTTGACCTTGTGGGATGTGCAGGTGATTTTGTTCATGGCTTGGTCCATTTACAACATTGCTAGTTCATGGTGCCAGTCAGCCTTGTATGGCTGCATTAGTTTGTGGTTTGATTTACTCATCTTTGTTGATATAGTCCCAATTGATTGTTTATTAGTAAGCTTTCTGTTAATTATTTATATTGTGCTAATTGAGTATTTCCTATTGGGAACAGCATTTCTAATGGTCATAGTCTTAATTGATTGATTCTTAGTGGTTACATTTTTTCTGTCAAGTCTCATAGGGTTCTAATTGGTTAATCCCTAATGGTAACATTTGGTTACATTATTTCTGTCACTCCTCCTGTAATCCCTAATTGTATTAGGGTTTGGTTGGTGTTAAGAATTGTCTTTCCTAGGTCTTTTATGTAGCTGCTGGGGAATGCTGGATTTGGAGTTGCTGGCCTTTGGGGTTCATTTGGGTGGGGAGAAGCCTGCCTTTCACCACTGAGCCACTCAGTCTCAGCTTCTAGTGCTGTGTAAGTTTGTACCCGTCTACTCTTAGGCAATCACTATGCTAACCCCTTTTTAGTAGCATTCAAATACCAATGTAACTTTTGTAATAGGATAACTCTCCCTCAGCCATACTCCATGCTGAAAATGTAAAACTCCATCTTTAACCAATGTACCCCACCTTGTTTAAGACTTTCTGGACTTGTAGACTCACTAGGCAATGAAGTGTGGATGGTGGTAGAACATATGCAGTATTCCAGTGGTTCCTAACCTTTTCTCTGCCTTGGCGCACCTTGATTCCTTTAATTACTCTGATGCACACTGCCATATAATCTCCAACTGAACTCATGCATATTCATAAGCTGATCCAGAACCCTGAGTAGTTTTTCAAAAAATTCCATGGCACACCTGCTCAGGCCTGAGGGCACACCTGCGTGCCATGGGACACTGGCTGGGAAACGCTGCAGCATCCTCCCTAGGACTTGAAAGTATGGGGAGGTGTAGGGGGGTTGTTGAGGTGCTCACTAAATTGGTATAACACTGTTACGAGCTGACAACTGCAGGGAAATTGGGGGGTGGTGTGCATTAGGAAAATCCCTGGATATATGTGCATCGGTATAAGTTAACTATCAATTTTGTTTTCCTTTGTAATAAATACAGCATGCTGCCTTTTCCCCTTTAAAAGATCTTGGGTACTCTTTTTGTATAACACCCTAATCCCATGTTTTACTTGCTTGCATTTATTTTCATTCATTCTGTAAATTCTCCCATCTTCAAAGTGTCTGATGAAGTAGGATTTTCTCCCACAAAAGCTCAAAGACTAACAAATTTATTTATCATAAAAGTGCCACTAGACTCCATGCTTCTTTTTCTGATCTAGACTAACACCACTGCCCCTTTGGCTGTGTTCACACAGCACTCTTATTTCAAAACAACAGAGGTTGCTTTGAAATAAGAAATACCCTGGTCACACGATGCACGGTTGTTTCGAAACAACTTAAACCCAAAAACAACGTTGTTTCGAAACAACTGTTTCGAAACAATGCAGTCCGAACATGTTGTTTCGAAACAACAGTGACTTGTTTTGAAATAACTGTTGCCGGAAACTGCTATTTTGCTTTGAGCTTTTTTCCTTAATTCGAATTAACAAACTGTTAATTCAAATTAAGTTATTTCGAAATAAGGCATTATTTCGATACAAGTTGTTTCAACACAACTTGTATCGAAATAATGCCTGTGTGTGAACACAGCCTTTGAATCTGTACTGTTAATTGTTGATTTCCATGGTCATTGCAGATGAAGAGCTTTCACAAAATTTTAATAAATGTATGGTATTTGGCAGTCAGATTTCTTGCATGTGTGGCAAAGCAACTTGTTGATTTTTGGTTAGGTGCACAGCAGAAAGGCTGCTGATGCCAGATGATTCTTATTTGTTTAAAATTCTGTTTTTGGAAGGCACTTAGTTATCAAATGAGGAGGGAGTTAGCTGATCCTGTAGGGAAAAGGGGCATGAATCAATAAACAGCTTCTTTTTATGTTGTCTTTTAAGTGCATCGTCCAGGAATTTTGCCTTAATTTTATTTTTATATAAATTTGTGAAAGGTAGAAATTACAGATCACACTTATATGCTGCAGACATAGTAACTAAGCATCTTGTCAATTTCCAAAGGGATAGCCGTGTTAGTCTAGTCCAGCAAAAAAACCAACCAGGAGTCATGTGGCACTTTAAGACTAACAGATTTATTTTCTGCATGAGCTTTCGTGGGAGAAAATCCCACTTCCTCAGATTCTTCAAAGATGGGTGAACTTACAGAAAGGAATGAAAATAAATGCAAGGGGGTGTAAAACATAGGATCAGGTCATACAGTAACAGCAAATCAGAGCAGTTGTTTGGTTCAAACCATGGGAAGCCTGAAGTCAAATTACCTTTTGTAATGGGAAAAGAACCCATAGTCTCAGTTAAGTCCTGCTTTCACAGAATTTAATTTGAATATTAATTCGAGTTCAGCTGTTTCTCTTTGAAGTCTTGATGTCCCAGCCACATCTCTGACGACAGTTGTTAACAAATCACGTGAGTGATTAGAAAGATGGAAGTGCTCAGAAACAGCTGAACTCGAATTAATATGCAAGCTAAATTCTGTGAAAGCAGGACTTAATCGAGACTTCAGGCTTCCCATGATTTGAACCTAACAACTGCTCTGATTTGCTGTTACTGTATGACCTGATCCTATGTTTTACACCCCCTTGCATTTATTTTCGTTCCTTTCTGTATGTTCACCCATCTTCAAAGCATCTGAGGAAGTGGGATTTTCTCTCACAAAAGCTCATGCGGAAAATAAATCTGTTAGTCTTAAAGTGCCACATGACTCCTGGTTGTTTTTTTATAGTAACTAAGACAGCTGACCATTCATGGGTGCAAAATTATTAGGAATTAGGTGCATAAGATTCCTGTTTGTTTTGCATTTCAGAGGAATGGAATTTAATTGTCAAGGCAGAGAAAATATGTCTCCATCACAACTGACTGGTGAGGCAGCATTTCTGGCTGGGGGAGGATGCAAGGTGAGAAAGGGATCTGGCCCTCAAACAAAAATGGCAAGCGCAAGCAGAGATAGGGACGAATTTAGAAAACACAGTTCAGGAGTGGAGAAAAGGAAGAAATAAAAGAAGATGAAGGAGATGGATGTGATGTTGAAAGGTTCTTTAGAGAGATTCATCCTTCAAAATGAGGCAGTAAGTCAGGACCACACAATGCAGAAGGACTCCAGCAGTGAGGACAATGGTGACAGCAAAAAGGATGCTAACATTGGCATTATCTGCACACAGCAACAGGAGCTGAACAGCTGCAGTGATCTGACTTTTGAATATGACATATCTGACCCAGCCAACTGGCCAGATTTTCTTGATAACAAGACCAGAGACTTAATTGTGCAAAGAGGGCCATGGAAAATATCTAGTAATGATTTTGTTTTTCCCAAGAATAATGAAAATCGAAAATTTTCAGAGGCTCTCTATACAAGAAGATTGCCCAATGGAGAAAGCATTGAAAGAAATTGGCTCCTGTACTCCAAGAAGTCTGATGCAGTTTTTTGCTTTTGTTGTAAATTGTTTGGTTCAAAAACTTCTTTTACAAAATTAGTGAAAGAGGGGAGTAATGACTGGAAGCATCTAAGTAAAAAGTTGCAGTCTCATGAATCATCTAATGAACACATTACAAATTTAGCTATATGGGCAGATGTTAGAAACAGGCTATCTTCCACGATGACAATAGATGAGTTTACACTGCGAGAAATAAATAAGGAGAAACAACACTGGCGGTCAGTTCTGACTCGCATCATAGCAACTGTGCGGTACCTTGCAAACCATAACTCTGCTTTTCATGGAACAAACACAAGGCTTTATGAACCTGACAATGGTAACTTTTTGGGATTAATTGAGATGTTAGCTGATTTTGACCCTTTTATTCAAGAACACATCAAACGCATTAGAAACAATGAGATACATGACCATTATCTTGGACCTCGTATTCAGAATGAGCTGATTTCATTGATGGCATCCAAAGCGAAAAAAACAATTATTGATAGAATTAAGACTGCAAAATATTTTGCAGTCATTCTTGATTGTACGCCTGATCAAAGTCATCAAGAGCAAATGTCCCTTGTGCTGCGTTATGTTGATGTGACATGTGACAAAGTAAAGGTTAGGGAGCATTTTATTGACTTTCTTCCAGTTAAAGATCAAACTGGACGAGGGTTATCAGAATCTCTCCTTGCTGCACTAGAGACACTTGGTCTCCACATTGATGATTGTAGGGGACAGGGATATGACAATGGCTCTAACATGAAGGGCGAGCATCATGGCTTGCAGGAGCGCATCCTGCAGATCAATCCCAGAGCCTTTTTCACTCCGTGTGGTTGCCACAACTTGAATCTGACACTGGGTGATATGGCTAAGTGTTCTCCAAAGGCTAGGACATTTTTTGGAATTGTACAACAAATCTACAATTTATTTGCAGCTTCACCTAAAAGATGGCAAATACTTAAAGCAAACGCTCTCTCTCTTACTCCAAAACCGCTCTCAGATACTAGGTGGGAATGTTGGACTGAGACTGTTAAAGCAGTCCGTTACCAGACAAGTGGCATACGGAGTGCCTTGCTTCAAGTTGCTGAAGAGTGTGATGAGCATAAAGTTGAGTGAGGCAGAGTCCTTGGTTTATTTTGGAATAGAAGATTTTGAATTTCTGATAGCAATGGTGGTGTGGTATGATATTTTGTTTGCCTTTAACACTGTGAGTAAGATACTTCCGTCCAGCGAAATGCAGCTTGATGTGGTCCTCAGCCACATTGAAGGACTCATTGGCTGTGTTCACACACAGCGGGTTATTTCGAAACAACGTATTTAGAATTAAGAAAATGTTAATTCGAAATAAGGAAAAAGGCAGGAAACGAAATAGCACATTCACACTGTGAACGTGCTATTTTACTTCCGCAGGGGGCTGCAGGCACTGGCAGCGTTCAGCGCTGTCGAGCGCTGACCGCCGCCGGTGCCTGCAGCCCGGCTGTGCAGGCGCTGGCCAGGGGACACCCGTCAGCACCCTGGCCAGGGTGCTGAGGGGGCACACCTTGAACTGTTGTTTCGGAACATCTTGTTCTGAAACAACACGTTTGCATGGTGTTGTTTTGAAACAACCATTGTGAAACAACGTTGTTTCGCCCACGGACTAGGTTTTACTTGTTTTGAAACAACCGTGCGTCGTGTGAACAGCTGAAACCTTATTTCGAAACAACCCCTGTTGTTTCGAAATCAGGAGGCTGTGTGAACACAGCCATTGACTTTGTGAACAAATATAGGGAAACTGGATTTGCATCTGCTAAAACCACAGCAAGTGAAATAGCAGTTGAAATGGAAGTTGAGCCTGTATTCAGAGACCGACGAGGGAAACAGAAGAGAAACCAGATTGACTGTTCATCTGAAAAAAATTTTGAAACAGAATACTTTTTTATCATCATGGATCAGGCTCTTATGTCACTAAGAACATGATTTGAACAAATGAAAGTGCTTACCAATTATTTTGGTTTTCTTTTTGATATTACAAGACTCCGAGAGATGAATGAGGATGACATGAGAGAACAGTGCATTAATTTAGGCAGGGTATTGTCCAATGGAGACTCTCATGACATAAATTATGCTGACCTTTTCTCTGAGCTTAGGGTGCTGAGAGAATTCATACCCGAAGACACTAAAACTGCCCTTCAAGCCCTCCAATTTTTAAAATCTCTTCACAGCTCCTTTTCAAACATAAGCATTGTATACAGGATCATGTTGACAATCCCTATTACAGTGGCCTCAGGATAGAGAAGTTTTTCAAAGTTAAAAATCATAAAAAGCTACCTACGGACGACCATGTCACAAGACAGACTGTGTGGACTGGCCATTCTGTCTATTGAGAAGGAGATAGCTGCAAGCATGGACTACAACAATCCGATTGATGATTTTGCTGCAAGAAAGGCCAGGAGGGTAGATTTCACAATGTAGGGAGTGACACGTGATTGGCAAATGAAAAATTTTATATGTTCAACATAATTTTGTTTACAGTAAGAATATAAGCTATAATTTCACTGTTGTAGGTTGTGTTTGTGTTTTGTAGGGAGTGACACGTGATTGGCAAGTGAAAAATTTTATAACTTCAACATACTTTTGTTTACAGTAATAATATAAGCTATAATTTCCCTGATGTTGTTTGTGTTTTTATTTACTAGTATACCTAAGAGGCACATCACATACTATAAAACAGGTTGCTATTTGAAGTTCAATTTCATGTATATAAATAATGGGGGAGGGGGCCCGCACAAAGTGACTCGCCCAGGGCCTCGCGCCCCCCTAGGGATGGCCCTGTCTACGAGCACCTGTTGGGGGGCCTTTCTGTGACCACGTTGCAGCTGGGCGGGTCTGTGAGTGCTGCGTGCCTCTGAGCTCTAAATGTGGGATAGGCAGTGCGCTAACACAGAGTGACCCATTTATTTCTGTTCTTGGCTACTTTTACTGTACATGAAGTAAAAACATATTGGATCAATGAGAAGCTAGGTGTAAAAGTCCTGTGCAACCTCAAGTCACTGTCAGGGTGAGGAGCTGAAAGGAAAGACGGGAATGAATACAGAGCCACACGGTCACCTGCACCTGTGCAAACACAAAAACTCAACACTATTAGGAGGAAGTCAAGACCTATTCCCTGTGCAGGTGTGAGAACACAGCAGAGCTGGAAGGTGCATTTGTTAGAGACAGGGAGGGTGGCATCGTCCCCTTGGAGCAGAAACAGTTGCTCATTATCAGAAGCTAAACACTCCTTTGCAGTGGCTCTTACAAAATGCTTGTCAGTGGCTGAGTAGCTGGTATGCTAAGATCACTGTCCATTTTGCTGACCAGTATTTTCTCCTTGGACTTCCTCATCTGTCTGCTGGTTCCCTCCTGTCATCTCTTGGCTCAGACTATTGAATCTTTGGGGCCAGACACAAGGTGTACCAGCCCCTACCACAATGCAGAAAATGAATAAGATGGCTAAGAAGCAGCAGCAGCATGTGCCTGTGTTCTGAACAATTCAGAGGACCCAGAATTATTTGAAACATGGATGTCATTGTTGCACAGGTGGGGAAAGTGACTCACTTCAGAAGAGGTCTCGGTGTGTTTGGGGAGGGGGAAAGGTCTCCTGTTTTCTCCATATCTCCAGTCTCCTCTTCTGTTGTTGCCACCAGTGGACTATATCCTGTGCCATGAACTTTTATTCTCTAGAATGAAGTCATATATGGCTTCAGACTCCGTGGCTTGGGAGCTTTTCTTAAATTCTGCTGCCACCTCGTTCAGCCGGTTTTCCAGCTGTGGTCTCTCCAGGTAATTGTCTGGAATGGCAAAACCGGCTTTGTACATCTCAGCTGCCTCGTGCACTGACTTCTCCTTGTAGAAGAGGAAATCTCCCCAGTGAAGGTAGATTGCCTGCTGACACCTCTTGCTGAGGCTGGGCATTTCACTCATGAGATTGAGATAAATCTCCTTTTCATATTGAGGTGTATTTTCTCCATACATTTCAGCTAATGCCAGTTTTGCAAACACAGAGGTTGGATCTTTTTGCACAGCCTGTTTGAAGGTCTCAGTAGCTGCTTCCAATATTTGTTCTCTGTCAGATATGGCCCCCTGCAATTGTTTCTTATAGGAGACACCAAGGTCATAGTAAAGGAGATGAAAATTGGGGTTCAGTGATATTGCATGCTGCAGAATTGCTGCTGCTCGTTTTGGGAATTGGTGTTGAAAGAACTTGGCTGCATTTCTCAAGACCTCTGGGTTCTTGCTGTTCTCAACAACATCCTCTAAGAGAGCTTG
This sequence comes from Podocnemis expansa, assembly GCA_007922195.1. Taxonomy (NCBI): domain Eukaryota; kingdom Metazoa; phylum Chordata; order Testudines; family Podocnemididae; genus Podocnemis; species Podocnemis expansa. The sequence continues at coordinate 379,569 of ML682029.1, read as the reverse complement.
TGCTTGCTTCTTATCTGTCTTCTTGAGGATCTGGGCTAAATACACCTTGGCGTCATAGTTTTGTGGCTGTTTATGGATAATGTGTCCCAATTTTTTTCTGGCAGCATTCCAGTCTACAGAATTGTGCGAGTGAGTCCATGATGCAAAGACTGCAGTTGCCAAGCCAGCAAGAAATTCCTCATTTCCTTCATCTTCTCTTAATGCCATTTGGAAACACTCTGTGGCTTCTGTGCCATTTCGGAAGCCTGCTGCCAGGAGAGACCAGCCTTTCTGTGCATGTACCTCAGGGACCAGTGCTACATATGGAGAGTGGCTGTTCAGGGAGCCGCAGATCTTGCCAACCTTGTCCAGGTAAAGCTCAACCAAATCATAATGGCTTAAGTGATAATAGATCCAGGCGTAGTTTCCATAAATGACCAGGACCTGCCGGGAGAAGGTATCTGGGTGATCTCTTTGCAGAATCTCTTCGGCTTCTCGGAGGCTTTGCAGAGCTTCTTCATATTGTCCTTGCAGATGGTAGAGATAAGCCTGCATGGCCAGGAATGTGGGCTGGTTCTTGTAGGGAGTGTGGGTGATTCTGAGAGCCAGAGTTTGGAGGATGTGGGCTGCATCTACCTTGTCTCTGATTTCAAAGTTCCAGGTGAAGTGGCACTGAAGGGCCTCCAGCTTCTCCTTTAGGGTGCTGTGAAGAGAGGAGAAAATTAGTTGCTGTCTAGGCTGAATGACTTTCAACTGCACGCTAAAATCATTTACACCCAGGCTTGTTCGGGGCCTTTCAGCAGAGCGAAGTGGGTGTGAATGTGGAGGCCCCTTTGCACTGCCAGCATGCTGCAAAATGGCCACAGGATGCATCTACCCTGCAGCGAGATGTGTGATCACAGCATGGGCTGGGTACTTGCACTGGTTTAACCCAGTTAGCAGAGCTGCAACCAGCAATGATGACAGCGGTGGGGGTGCCACAAACCTGTCTGAATCCCAGACTCATATTCCTAGCCCACATCAGGGACTGTGCTACTGTCACATCACTGCTCATTTTAGTCCCACATAAACTAGGTTAACATTGGCCCTGGCTTGTCTGTCTGCAAATTCCTGCAGTCAGAAAATGCTCCTGGATGTGGAGGTGAGTCTGATGTCCCCCATGCACCGGGAGTGTTTCAATCGGCGGCTCATATCTGCTGGTCCCAGACAGTGCCCAGGGGTTTTGTCCAGTTTGGGGGCCTTCTTGTAAGGCCTGAGGCCTTTTTTATTTTTTGGCTATGTTCAGGTCTTGTTCTTGGGCTAAGCACTAACAGCCATAATGAGACAGTGGCCATGAGCTGTATAGCATATGTCACGTCTTCACATTCTGGAACCACTTCATAACAATGTAATAGGCTGTTGAGAAGGTGACACGAGCCTAATGGTTCTTACCACCACCAGATAAAGAAACAAATTTTTAGATGCTTAAAGAAATCTTTGCTTGACAACTTTCTGGCTGGGAAGGCATAGCTTATCAACAGTTGTGGTCCTAAAATCTATACTTCTTATTGTTTTGTCTTTATTGTCCCCACTTTTCTATTATGTATTTAAATTTAAATGATTTCTGTCTCATTCTTTAATTGTTTCTGTCTGCTGCATAGGTAAGTGGCTTATTTAAATCATTGAAGGTGGTGGGATATGATGGGTTAAAAAACTGTTTCATTGTGTGGTGTTCTGTGGTATTTGTCTAAAATGGCTGGTTAAGGTACAGCTAAGAAGGACCCAAGTTTTAACTATATAAACTGGGGTCCAAAAGGCAGTTTTTTGGAACCCAATGGCGGGACACAGCCCCAGATCACAGCTGCCAAGCACGCTGGGTCAACACCCTGCCAACCACACTGTGGAGAAACTGGAGGCCCCAGATGATCTAATCCTGACTGGCTATCAGGAGACGTTTGTCTGCCTTATTGGGAGTCGTGAGCATTGTATGCTTGGTGTCTGTGCTCTGCTTTGGAAATTGGTAATAAGTTGGGACTAAGGATTTTACTGTGTAAGACTCCTCCCTAGTAAAAGATTCTGCAAACCTGCAGAGAATTATACCCGGAGCCCTGCGGATTGGGAATGGGTGGCAACTTCAGTTAACCAGGAAACAGCTGGAGCCCTATGGCCTAGGAATGGATGACCCTGAGCCCTAAGCTATGACTTGGGTAAGGGGAGGTGTCTTTCCCCTGGAGCCCTAAGGACTGGGAAAAGTTGTGGCATGCCTTAACAGGGTTATGCCTTGAGCCCTATGGATTTGGGGAAAGGTGGGGTGCCCTAGTGTGTGGGTACGTCTAGGAAAATAGATGCCCCAGTCTGTGGGAGAAACCACAGGGATGGAAGACTTGAGGCTTGGCAAGAGTCACGGGACCTGAAGTCCTTAGTTCCAGTTGGAGCAATGAGGGGGACGCAGAGGGGTGGAAGACCTCAGCTTCTGCAGAAACCTGTACCACTTTCACTTCTGCAACACCTCTGGTGGGGGGGTCTCATTGCCCATCAAGAGTGGGTATGTAGGGGAAGGACAAGTACTGTCCCGCCTCAGCCTGGCCAGGACTAGCAGCTAGGAGCCACTGGCGGTGGCTCTCCCCAAAGCATGGGGGAGATCAGCTTTCACAGGAAATAGCTCATTTAACGGTCTGGCACATTTTTCACAGTCATGAAGTTGGGAGGGCCCTACTCATGCTTTACAGTGCTCTAGAAGTGACCTAAAATAGCTGTTCCATGCAAGTGATGTGTAAGTTCTCGCTCTCAGAGCTGCCCCAACCGCCTCTTGATGGTGGGGAGAGTGAGGAGTTTCCAAACATGCTGATGGAGCATTCTGCCAACAGAATGGCCACCACTGAAAAGTCCATAACAGATGGTGCTAAGAGATGTAGGGAAACCAGATCTCACAAGTGGTGAGAGGGACTTGCTACCCAGAAAGTCACAGAAAGGTAAGCACCATGTCTGAGTGCAGGAAGAAGCTGTTTTAACAAAAGGAAGGAAGTAATTCAGCGCTGGTTGAGAATAATACTGCCAACAAATTCATAAACACAAAACCTGTGCATGGAGCCCACCCCAGTGATGCAGACCTAAAGTGTGGGGGACCTGGGCAGGGTGTGTGGGGTACATTCAGGTGAGCTCAACCCCACCATGCTGAGGAAAGGAGGACATTTGCCCTGCTGAGAGATTCTAGCTGTCAGAGATTCATAGTCTCTCCGTGATTTCCTTTCCCCTTCCTGCTCAAAGTACCATCCCAGATTTGAACAGAACAAAAGATTCCACAAGGAATCCTCTTTTACTTCTAGCTCGGGGGTGGATAGGGCACAAAAGAGGTCAAACCATGCCTGAAGTGCTGAGTTAGACCTCATATGCTGAATTGGGGCGGGGGGGGGGGGGGAAACCTGCTTCACTTCCCACCCCGTGACAAAGTGGAGAAATTCTCAGGGTCTTTTTCTGGTGCTGTGTGTGTGCCTCAGTTTCTCCACAACTTACTCCTGTATGTCAGTGATGGGACCTAGGTGCATGATCATTGCAGAGGCCAGAGGGTGGATGGACCTTCCCCAGCCTCATGTAAAGAAACTTGGCCAGAATCCCCTGCCCTGGCCCAACCATTTGCAACAAGTTGGGGCAGGTGAAGGTTAGGGGAAGTGGCCATCCACCCCCGGAAGGAGACAAAAAGACTAGAAAAGGGCTAGGGGGCAGGTCTGGGACCTCCAAAGGGGTAGCCATGTTAGCCTAGGTGTGCGAGTGGCTGGCTGGGCGAAAGAAGCCACTCTCCTGTGAGGGGCCAGTGGGGAAGGAGGGCATGGGGGGCTCTCTGGGCGCTCACAGCTGTCACTGCCAATTAGCTGCTAAGCAAGTCCTTATACACTGTGATCCTGAGAACTAATAAAGCCTTCTGACTCCCAGCTCAGGCCAGACTAAGGCAGGAGCTGCATCCCCAGCTAAGGGGCGACGGGGCTGTAAAAACCCAGCCCTGGCTCCCAGGGAGGCATGTGGAGGGAAGGCAAGAGAGACCTTCTCACCCCTGCACCAGGGACCATCATCTCCAGTCACCCACTGGCTGCAGGGGGAAAGTTGGGCTGCTGGGATTCCCCACCCAGCACCGTCCTGGGGAGGCCTAGCCCAGCTGTCTCTGCTTGCAGGGCCCAGGAAGCAGCCAGTACTGTTTGAGGCTAGGACCCCAGCCCCTGGGGGCAGTGGCATTGCTGGTGCTGGTCACAGACCCCGAATGTGCTGGCCAGAGCCTGAGATGCGCCTGGAAGCTGTGGCCGGTTGAGCCTTTTAAATCTCCCAGCTGTAGCCCAGGATGCAGCAGAGGCAAGAAATGTGAAACATTCGGAGGGAGAAGGGTCCAGCCTCTGCAGCATTTCAGCAAGGATGAGTAGTGGGAGGAGAGGGGGATTGGGAGCTGGATGTGGGCCAGGGCATGGGCAGGGGAGGGCGCTAGGGAACCAGCCGGGTCAGGTGGGGGGAGCTTGGGAACAGGGTGGCCTCGGGTCGGGGCCAGTGTGGGGGACCCTTGGGGGCCAGGCACGGGGCCTGGGTGATGGAAGGGGATCGGGACCAGGGAGCTGTGCGGAAGGGTAATGGGGGGAGATGGGATTCAGGAGTTGGTATTAGGCTGGGGGGAGTTAAATCCTGCAGCATTTTGGGGGCTGAGTGTAAGGGGGTGTAATAATTTGTAGGGTGCTAATGCAGGGTTCATGGACATCACAGGCTCTGCCTAGCTGGGGGGCGCAATAGCTGTTTGGGGCTGCAAATGGTGCAGGGGGAAGCAGAGGTGTCGCTGGCACCAGGCTTATGGGGCTTGAGCCCCAAGTGCCAGTGTCCATGCCCTGTCTCAGCAATGGCTGCAGTGGGAATCGCTTGAGCCTTGAGTCCCAACGCCTTGAGCCCTGGGTCTTTTTCCAGGTCAGTGGCGCTCCTGGGGGGAAGTAGAGCTAGCTGGGTGTGACTCTACCAGGAAGGAGGCTTGCATTTCTTGGGGGGGTCAGGAGGGAGAGGGGCTGGATTAATATGGGGGGCTGTAAGGGCTGCTGCAGCCCCTGTCCTAGCCTACGGGAGACCATGGGCCCCCGCCAAAAGCCGGCCCTGTCCTGAGCGGCTGGCTGCAGCTGCTTCCTGCCTGCCCAGCCCCAGCTTCAGACCAGCCAGCCCAGGGTGGGAGGGGAGCAGACCCAACCTCTGGTCCACCCCCTGCCGCACTACCGGCCTGTGCAGCCTCCTCTGTAGCCCATGCAGCAGAGCCGGCTGTAGCCCCCCAAGAGTCCTCCTCCCCACCAGCTGGGGTCCTGGAGCTCCTGACCCCACCGCCAGCATGGGGCGACCCAGCTGCCCAGCCCCCACACAGAGCACCATGATCCGGGGCTGAGAAGGTGCTGGGGTGTGTCTGGGCATCAGTCCTGCCCTGAAAGCTGGGTGGTTTGGATGGTGGAGGGTGTAGTTCTGTATAGGGTCAGGGTCCCTTGTCTTGATCCCTGCATTCAGTGCAGTCCCAGGGAAGGGTGTGCGGGATCAGGGCACACAGAGGGCACTGGTGGAGGCTGGGGAAGCAGGGCGGAGAGAGAACCGGAGCTGTGGCTGGCCACAGCCTGGGCATAGTTCAATGTACTGACAGGAAGAGGTGAAAGCTACATTGTCCTTGATTATACTTATATTATCCGTTATCTTATTTCATATGTATATCTTTCTTTATCAGTCCTGCTATTATAGTACTATACTTAGCACAACTTCTCTTAGAACTGAAATGACAGGTGTGCACTTTCTTTGTACCAGCTTGGCAAATGAGGAAGTGAAATAAAGGTGACAGGAAAAGCTGTCTGGCTCCTATGTCGGTTGACAGGGAAATACCAACTCAAGGCAAGACCCTTTGACATTTCAAAGCCAGGGGCATCGCTGGGGCCAGGCTGATGGGGCTCAAGCCCCAAATGTCAGCACCAGAGCCCTGGGTCTGCTATGGTAGTGACTGCAGTGGTGGTGTGCTTAAAGCGTGCAAGTCCTGAATGTCAGCACCTGAGCTCCAGATCTTTTTCTGGGCCAAGGGCCCTCCAGTTCAAAACCTATAAGATTCATAAACAAGTGAAGGAATATTTTAGCAGGGAAAATACTTCAATCATATGCATAAACCCCCGAACCAATATTTTTGAAACTTTTAGATTAAGATCCATATTTGGGTGAGAAGGGGCCATGAGATAATGCAGTTTAGTTTTAGGAAAGTAAGAAAAGGTCTATAAGATCTTAGGAGATGGAAGATAATTTGAAGCTTCCATTTCATCAAACCTGAATTCTACTTCCTCTAAAGAAGATCATCACAGACCCACCAACGTACTTTCTTTTAGTTAGGTTTGTTGTTTTATCTTAGTTAAATATATTAAAGTTGCTAGGCTTTCTGCACTCCCATTGAAGCCCTAACATCTTACTTCAGGGAGTTTAAGTCTAAGCTGTACCTGCTCCTTTACTTTGTGTAATTTGTTACAGCTGCTATTAATTTTTCAGGACTTTCTTATTAAGTGTATAGGATTTGCTTTATTAACTGTGTAAGAATTGTTGTATTTGCCCTTGTGTATATTTTGTTATTCTATTAGTACAAAACAATAATTTCATTATCATGTATTGTTCTGTTATTGCACTATAAGCTTATTGACTAGCATTTTTATCACTTATGTGCTTTTTGCTGTTAGCAATAAAAATTGTTATAAAATACCTTAAATCCGTATACCTCCACTCATCCCGGGCGTGTCCATTGTTTTAGTTTAGATTTATCTGTGGTTAGATTCCAGACCTGAACTCTCACCCTTCAAATCGGTTTGTTAAAATCTATATTGGCTATTCTAAATTCCAAAGTAATTATAGACTTTGGTGACAGTTACCAGAGACCAAGCCCCCTGTGTGCAGAATGTCAACCTCTCTGGCTGTTCTGCTGCTGCACAGGAGCTCAGGACACTCACCAGCTGGCTGTTTTATTGGTATTTCGCAGGCCTGGAAGAAGTGACGGGGGGAGGCAGGACTGGCTTAAGGGGCTAATGAAATCCCTGATGCCTGGATCCTGGGCAGTTCCATCATACAGCAACTGCCCTCCCCTGGCGCCTTCCCTAGCATGGGTCCCCCAAGAACACCCCAGACCCAGTCAAGGGGGGTCCCACTGCAGGAGTGGTAGGTAGCGCAGGGAACAGACCCTCCAAGGCTAACTCTAGGGCTGTGTTCACACGGCACTTTTGTTTCGAAACAACCTCGTTGTTTCGAAACAAAAAAAAACATGTTCACACGACGCACAGTTGTTTCGAAACAAGGGGA
>ML682029.1:277379-371894 GCA_007922195.1 Podocnemis expansa | reverse complement strand
GCTGAGCCACCCCACAGTGGCTCACCCCCTGCTGGTGCCTGCAGCCCCCTTTCTGGGGCTGCAGGGTGAGCCAGCAGCGGCTCACCCCCAGGGGTAACGAAATAGCACATTCACACTGTGAACTTGCTATTTCGTTTCCCGCTTTTTTCTTATTTCGAATTAACATTTTGTTAATTCGAAATAATATATTTCGAAATAAGGTGTTGTTTCGAAACAAGTTGTTTCGACACAACTTGTTTCGAAATAACCCTGTGTGTGTGAACACAGCCTAGGAGTCGGCTGCACAACTCTGATGGGCTGTGTCGAGAGGGGTGGGATTCCCATGGGACTGTGTCACACCCCCTCTTCTCCTCACAGAACAGGGCTCCAGCATGCAGAAGTTTCCTTTGGATAACAGTGAATCTTTCACCACAACACACTGAGCGCAGCTCTGCTGTCATTTGTTCATACAATAAAGGGCAACATTTCCTTGCCCTGACATTAACTCCAACCCAGCCCCAGCCAAATGCCCATTTCCCAACTGGCTGAGCACCTAGGTGTGCTTACGCCAATATAGCGCCCCCCTTTTCAGCTGGCACCCTAGAGAAGAGCCACGCAGACCCTGCTTACACAAGACTGACCCTCGTCTCTCTGACCCCCAGTGAATGGAGAAATTTACAGCCCCAGAAATGAACAGAGGTTGGGTTTGAACTTGTTCTGATTTAGTCCTTGCTGGCAATGCATGCCCTCCCCAGTGACCCTCCTACCTCATGGTGATGGGCTGTTTCCAGTCCAGCCAGGGGGGTGATGGCTCTTTTCACTGCTTTCTTTTCCTTCCCAATTTGCAGTGGGTCCCGGTCCTGGGAGAGGCCCGTGTTCAGTCTGGGGTCAGAATGGACTGCGTCTGCTAGGATGGTGCTTCTTTATAGGCAGGTTGGGTTGGTATTAGATGATGTCACTTGTCTGGCTGGTGAGATGAATCCCAGTAGAAAGGAGAGATGGGAAAAAGAAACTGAAACTTAAGTTTCATATCTGCTAGTGAGTGACTTTGAACTGACTTTGCCTGAGTTGGTAGCTCCAGCTCCATGGGCAATGTAGGACCAGTTGTGTGTGCGTGCCGTGTGCGTGTCCACACTTGCACATACACATTCCTGCCTTGGGCTCCCCAGAACACAGATGGGGCCGCAGCCCCCCCAACAATACCACAGTGGGCTCCTTGTGATGCACCCACTCAGCTGCACAGCCTAGGGCAGTGACCAGGATGGCCATGTCCCTGTCTCTGGCCGCCCCTTCCCCTTCCACCATGGGGCAGTTTGCATTTCCAGGGTGAAAACAGCTCCTGCATTCCCCAGGACGTAGTGGCTGCAGTTGTGTGTGGAGGAAGTGCCCACAGTGAAGGCGAGCTGTCCCTTGTTCTAGTCCAGGTACCTGTACAGAGGGCAACCCAGCCTCGTGCTACTCATGGCAATTGAGTGGCAGCCTATCCCCGCCCCCTTACCAGGGCATTTAGCCATAAGGAGCAGTGAAATGATGGAAACAGGGCAATTAGCAAAATGTGAGTGCTCCTCCAGGTTCAAGCCCCAGGGGGTTGGACTTGATGATCTCATGAGGTCCCTTCCAACTCTATGATTTTATTCTATTCTAGAGCTGTGCAAACAATTCACCATCTCCTCCTGCCCCCCAACCCTCCCCCAGTTTTATCCATGCTGGGTGTGATTTTCAAAAGTGCTTCCCCACTCCACCCCCCATGTTTTTGATGCTGTTACGTCATCCTCTGCAAACGGTGTCTTGGTGTGTCACCCCACTCCCTCTCTCCTGGCACCATCTTGCACTTAATCCTCTGAGTGAACCCCCACTCTGGGTCAGCTCCGCTCCCCAGTCTAATGTAAGCAAGTGGCCATTAACAAGTGCGTCTGGCCAGCCACTCGTGGGATCAAGCCAGAGGCCAGCCACTCATGGGATTAAGTCAGGGGCTTTAGGGGCTGCAGCTGCTGGCCCCAGACTAAAGGGGGGCCCGACAGTCCCCTAAAAATCTTGCCCTGCTAGCATGAGGGACAAGCTGCTGCCCCTCACCGTCAGCCTGTATGGCCAGCCTCCGGGCTGGCTGGCCTGCTCCCCAGTCCCCAGCCAGCTCAGGGGTGGCGCGGGAGTACTGTGGCCTCTGGCCCACCCCACCAGCTGCCAGCAGCAGCACTGGGTTGTGCCAGCCTGATCCCCACCCACCGCAACCCCCCAGGGCCGTCCCTACGGTAGGGCGAGGGAGGCAGCAGCTGAGGGCCCCACGCTTTGGGGGACCCCACGGGGCCCGCCCCCCCCCATGCCGGGGACCGGCATGATCCCTGGGTCTCCCATGATAAGCCCTGAATGTTTTTCACTGACAGATGCAGGCTCACTCAGCCCCTGCTCTGCGGGTGAATAGCTGGGCTGCCTGCCGTCCTCCCCCCTGGAGCCTGCAGCTGAGTGATTAGCTGGACGGGAGAGGGAGGTTTAACCTTTTCCTCCTCCAGCAGACGCTGGCAGCACCAGCCCAGGGACCACACAACCAGGTAAGTACTGGGGGGGTGTCTGGTGTGACCCTGCGCCTGAACCAAAGGTAGGGTCACCAGATAGCAAAGCACAGTAGGGAGGACAGGGAGGTACAAAAAGGAGGACATTGGAGGACATGGAGAAAATGTAGTATTAATATAACTGTCATTACCATATTATGTCATGGAAAGTGGGTAATGATTAATGAATGCAGCTTTAAAACTGCGCAGTATCATGTATTTTTAAATTACCGGTATTTTAAAAGAAAATAGAAAATTACCAAATTACAAAATTACCATAAAGAAAATTACCAAAATGTTTTCTTTTACTCAAAACTGGATTTTTTCATTAAATGAAAGTTTTTCATGACCCTTGCATTAATGGTCATGAGACTAAAGTTAAAAAACAAAATTTTTAAATATAAACATGAAAAGTAACTAAAAAGTGTTATGGGAAAACTCCCATTTAGGGTGCCTAGGTGGGCCAATCAGTACCAGCCACCACAGCTTAGTGGTTGAAAAGATTTTTATTCTTGTACAAGAAGGGGAAAGTTACAGAGTCCCAGCAGAACCAGTAAGCTTCCCGCCCCCCTGGTGTCACAGCTATAGCTTATATACTGTGCAATAAACAACTTGCATCACCATGCATATGTTACCAGATAACCACAAGGCTTTCCCTTCAGTAGTTCTTTGTTTATCTTTCATGGACATGTCCTCGCCTATTTATCTTTCTTACAATTGTTCTTTGTATTGCTGCTGAGTTAGCAGTTTTTCACTGAGCCTTGCTTTTATTACTTGGCTATCCTGCATTGTTTTTGCCTACTACACTATTAGTTTTTATTCCTATCTATATTAGTCTTATTTTTATTAAAATGCACACAGACCTTTATAATTTTTCCATAACAAAAGTAAACAAACAAACAAAGTTAACTCACCTCTCATTTTCATTTTCCACAGCAGCCCATTTTACAGTTTAAAAAAATGTCCTAAATTGTTTCTGTCCAGTTCAAACCTGCCCCTTTAGTGGTTTTATTTAATTGGTCCTTGTTAGTAATTTTATTTACGGTAGAATTTATTTTCCTTCATTTTATTAGTTATATTTTTTCCCACAATTTAGCCATTTTATAGGGAGCAAGGGCCAAAAATAAAAGTGCCTCTCATAAGTCTTGAGCCCACAACACGAAGGTTAAAAAAGTAACAGTACTAGCAACTGAGCTAACCAGCCAACTTATAAAAAGCCCCTCCAGAGTCAGGGGATACCTGAGCTCTTAGTGAAAGGGTCTGGTTTGTGCTGAGCTGTGATTGGGTGGTGTGTGCATGTGACCACCTCCCATCTCCAGCTGCTTGGGGCAGATCCCCTGCTCTGTAACTTGGCTGTTGGAGGGGTTTTTAATATTCTACCCTGATCAATAAAAAGCCAGACAAAAGCACCTATTTTTAAAATGCGTGGAGGACAAGGACATGAAGGCAAAAAGGAGGACATGTCCTCCTTTTGCTGGACATCTGGTAACCCTAGCCAGGGGGCAGTGGCTGCTTTTGGGGTAGGCGAAGCAGGCGGCCGCCTAGGGCCCCAAGCAATAAGGGGCACCGTCTTCAATCTGGTAGACAAAAATGAAAACATAGAAAAATATAGAAGTTTTTCCCATTTAGCAGAGCTAGGAGGGCTGGAAGCCTAAGCACTTTTCACTCTTGGCTCATCAAGGCAAGCTGTCATTAGGATCTGTGCTTCATCTGAAATGCAGATTTTACCATTCTTTGCCCATCACCTTCACATTGACATGCTAAAAAAGCAGGAGCAAGCAACAGACAGCACAACAGCAGGAACTTTTCCAGTGGCCTCAGCTGTTAATTCCTCAGTGCGGCCCTTTATTTTGCCATTTTTTAATTTTGTGAAATACTGCCTTTTCTTTTCTTTTTTACCTGTTCTTTTGCCTTTTCCTTTGATTTTGTGACAATTTTTACTTTGGCTTTTTTTAGCTCAGGTTACCAGGTAGGTACATACAGGCTGCTATATCTAAATACAGTGCTTCCTTTAGGCAATCATTACACCTGTGCGTGATGTCTGTGCTGTATGCCTTTCTTTTGGTAAGTAATTTTTTAGCTTCTTTTGTACTTAACTATTTAATACTTTTGAGGGGGCCAGAGTCTTATAAACTTGAGTACTTCAGAAAATTTAATTGAAATTTGGTGTTTTTCATCTATAGCTACACACTAGAAACCTCCTTTTCACTTATTTTTATTTATTACAATTATTTGTATTAAATATCTCTAGTGCACATGAACCCAAGCCTATATAAAAAATGTGTAAGATTTGACTGCCAAAATTTTAATGTGGTATTTTAGTTATTTTTAATCCATCATTAATGTTACCACTTCTTATATATTAATTAATGCTCATATTTTAAAAAAAATTAAACTGTTCACTTTAACTTTGTAGTTTAGCATTAGCTGATTTATGTTAAGTGAAAGATGATCAACTTACAAGCTTCATGATGGGAAGATCTTTAAAAATACCATACCCAAGATTAATTTACGAGTTCCAGAGGGATAATCACATTAGTTTGGTTCAGCAAAACAAACAAAGAGTCCTGGGGGGTGATATGGGGCAGTTAAGGGTGTAGGGGGCACTGGGGCCACAGGGAAGGTAGCAGTAGGGGCCAATAGTGGGCCCTTCGGGGGCTCCACAATGGGTCTTTGCATAGGGCCCCCAATTACCTAAGGCCGCCTCTGCCAGGGGGGAGTTGGCTAGTGATATGCCCCCCTTCCCTGGGGCCCTGGGTCTGGCCAGCAGCCAGGTCAGGAGTGAGGGTCTGGGGGACCTGGGAATCCAGGACTCTCCATGGGTAGGGTTACCAGATACCAAAGCATGGAAAGGAGGACAGAGAAGTATGAAAAGGAGGACATTGGAGAACACATGGAGAATATGTTGTATTAATGGAATAGTCTTCTGTTTTTAGGGGGCCCTGGAATACTTCCCCCTAAAAATGGGTCACCTCCCCGACTCTCAGGTGGCACAGGTGAAGTCAAATCACCTGTTGTAATGGGAGAAGAATCCGTAGTCCTGATTTAATCCATCTTTCACATAATGAAATCTGTATATCAATTCTAATCCAGCTGTTTCTCTTTGAAGTCTTGACTCACTGGACTCACAAGCTACCATAAGGCAAAATTTCTACTCACAAACTAAAATTTTTTTGCTTATGACATCCCAATCCTTAGAAGGAACATTGGTCTGGGACTATTAAAACAGCTTAAATGCTGTCAGTGATAACTAGCTTGCCTCCCTGTGAACTGTAACTCTGCATGTAGAACACAGGACACGAGGGTATTAGGCAGAAATGTGACAACGAGGATCCAGACTAAATATAACTTTGGTCTTGGATTATTTGAAAGCCATGAATTAGTTTCTTTTGATTGTACAGCAATTTGGGTAAATGCTAAATAACTTCAGTGTTTTGTATTAATAAAAGAACTTTAAATAACAGCTTTTATTAGTTTTTCATTGTTCTAGATTTTTCAATAATTTTTGTCACGTGTTTGCATACAAATTTTATTCAGAAAAACTTTTATGCACAGGTTGAAAATTTTGCACACGAGCCACCAAACCTTAGAGGGAACATTGCCCCTGAACCCCCCCCAGCACATGGATGGGCAATGGGGCGACCCACAAGGGTGGGCAGCGCCCCCCCCCCCCAGCCTTGATCTAGCCTTGCATGGGATTATGTAATGGTGTAACCGCAGCCGTTCCCCCATCCCTAGGAACTGCCCACAGTGCACTGTAAACTCATTGGTTTGTTGATTTATTAAAGACATTGATATGCACCTGCCTTGTTTCTTTAAATGGAGTTGCCGCACGCCTTACTTAAACCATGTTCAGGGCTTTAGAGAAATCAAATAAATAAATGCACTAAGTGCAGAAAGATTTTAAGTGACTATAAATCAGAGAAAAGCACAACAGATGTGAATCAAAGCACATAAAAGGCAAATTGAATTCTAAAATAAACTTAGTACTTTCAACAGCCTCACAGTCTTTAGATGATTCTCACCACAGGCTGGCTGGTCTGCTTCCAGCCAGGCCCTTTCTCTATGATCAATGCATCAGTAGCTCATGCTTTTTGTAGATGGGAGTGGAAGGAAGAGAGACAGGTTACAGCCAAAACGTACTCCCTTTTACCATGCTCCTTCACTCTCCTCTGGGGCCTTGCCCCTGCCCCATTCTTGGTCTGCTGACAAATAGAATCTGTGCATGGTTTTTCTCTTGATCTGAGCAGAGCCGTAATGAAAAAATTCTGTGCCCCTTACAATAGCCGGTGACCACGGATGCGGATAACTGCAGACCCATTGCTGTGGGTTGACTCACGGATGTACCTTCTATTTTCAGCTTCTCACAGTGTGATCCATTGCTGAAGCTGCTGATCTGATCTGTGTTGACTGCATGCAGGGGAACCAGGAAGCGCTTCAGCCAATCCTAGATGCTGATCTGCCAGCCAATCAGAGTTTCAAGCTGGGGCTTGGAGAGCCACTGCTGGCCTTTGATTGGCTCATTCCCCATGATTTCCTTGCCCACTTGTTCCTTTTCTTGTTTCCAGTTGGCAAGCCATTGCTATCAATCAGAGATTTCATTGGTGGCAGGGAAATCTGACTGATAGCACAGCATGCGAACCACAAACAAGAAAGGAAAAAATAGGCAGGACCCTTATGGCGATGAACCGATCAAAGGCTGATGTGCTGCACATGAGCCCAAACTTGGTTGCAGATGTGGTTACAGAGCCAGCTAAACCCTGGCACGCGGATTTTGGATTGGATCAATGGTGTTGCTGAGCGGATGCAGATCGGATGCGGTTCCACATTTTTGCATCCGTGCAGGACTTTACATGCACATGACAGTGCAACAAACACAATGTTAAGTGCCTCAAGGGTATTCCAGAAACATCTTCAATTACACGATTTGCATTAAATAGTATGGTTATACTACAAAGTGAACACAGGGGCGCTGTGTGCCCATCCCCACTGGCTGCCAGTGTGACTGTGGCTCCTCAAACACTGACATTTTTGAAATGCTTCTTCCATATAAAAATTAAACCCTTTAAAGTGAAGAAATAGTAAAGTTCTTGGTACAGCCTCCTCTCTGCCTTTTGTATCTACACAGGGTGCTGCACGCTTTAATTGCTTGATCTTGCGTTACCTCTGCAGGCCCCTGCCTAGCTCGCTGCACTGTGAAGACAGTTTGGAGTCCTTTCTTTTCAGTCCCATGTAGGTTCTTGTCCTCTGTTATAGTATCTGACCCCTTTCTGGTGATGCATTAAACATCATCACTAACACCTGTCGTGTTTGGTTTTAACTCTTCTCAGGGGGAGAAAAGTCTTGTGCCAACAGGGTTTCTTTACATACACATTATTTTGTTTCAGACGGTGGATGACATAACATGGGGGGGGGAAGGACGTAACGGGGATGCAGTGTGTATTTTAAATAGGCTTCGGATTAATAGGGAGGAGCTGGTTGTGACTCTGAAGGTGGAAGATCCAAAGGGGTAGCTGTGTTAGTCTAGTTCAGCAAAAACAAGGCTTTTAAGGCAAAGAAGGAGGGAGAGAATAACAGAATAAAGACAATAGACTTAACAAAGCTGATTTCAACACACTCAGGGAATCAAACAAGGAGTCCTATGGCACTTTCAAGAGTAATGATTTTATTTATCACGTGAGCTTTCATGGGAGAAAATCCCACTTTGTCAGATGCTTTGAAGATAGAATTTACAGAATGAGAGGAAAATAAACACAGGGAAATGTAAGTCATAGGATCAGGTCAGACTGTTATATTTCCAAAGGGATAGCCGTGTTAGTCTAGTCCAGCAAAAAACCAAGGAGTCGTGTGGCACTTTGAGACTAACAGATTTATTTTTTGCATGAATTTTCATGGGAGAAAATGCCACAGTGACACCTACAACCCAGCCAGCAACATTGTTAATCTCTCAAGCTACACACTTACTTCAGCAGAGGAATCTGTGCTATCTCGGGGACTTTCCTTCTGCCCCACAACTGCCACACATAAGATAAAGTTCTGCGGTGACCTAGAGGCCTACTTTCACCGTCTAAGACTCAAAGGCTGTGTTCACACAGCATTCTTATTTCGAAACAACGAGGTTGTTTTGAAATAAGAAACGCAATGGCCACACGACGCACAACCATTTCGAAACAAGCAAACCCCTTGTTTCGAAATGGTGGCCGTCCTTTCGAAATGGTTTAAACCCCATCCGTTTCAAAAGGACGGTTATTTTGAAACCATTGGTTTTGAAATAAAGACATTAGGAAATGTTATTTTGAAACAATTGTTGTTTCGAAATAACTATGGACCTTCCTCCCTCAGCACTCTGGCCAGAAAGATGAGGAAGAGCCGGGTGCCCACTTCTCCTGCCGCAGGGTGGCGGGAGAGGGGCTCGTGGGGCTCCCTGCTGCGGGGCTCAGGAGAAGCCCCACGGTGGGAGAGGGGGGCACCAGGCTCCCTGCTGTGGGGCTCGGGACAAGTCCCACGGCGGGAGAAGGGGGCTCCAGGCTCCCTGTGGCAGGGCTCGGGACAAGCCCTATGGTGGGGAAAGCCGTGATAGACCCCTGCCACCTGGGAAGCCCCTAGCCCCGGGGGGCTGGGTGGAGCCGCTGCAGGGTCTCCCGCCAGCCAGCACGGGCTAGGGGCACCCCTAGCAGGCGGGGGTCTAGCAGCTGCCGGCCAGGGCTGGGGGTCCCTGGGGGATCCTGCAGGGGGGCCATGTTGCCACACCTCCCATGGTGCCCTGCCCCGGAACCAAAATAGCACGCCCATTGTGTGGACATGCTATTTTGATTCCCGCTTTTTGCTTATTTTGTGGACAGTTTTTTTATTTCAAATTAACTTGTTTCAAAATAACGCATTATTTTGAAACAAGTTATTTTGAAACGGCTTGTTTTGAAACAAGCCCCCTGTGTGTGAACATAGCCAAAGAATATTTCCATAACACCACAGATCAACGCACTGACACACAGATACCTTCCTCCAAACACTACAAGAAGAAATATTCTTCGTGGACTCCTCCAGAGGGTTGAAACAAGAGACTTGCCTTCTACATTGATTGTTTCTGCCACCGTGCCAAGGCTCAAATTGTGGACAAACAACATCCTTTACATCATAACCTCAGCCCTGCAGAACACAATGCCATCCACATGCCTCAGAAACAACTCTGACATTATCATTAAGGAGGCTGACAAAGGATGTGCAGTTGTCATCATGAATAAATTGGATTATGATCGGGAGGCTTATAAACAGCTCTCCAATACAACCTTCTACAGACCACTTTCTTCTGACCCCACTGAGGAATACCAAAAGGAATTACAACGCCTACTCAAGAAACCCCCTAAGACAGCACAAGAACATATAAAGACAGAAACACCACCAGAACCGCAGCCAGGGATGTTCTATCTACTACCTAAAATCCATAAAAAAGGAAACCCTGGACGCCCTATCATCTGAGGGATAGGCACTCTTACTGCCAGCCTATCTGGCTATGTGGACTCCCTCCTCAGACCCTATGTTATCAACATCCCCAGTTATCTTCAAGACATCATGGACTTCCTGAGGAAAATGCAGTCCATTGGAGAACTTCCAGAAAACACCATTCTGGCCACTATGGATGTAGAAGCTCTTTACACCAACATCCCACACAAGGATGGATTACAAGCTATTAGAAGAACCATCCCAGATGATGACACAGCGCAGCTCGTGACTGAACTTTGCGACTTTGTGCTCATCCACAACCACTTCAGATTTGAGGATCATTTATATCTCCAAATCAGTGGCACTGCTATGGGCACCCGCATGGCCCCACAATATACCAACATCTTTATGTGTGGCTTAGAACAATGTTTCCTCAAGTCCCATCCCAAAACACCTCTTCTTTACCTACGCTACATTGATAACATCTTCATCATTTGGACATGTGGCAGGGATGCTCTTGAAGATTTTCACAGAGATTTCAACAATTTCCACTCCACAATCAAATTGAGCCTGGAACACTCCACACAGGAGATCCACTTTCTTGACACTACAGTACAAATCAGGGATAGACACATCACCACCAGCCTGTACCGAAAACCTACTGATGGGTATAGTTACCTACATCCTTCGAGCTTCCATCCTAAACACACCACACGATCCATTGTCTACAGCCAAGCCTTAAGATATAACCACATCTGCTCTGATCCCTCAGACAGAGTCAGACATCTTGCAGGGCTGACGCTACGCAGTAAGCAGCCCCTGCATAACAGGGGGGTGCCGGCATTTTGAGGGGCTTCAAAAGGGGACAGCACCGTGGCGCTCCCCTGATGACATCACTCATCTGTGCCGGCGTCGCTCTGCTGCAGGGGAGGCGCCACGATCCCCAGCGCCGGCCCTGCATCTTGAGGATCTCTATCAAGCATTCTTGAAACTACAGTACCTGCCTGGGGAGTAAGAAAACAAATTGACAGAGCTAGACGGGTTCCCCAAAGTCATCTGCTACAGGAGAGGCCAAGAAAGAAAACAACGAAACACCACTAGTCACCACATACAATCCTCAAGTCAGACCTCTGCAACAGATCATTAAGGACCTACAGCCTATTCTAAAAGATGATCCCTCTCTCTCTCAAGCCTTGGGAGACAGACCTCTCCTCGCCTACAGACAACCACCCAATCTTAAACAGATATGCACCAGCAACTACAGATCTAACAACAGAAGCATTGAAGCAGGCACACACCCCTGCAACAAACCACGCTGCCAAGTCTGCCCACATATCTGCACAACAGACACCATCATAGGTCCTAATCAAGCCTGCTACTCCATCAAAGGCCATTTACCTGCTCATCTACTAATGTGGTCTATGCCATCATGTGCCAGAAATGCCCCAACACCTTATTATTGGACAAACAGGACGATCGCTGTGTAAAAGGATAAATGAACACAGAGCTGATATCAGAAATCACAAAACAAAGAAACCAGTTGCTGAGCACTTCCATCTTTCTAATCACCCGATAAATGATTTGTTAACGACTGTCGTCAGGGATGTGGCTGGGACATCAAGACTTCAAAGAGAAACAGCTGAACTCAAATTAATATGCAAGCTAAATTCTGTGAAAGCAGGACTGAATCGAGACTTCAGGCTTCCCAGGGTTTGAACCTAACGACTGCTCTGATTTGCTGTTACTGTTAGACCTGATCCTATGTTTTACACCCCCTTGCATCTATTTTCATTCCATTCTGTAAGTTCCCCCATCTCTGAAGCATCTGAGGAAGTGGGATTTTCTCCCATGAAAGCTCATGTGAAAAATAAATCTGTTAGTCTCAAAGTGCCACACAACTCCTTGTTTTGTTTTGTTTTTTGGTTTTTTTGCCAGACTGTTATAGCAATTTTCCTGCATTTATTTTCCTCCCATTCTGTAATTCCCCCATCTCCAAAGCATCTGACAAAATGGGATTTTCTCCCATGAAAGCTCATGCAATAAATAAATTTGTTAGTCTTTAAAAGTGCCACAGGACTCCTTGTTTGTTTTACTGAACTAAAGTAACATACCTACCCCTTTGAAACTCAGGGAATCGTTTGCCTGGCTCCGTGCCCTCCACCTGTGGTGGTGGGACTGTCCTGCCATTGAGGAGTGAGGGGGACAGCCGGAACCCCAGGGACACACCTGGGGCAATCTGTTAAAGGGGGTGCAAAGCTTCTGTTGCTTTTTCTTGAGCTGTTGGTGCCAGAGGCTGGGGCTTGCCGGGGTTAATGGATCCAGGCCAGTTTCCAGCTGACAGCATCTTGCTAGTAACACACAAGGGCTCCTTAAAGACAGAAATACCCTCATGTGTTCCTTGCCCCAATCATTGATCATCGCAGGCTGTCAGAGCAACCTGAGACCTTTTCAGCTGAGTGCACTGGCTGAAGAGTAAGGCTGACTGGCAGGGGCCATGGCCCGTCTCTTTCTGTTTCTTCATAGTCCCGCTAGGTTTCTCTAAGTTTCAGTTTACTGTTCTATTACAAGAGGAGCTGGCAAGCACCCAGGACAGGAATGGGGAAGGGAGCACCAGGAGAGACTTTGCACAGTCTCCCTTTGCAAACAGTCCTCGTCACAATCACAGCTGCTGTGAATGCTTGCATGACTCACATGGATGCTCTCTGTGATCACATCCCCTGCAACACACACACACACACACACACACACACACACAGCACGAGTTCTGTGCCAGGGTGGATTGTAGCTCTGAGAAATCCCGTAGAGTGTTGCAGGGAAGGGTTGGAGAGGAAGAGGCAGGGTTGCATCTCCCCATCTCCAGTCCAGTTTCCAGACTGTCTCCTCAGTTTTCCTGGTTCTGACTGCCTCTCTGACAGTTACATTTTTGGTCTTCAAAAGATGTTGAACTTTATAAAGCACGAAAGTCCCCAAATGGTTAAATGTGAACAGAACAAATCCATCTGAAATGTTCAGGGCAGGGTTTTACAAACCAGCAGTGTTAGTTTAGGTTCTTAACTCCCAAGGCTGTGCTCCAGGATTTCTCTGTTAATATTCTTTGCTTATTCACTGTGTCCTCCAGAGACTTAATACGCTGGAGGAGCTCAACTTCCTATTGATGTCGTGCACTATCCCAGCAAACAACCCTTCTAACACCATTTCTTTTGCTGGACATTTCTTTCCCTTGGGGTCCCTTAATACCTCATCCATCTCCTTCTCCGTCTCAGCTTTGTCTTAACCCCCTGCATCTGGTATGAGACCTGATTCTTCCATATCCACCTGTTTAGAAAACCTACTACTCCACTTTGCAAGTACTCACAACTCTTAAACACTCAAAATAGCACAGCAAGATAAGGCAGAACAGACAAGCAGCCTGTGATTTTGACTTTTTGTTTTGATGCCCCTGTAACACGCTAAATGATATGGACATACTTCAAAATCAGAGAATCATAGGCCTTTATAGGCAGGGCTAAACATCTGTATCCTAACAAAGAAGACTTCAGGACCAGACTTTATTTACATGAACACACCTCCTCTGCCTTGGTACCCAGCAGACAGAGCTATGATGCCAAACTGAGCACTTCTGGCTGGTCTTGGGTTACAAATCATCAATAAGGAGGTCTAGCTCTTGAGCCAGAGGCCTTGTCTACGCTAGCACTTATGTTCATAGAATCCCAGAAGATGAGGATTAGAAGGGACCCCAGGCGGTCATCTAGTCCAATCCCCTGCTCAAAGCAGGGCCAACCCCAACTAAATTATGGCAGCCAGGGCTTTCTTAAGCCACATCTTAAAAACTCCTAAGAATGAAGATTCCATCGTGTCCTTGGGGGCCCATTCCAGTGCTTCACCACCCTCCTCGTGGAAAAGGTTTTCCTTATATCCAACCTAGAGCTCCCCCTCTGAAACTTGAGACCATTGCTCCTAGTTCTGTCATCTGTTGCCACTGAGAACAGCCCAGCTCCATCCCCCCTGGACCCCCCCTTCTGGTAGTTGAAGGCTAACATGAAATCCCCCCTCACTCCTCTCTTCTGCAGACTAAACAAGCCCAGTTCCCTCAGTAACTCTTCATAAGTCTTGTGCCCCTGCCTCCCTAATTTTGTTGCCCTTTACTGAACTAACAGAATGGGAGGAAAATAAATGCATGGAAGTGTCAGTCATGGGATCTCATCAGACTGTTACAGCAAATCAAAGTGAGCAAGGAGTCCTGCAGCGCTTAAAGACTGACCAATTTATTTATCACATGAGCCTTCAAATCAAAATGCGTAAATCAAAGCAGTTGTTTAGATTCAAACACTGGGAAACAGCATATAGAGGAAGGTGAGGTAAAATCACCTGTTGTAATGAGAAAAAATATCCATAGTTCTTATTTAACCCTGTGGCAAAAGTGTTAAATTTACATATAAATTCAAATTCTGCAGTTTCTCATTGAACTTTCAGTTTTCTTATCCATTTGTTTGAGCACAGCTATTAAAGGTTAATAACTTATTAATTAAAATGTTCTATGTCGGCTGGCAAGGAGGTCCAAAACCCCCTTTGTTCTGTGGTGAACCAATGAAGCTATGGAATTGGTACATATCTAATAAGTATCCTAATTTTGGACTTGGGGAGCTTCAGGTATTGACCTCTTTGCCACCATTAGCAATAGAAAGTTCACTGATGGGAGCTTTCCTTGTTCTGTGGACAAGGCACCTTCTGTATGCATTTCCTTCAGTGCCACTAATTTCCACATTATAAACAAAATCAAACAAGGTCCGTGCAAAATAATTTTTAACAGTTCCAGCATGGCTCAGACAGACGTTATTTTTACATGTTTCACCTGGCCATTTGTCAGACAGTCAGCTTTCCATCCGTTCACCTTCTCTCCCAGCACGCTGGCCAGACTCTCCTCCCCAACTGGGAATTCTTCACCTCAAAGCCTCATTCCTTGACAGCAGCAGGGACTTACTGTTGTTCAAAAGTGCAATTGATATTGTTGAACCATAGGAAAAAATACCATGAGATACACCTGCCTTCAAAATTGGAAGATTATTTTAGTGTTTGGTGTAATCCCTGAAATTTTCCACTTACTCACTTTTCCCTTTTACCTGTTCTTGACTACCTACTAGACTTGAAAAAGGTAGGAAAATTTCTCTATTCATCAGGGCTCTCCTGGAGGCTACTGCAGTATTGCATACCCTGACAATGGATTCCTGTTGTTTGCTCATCCTACAGCTGTGAGGTTCTTCAGGGGCTTGGGAAACTTTCCCCTCAAGTTAGAGATTCTCACTCAGTCTGGGATCTGAATTTAGCTCTTAATCAGCCTCCATCCCAGTGACTGGAGGAGAGTTGGTAATGTGATACCAAGTTTTAAAAATAAGTTTGGTCATGGTGTGGTTGTGGTAATCCACACTTTGTATTTTCTTTAGCTGGAGAATGCCACAGGGCTATGTGGGAGCTGCGGTAAAATGATGTACCTCCCTTTATCCCAGTCCACCCATTGCTTCCCCAGCTCTCCCAGTGCTCTTTCCTGCCTAGATTCCCAGACTGTCAGAGACCCACATGTACAAAGTGTGATACTTTTTCAGCATTCTAAGCAAGGAGTTCTGTGGCACTTAAAGACTAACAAATTTATTTATCCCGTGAGCTTTCGTGGAAGAAAATCACACTTTGTCAGACGCTTTGAAGATGAGGGAACTTACAGAAGAGGAAAATAAATGCAGGGAAGTGTAAGTTATGAGATCAGCTCATACTAAATATTCAAACACTGGGAAACAGCACATAGAGGAAGGTGAGGTCAAATCACCTGTTGTAATGGGAAAAGAATCCGTGGTCATGATTTAATTCTGCTTTCACACAATCAAATTTGCCTATCATTCCCAATTCTGCAGTTTCTCTTTGAAGTCTTGTTGTGTTACATATTTGTTTGAGCACAGCTATTAACAAATAATCAACAGAGTGATTAGGAAGATTGAAGTGCTCAGCTATTGGTTTTTGAATGTTGTGATTTCGGATGTCAGTTTTGTGCCCATTTATTCTTTTTGTGCAGAGATTGTCTTTTCGTCCAATGTATAAGGTGTGGGGGCATTTCTGGCACATGGTGGTATAAATCACATTAGTGGATGAGCAGGTGAATGAGCTCTTGATGGAATAGCTGGCTTGATTATGTCCAGTGATGGTGTCTTTTGTGCAGATATGTGGGCAAAGTTGGCAGAGTGGTTTGTTGCAGGGGTGTGTGCCTGCTTTAATGTTTCTGTTGTTAGGTCTGTAGTTGCTAGTGAGTATCTGTTTAAGATTGGGGGGCTGTCTGTAGGTGAGGAGAGACTTGCACAGTAACAATCTCAACCTCTGCTTATTAACAATTACAAACATGCTAGTGTGGCTAAGCTTACAATGCTGTGCTCACCAATCCTGATCAGGCAGGCAGACTTTCCCTGGAGGCCAGGTGAGGTCAGTCTTGTTTGGATCCTGGCTGCTGCACATCTCAGTGATGTGAAGATTTCTAGCAGCTCTGATCTTCTTGGGCTGCGTCCTGGTGTTCGGTTCCTTCTTCCTTCATGTCTTTCCTTCTTATTCCTCTTTCTGATTTCTGCTGTGCTCCCTCTTGGACCCTCAGTACTTGGACTTATAATGCAACTTGAGTCCTGCTTAGCTATACCTTAACCAATCACTGGAGGTGGCAAACTTTGCCAGCCCCTGTGCCAGCCACACCAACTGCACCCTCAGCAGGTGCTGGAGGTGGGGTGGTCAGGCCTAAATTCCTGGCCGGCATTGGGGCCAGCGCCCGCTGGCAGGTGGTCTCCAGTTCCCAGGGTCAGGGTCAGGGCTGGCTCCCGCTGGCAGTGGTGGTTCTGGGCAGGCCGCCCTGCCCTGCTCCCCTCCAGCAGCCCTGCCCAGCAGGGGAGTGCCGCCAGCGGGGGCTTGGAGCCATGGTATGTGGTTCTAGCGGCCACAGACCATGCAGAGCTAGGGGAGCCTGAGTGGCATACATGATGCTCAGGATTGGCCCATGTGCCATTTTTGGCACACATGACGGCAGTTGCCAACCCCTGCCTTAACCTAGCATATTACAAAGTAATTCTTTGGCCTGTCTTAACATTTTGTCAGTTTCCAAAGGGATAGCCATGTTAGTCTAGTCCAGCAAAAATAACAAGGAGTCATGTGGCACTTTAAGACTAACAGATTTATTTTTCGCATGAGCTTTTGTGGGAGAAAATCCCACTTCCTCAGATGCTTCAAAGATGGGGGAACTTACAGAAAGGAATAAAAATAAATGCAAGGGGGTGTAAAACATAGGATTAGGTCATACAGTAACAGCAAATCAGAGCAGTTGTTAGGTTCAAACCATGGGAAGCCTGAAGTCTCGATTCAGTCCTGCTTTCACAGAATTTAGCTTGCATATTAATTTGAGTTCAGCTGTTTCTCTTTGAAGTCTTGATGTCCCAGCCACATCCCTGACCACAGTCGTTAACAAATCATTTATTGGGTGATTAGAAAGATGGAAGTGCTCAGCAACTGGTTTCTTTGTTTTGTGATTTCTGATATCAGCTCTGTGTTCATTTATTCTTTTGCGTAGCGATCATCCTGTTTGTCCAATGTATAAGGTGTTGGGGCATTTCTTGCACATGATGGCATAGACCACATTAGTAGATGAGCAGGTAAATGAGCTTTTGATGGAGTAGCAGACTTGATTAGGGCCTATGATGGTATCTGTTGTGCAGATACGTGGGCAGACTTGGCAGCGTGGTTTGTCGCAGGGGTGTGTGCCTGCTTCAATGCTTCTGTTGTTAGATCTGTAGTTGCTGGTGAGTATCTGTTTAAGATTGGGTGGCTGTCTGTTGGCAAGGAGAGGTCTGTCTCCCAAGGCTTGAGAGAGAGAGAGGGTTCATCTTTTAGAATAGGCTGTAGGTCCTTAATGATCTTTTGCAGAGGTCTGACTTGAGGGTTGTATGTGGTGACTAATCGTGTTCTGTTGGTTTTTTTCTTGGGTCTCTCCTGTAGTAGATGACTTCGAGGAACCCGTCTAGCTCTGTCAATTTGTTTTCTTACTTCCCCAGATGGGTACTGTAGTTTCAAGAATGCTTGATAGAGATCCTCAGGATGTCTGTCTCTGTCTGAGGGATCAGAGCAGATGCGGTTATATCTTAGGGCTTGGCTGTAGACAATGGATCGTGTGGTGTGTTTAGGATGGAAGCTCGAAGGATGTAGGTAACTATACCACTCAGTAGGTTTTTGGTACAGGCTGGTGGTGATGTGTCTATCCCTGATTTGTACTGTAGTGTCCAGAAAGTGGATCTCCTGTGTGGAGTGTTCCAGGCTCAATCTATCCTAACATGTTGTAGAATAATTCTTTCAATCATACCCGACTACCTTAATTGATCATGCTTAGCTATCTTAGTTATGCAACAGACAGAAGCAATTAAAGATTGAGACAGAAATCATTTAGATATTATAGTAAAGTGGGGACCATAAGGCAAAACAATAAGTCCTGATTTTATAGCCACAACTGTTGATAAGAGATGCCTTTCCAGACAGAAAGTTGCCAAGCAAAGTTTTTTTTAAGCATCTACAAAGTTGCTTTTTTTTTTTTTTAATCTGGTGGTACTTTTTTTTTTTAATCTGGTGGTAATAAGAACTATTAGGAGAGCATCACCTTCTCAAAAGCCTGATATTACATTGTTTTGAACTGGTTCCACGAATATGAAGATGTGGCCACATGCTATATAACTCATGGCTGCTGTCTCATATGGCTATTACTGCTTAGCCCAAGAACAAGACCTAAGCTTATCCCAAAAACCCCCCAAACCTTCAGACCTTAAAGAGGCCTCTGGTGGCAAGTTAAGGTGAGTGATCAATGTAGTGATGGGGCTTGCACCCTGTAACAAGAGAACCAAATTTAGATGGAGAGCAAGTAGCATAGGTGAGGGTGACTATCCCAGGTTGCAACTAATTACTGGGCATCTGAGGATGAGGTCTGCTGTTAAATCACATGCACACATCACCTAATATACTAGCACACTCAATCCTTCCAGCAAGGAGGAAATCTACTAGCTGGTTTATTTTCTAAAGCAATGAATGCAGGCTGCATTTGGACAATAGGTGCCATGTGGTCGGGGGTTAAAGTAAGCCAGAACACACCAGAATGCCATTCCAAGGCCCCGTATTTTTAGGGACCAGCATTCTGGGGCCCCTAAAAATAGAAGAACACCCCAGGATGCAGCATTCTTACTTTAAATTTAACCCCTTTGGTGAGACCCTGGATGCAACTCTCCCTGAGCATGGTAAGGCCTGCCCAGGAGTGAGGGGTCAGGTCCAGGGGGCACCAAACGATTTCTCTCCCATACCCCTTGCAATGGCCGAAGCAGAGCCAGAGCCAGCCCCAGTGCCCAGCCGGTGCCCCTTACTGGCAGAGCAGAGTGAGCCCCCCTGGAAAAGCGGTCTCTGGCAGGGCTGGCAGGACAAGTAGCTCATAAAATGGCAGGGACGTGAGCAGTGGCAGCTGATGGGTGGCTGTTTCTGCCCAGCTCCTCCCTCACTCCCCGCTGCTTCCTGAGACTGCTGCAGGAGGAGGAGGTGGCAGCAGCAGTGGCAGTGCAGGACCCACGGGGGCTCACACCAGCCAGCCATGGATGTCAGGTGGGCCAGGTAAAGAGTTGTGGCTGGCTCTCGCTGGAGAAGGATAAGCTGGATGCAGCTGGGGGGGGCAGTAGTTGGGGTGGGGGGCAGGCAGTTGGGGGGTCAGTACTTGGGGTGGGTGAAGGGTCTGCCCATGCATGAAGGGAGCCCAGATGATGCGGGAAGGGGGCCCACAGATTAGGAGGGCCGCAGGGACCACCAAATTATACTTTAACCACTGCATGTGGTGACTTCTGCTACCTGGACTCCACAGCTCAGAAAACCAGGGCACAGCGTGTTGAGAACTTTAAGAAGGAATCCCAGTGTGACCTGGTAAAAATAATGTTTTATTCTCGTGTCTTTAGTAATACTAGGCCTAAGGATAAGATCAATTGATGTCAATCTCATCTAATGGGTTGAGGAAACAGTTCATGCCTGGAAGGGGGCAGTTACCTGTCTATGGATTCAAACAAACTGGAGCTGCCTTATGGCAGAAAGTGCCAATAGGCCCGCTTTGCCTGGGCCAATTTGGGTTTTTATCTCCCATCCTGGCTTACTGCTGCCCAGCCAACATTCAGGGACCATTGGTAGCTATTTTAACCATAGCCTTGAGGGCTGGTCTTCCCAGCCCACCAGTTTCTACGTACCGAGCCTGCAGCCCCAGATTCTATGAAGGGATAAATCTCCAATGTTATGGGTAGAAGCAACAGCCACAACTGGAGTCTTTGAGAAGCTGGGGGACATCATTAACCACAGGGGAAAGTGAAGAAGGCCTCACCAGGCTGGAGCACTTTTTTGCAGATTACAGGATGGAAAATCATCTTGCTTGTGGGGCTGCGGTCTCAGTACTCGACTGTTATTGCACAGAAAAAATGTTAGTGCAGTATCCTGCAGATTTGCTAAGTCACCAGACAAGGCCTGGCCTAACTCTGAGAAATGAAACTTAGAGCAGAGTCAGATTCGTTTACCTTCATCCCAGTTCTGTGCCTCACTTCCAGGTGCTGGTGGAGCAGGAGGGAACCTGCTGTAGGAGGCTGCAGGGGTCCCAATGCCCCAGATCATCCCATGCACTGGCCGGCAGGTGGGAGCAGCCTGGATTAATCCCAGCAGCCACACACATGACCTGGGGCAGTCCCAGCAGGTCCACCACTCATGAGCACAGCGTTTAAAATGGCCCCATCCACACAGAGCATTTTGTGAGGAGTTGCAGACTAAACCACAAGAGCATCTTTGGCCTGGAAGCTGCTTTTTATTGATTGACTCAAGCATGGTCAATAACTGAGTAACTTACAACTATTGTGAACACAGCGTTAAGTAATGGAGACAGGGAGAACTCAGCAGCAGGGGTGAGCTCCTGGACACGCATTCCCACCGGCCTCTGTGCGGTTCTGCTGAACAAACACCAGTATGATACCCACAAGGGGCCAGGCTGGGAAAGATCTGTGGAGGCCCTCTTGCTGCTGCTTGTGTTACAGTTGCCCTGCTTCTTAGTTCCCTGTGAACTTGGCTGGTTTCTCTCAGATAAAACCCTCCTGCTTGGTGCAGCTCTGAGTGCGGATGTCCCCCTTCTTGATGTAACTGCAACCCTCAGTTCCCAGGACCTGGAACCTGCAAAGCACAAGTCCTCTCTGATTGCCAACCTTATTCCTTCCCTGTGTGAGTTCATCTGAGTGTGGGATCATCTGGTTTAACTCACACAGTAGTTATTGGGCATGTAGCGCTCTGGGTAATGTACACTATGTGTTGTCATAGGCATGGTTAGGACCCAGGGAACTTGAAAGGTGTGTTTTGAGAGGTGTACTGGGCATTGTACCAACAGAGTTATGTTTGCAGGTTTTGCATCTCTTCTTCTGACACATCTGCAGTGTCCTGACCTGTGGGGAGTTTGCTTTTGAGGATGGGCTCAGAGAGACTGGGGGTTGTGTGAAGGCCAGCAAGACCAGAATAAGTGCTAGTTTCCCCCACATCCACGCATGTGTGCATGTTCTTCTCTCATCCCCTTGGTTGCCGATGTGCCTCTTCCCTGCCTTCATTTCACAGGGGAGCTCAGCCCATCTCCGGCTTATTTAGCCCTTGACCCGTCTGCTACTAGAGCCAACGAAGAGGAGACAATGAGAGTTGATTATGTGACGGTTTGTGAACACCTGTCTGGTATGAGCTGGACTCTGCCCAAAGCCACCTCCTGAATAGGGTCAGCATGGGGCACTAATAATCACAGAAGCATAGACCACTGGGTGAGCAGGGACTGCAAGGGTCAATTGGTTTATCCCCTTGCCAAGATGGCTACTCAGCCTCTTTTACAAAACCTCCAGTGAAGGAGTTTTCCTCGGTTACTGAAAAAGAAATTTTTACCAAAACCTTTTTAGTTTACTTTGGAAAATATTGACTTAAAAATAATTTCATGTGAGAAATCATTTGTCATCATCATAAAAAAAAGGTTCTGATGAAAAATGTTCAGCTCGTTCTAAGTGGATCAGCCAGTTCTGAATTCGACCGGTGCTCCTGGATGGACACTGGCAGTGAGGAGGGACTTACAGCTGGAAGGAGAAGGGGGAGCCATTAGCCCATGTCCAGTTCCCAGTGTTGTTGTCGTAGTTCAGCCCTGTCCACAAACTGAAGTAGTAAGGGTCTTTGTGGCTTGGGTAGAAGCACTAGTAGGACTCACGTTTCAAGAACTCCTGCTCCCAACAGTAAAAGACAACAACAAATCCCTGAATTCCCCTTTTTTCCCCCCTTTGAAAGGACCTGGACCCTTCTGGAAATCAGGCCAACTATTTAATTGTCTAAACTATGAGAATCAGTGTTTGACTCTCTAGGTCCCTGTGTTTGACTGGCCTAAGTGACTCACCCAGGGACAACCATCGAATAAGTGGAAGAGAACCCATATCTTCTGGCTGCCAGTCCCTGAACTAATCCCCAAACCGTTTGGTCTTTCTATGTGGGTTCCAAACAAGATTTCCCCATAAGTCATGTTGGCTAGAAGATGGAATTAAAGCAGGAACAAAGAACCCAGGAATTGCCAAACCAGAGCAGAGCAATGGCCCATCTAGTGTATTAGATGACTGGCATGGGTGGCCATGCAGCATATTTCATAATGACCTGATAAAAGCCTCTAAAGCACCTTGCCCACTGTGGAAGAGAGCAGCACAGAGGCCACTCCTATACTTGACTTCTCAGCTAGCTGACCTGATGTGCCTTGAAGCACAAGGATCAATGGCTTCCAGCCCTCTGTTCCTAGCTCACACTGCAATGTTAGAAATTTTCTTCTCATGCAGGCAGGAATTTCATCCTTTCCCAAATCTCCCTAAACTGTTTGCCCCAGGAACCTGCAGAAGTGAATTCCATTAATAATTATCTTGTTCACAAACTCAGTTATTTGCAACGGGCCTCCCAGGCACTAGTGCTAAGGAATCAGGCCAAACTGTTCTTTACATGCATTCTGTGCTCCTGAAAGGACACACCGTGACAGAGGGAGACACGATTCAGATGTTGAAGTCCCTCCCCCTCATACCTGGTGTGATGACTTCTAATGGAGAGAGGGCAGTTAACTCTCGTGGCCCCTTCCAACCCTCCACTTGAATGAGGATGACCAAAGGAAGCCAGCTGGCATGTGCCCACCCTACTGGTAACTCAGTGGAAGATGTTCTAGAGGTGGACACAGCCACATTCATGTCCCCCTGAAACGGTTAATCCCTGGCCTTCTCTCCTCCTCAGACTGCTGCAGATACTCAGTGTGTATGTAGTTGTCCTATCAGTAAGCAGCAACAATACAGAAGAGAAGAAACAGAGGCTCTGTACCAACTCTGTCTTGGTGTCTTATCTTCACCAGACTGGCCGACATCGCAGTACAAGCATCTAAGCTGTCATGCCAGGTTTTTGCAGACATGGAAAAGGAGTAACAGCTGGCTGCCCACTGGTCCCAGTCCACCACACATATGCTGCAGTTGTTCTCTTGAAAATAAAAAGAAAATAGATTTTCAATCTTTGTTCTCCAAGAGGTTTTTGTTACCACAGCTCCTCACCGCTGAGTGTGAAGGATGATGGGCAAGTCACCTAGCTTAGAATTTTAAACCATTGACTCATCCCTGCACATCTTCTCAGACTGATCTCTCTGGCCCTTCTGCCTTTGACATAAGCTTCTTTCTTCAAGCAACTAGTAGGATGCACATTAAATGGTATCATGTGTCCTCACCTTACTGGGAGTGAGAGGCAGCTATAGCCCATCTTCTGAAAACAGGAGTTATAGGAAGATGGAGACAAGAATTACTAGGCCCTGAGTTCCCACAGTGATAAACACACTATAAGGAAGATAGATATATCAGCTAAAGATCTGGAGCAGAGAGAATAGATTAGGATCTAGGGACAGCAGGAAAGATAGATGTAAACAGGGTCTGAATAAGTGCTCCCTGACACCTAGAGGTGAGCTGGAGAACAGGATTTCAGGAGCTGACCATTTTTGCATGGGCACACCCACCCTGACTAGGGACTCAGCAGGATGTGATGGCAGGACTGCTTTGACCAATAATTACTTTGGGCTGCTGTTGGATCACAAGTCACTCTCTCTTTGGGTCACAGATATTAATGGGCTGTTATTCTTGTGGTTGTGAATCAAGGACAAAACCATGCACGATACACTCTGACTGAGGGCCTCCCCTCAAATAAAGTGCATTCACTAGGCAGCGGACATGAGTGCCAACGTCCAGTGGAGATGAGAGAGGATGAGGGCAGGTATGTGTACGTGGGGGTGTGGGTCCTGCCTAACAACCCATAGCACCATTTGACCGATTTTTCTCTCTGCTGGGTAATAACAGAACTAATTAAGACTCAATTGAGAATCTTGTTACACAGCACAGAGCTGAAATCCCTAATAATCAGGTCTAAGCATTAGACCTGTGTTGGGACGATCTCTGTTGGAAGAGATGGCCCATTGTGCATTAGCAGTGATGTTCCTCTCACTGAAAGCTGAAATCACTGAAAGCTGTTAAGTGGTGCATCCTCCATATGGCTGGCTGAAAGAGTGGGTGGAATGAGACCGCTGATAGATTGACCTGTGGCATGTCTGGCTGGGTGGCTACCAGGGCAGAGCAGCAAGTGGCCAGTGGAACGGCATGAGGCCGGCAAAGCAAGCAGGGCGTAGTCTCTCTGTATTCCTTAGCCAGGATGGGAAGTGAACTCCACAGAAACAGTTCTAAATTCTGCATCTTCTCTGACCAAGGATGAGTATTGTGAGTGAGGGGCTGTGAAGGGAGAAGCACATTAAAAGACATTCTGGTTGCTTGATTGAGGAATCTGAGGCAAAAGGAAACTGCCCAATGCACTGTGGCTGGGGTGGGTGTTTGCCTCATGGTTTTATTTTTATGGATTCTGCTTGTTGCATTTTCACAAGTTACCGTAATGCAAATTTATGTTCCCTTTTTATTAAAAGTTTCTTTCTTACACTTGATCTCTGTTCTCGTAAGAAGGGAAGTATTGCCTCTGGTCTGGAGGCATCCAAGGCCTGGTGTACAATTAACCCACTTGACTGAATAGGGGTTTGAGCTGGAGAGAGCAGTAGATTAGCTAAGGATCTTCAGAGGGAGGGATGAACAGAGCCATAAGAATTTAGGTAAGGGAGAGAATAGGTAAGGGTCTAAGGAGGGAAAGAGCGATGAATGGACAGAAAGGGAGGAATTTAGATAAGGAGAGAATAGTTAAGGGAGAAAGGGGTGAACTTGTGGGTGAGTGGAGTCTTTTCCCCAGGGACTCCAGCTGTGGTTCCTTGCCCTTACCAGCTGTCAGCTGCTGCAGTGTGTCAGAGAAGATGATGTTTTTCCATCTCAATGACCTCCAGCTGTAGCTCTGATTTCAAGGAGAGCTGGTAAACTTTAAAGACAAAAGAAAAACCATAAGACAACACGGTGCTCACATTCAGTAGATGGCCACAGCTCTGGTCATCTTAATGGCCATTCTGCATCAGACCAATTTTTTTTCATTCTTTTTTGAACCCTGTAACTCCTATTATAATCTCGGCCTTCACAACATCCTCTGACATGGAGTTCCAGAGGCTGACTGCATTGTTGGAAGAAATAGTTCCTTTTGTTTGTTTTAAACCTGATACCTATTAATTTATTTGGTGACCCTTTGTTATAAGGAGTAAATAACACTTCCTTATTATTTGCTTTCTCCACATGAGTCATGATTTCATAGACCTCTATAATATCACTTCTTAGTCGTCTTCTTTCCAAGATGAAAAGTCCCAGTCTTATTAATCTTTTCTCATATGGAAGCTGTTCCATATCACTAATCATTTTAGTTGCCCTTTTCTGTAGCTTTTCTAGTTCCAATATATCTTTTTTGGGATGGAGCCACCAGATGCAAACAGTATTCAGCATGTGGGCGCACTGTGGATTTATAAAGAGGCAATATGATATTTTCTGTCTTACTCTCTATTCTTTTACTGACAGTTCCCAACATTCCCAACATGGGCCCTGGTTCTCATGGGGGACTTCAATTACCCTGACATATGCTGGGAGGGCAACACAGCAGTGCACAGACGATCCAGGAAGTTTTTGGAAAGCATTGAGGACAACTTCTTGGTACAAATGCTGGAGGAACCAACTAGAGACCTTGCACCTTTGACTTGCTGCTCACAAACAGAGAAGATTTGATTAGGGAAGTAGAAGTGAATGGCAACCTGGGTAGCAGTGACCATGAGATGGTATACTTCAGGATGCTAATCAAAGAAAGAAAGGTAAGATGATTGGAAAAAGGCAAATACAGTGCCTATCTTCAAGAAAGGCAAAAAGGAGGACCTGGGGAACTATAGACCAATCCATCTCACCTCAGTCCCTGGAAAAATCATGGAGCAGGTCCTCAAAGAATCAATTCTGAAACACTTGCAGGAAAACAGAGTGATCAGGAAGAGTCAGCATGGATTCACGAAGGGCAAATTGCGCCTGATCAACCTGATTGCCTTCTATGATGAGATGACTGGATATGTGGATGCCGGAACAACTGTCGACGTGATACACCTCAGCTTTAGCAAAGTTTTTGATACGGTTTCCCACAGCATTCTTGTCAGCAAGTTAAGGAGGCATGGTTTGGATGAATGAACTGTAAGGTGGATAGAAAGCAGGCTAGATTATCAGCCCCAGCAGGTAGGGATCAACGGCTTAATGTCTAACTGGCAACCAGTAACTAGTGGAGTGCCCCAGGGGTTGGTCCTTGGGCCAGTTCTGTTCAACATCTTCCTTAATGATCTGGATGATGGGATAGATTGCACTATCAGTAAATTCATGCACAACACCAAGCTGGAGGGAATGGTAAACATGCTGGAAGACAGGGATAGGATTTAGGGACACCTAGACAAATTGGACCATGGGACCAAAGGAAATCTCATGAGGTTCAACAAGGACAAGTGCAAAGTTCTGCACTTAGGATGGAAAAATCCAAATGCTGATGTAGGCTGGGGACCAATCAGCTGAGTAGCAGCAGTGTAGAAAAGGATCTGGGCGTTATGCTGGATGGGAAGCTGGATATGAGTCAGCAGTACGTTCTTGTTGCCAAAAAGGCCAATGGCATATTGGGCTGCATCCGTAGGAGTATTGCCAGCAGATCGAGGGGTGTGGTTATTTCCCTCTATTTGGTACTGGTGAAGCCACATCTGGACTACTGTGTCCAGTTTTAGGCTCCACATTAAGATGATAGCATTCAAGATCCCTTCCAGCCCTGTGATGTGATGTGATTTGATATAAAGATGCTGATTAATGAGATTAGAGAGTTCAAGATGCTGATTAATGGAAAAAAGGAAAGAAGCAAAATGCAGACCCTGGACTTCAGAAAAGCAGATTTTGGCTCCCTCAGGGAACTGCTGGGCAGGATCCCTTGGGAGGCTGATCTGAAGGGGAAAGGTGTCCAAGAGAGTTGGCTGCATTTTCAAGAAACCCTGCTAAGGGCACAGGAAGATACCATTCCAATGAGCAGAAAGAACAGCAAATGTGGAAGGCTCCCAGTGTGGCTTAACAGAGAATTCTGCACTGAGCTAAAGCATAAAAAGGAAGCTTACAGGAAGTGGAAGCTAGGACAGATGACTAAGGAGGCATATAAAGATATTGCTCAGGACTGCAGGGATAAAATCAGAAAAGCCAAAGGACAATTGGAGTTGCGCCTAGCAAGGAATGTGAAGGATAACAGGAAGGGGTTCTACAAGTATATCAATAACAAGAAGAGGATCAGTGCTGGTGTAGGACCCTTCCTGAATAGCACAGGTATCCTCGTGATGAAGGATGAGGAAAAGGCTGAAGTGCTCAATGCTTTTTTTACTTCAGTTTTCACAGGGACGGCCAGCTCTCAGCCCACTACACTGGGCATGGCAGATTGGAGAGAAGAAGAGAGGCCCTTGGTGACAGAAGGTCAGGTTAGGGACTACCTAAAGAAGCTGGATGTCCACAAGTCAATGGGGCCAGGCCACCTGCATCCGAGGGTGCTGAGGGGGTTGGCTGATGAGGTGGCAGTACCACTGGCCATTATCTTTGAAAATTTGTGGCAAATGGGAGAGGTGCCGGAGGACTGGAAAAAAGCCAATATAATGCTTATCTTCAGGAAAGATGAAAAGGAGGATCCATGGAATTACAGACCTGTCAGCCTCACCTCAATCCCTGGAAAAATCATGGAGCAGATTCTCAAAGAATCCATCCTGAAACACTTGGAGGAAAACAGAGTGATCAGGAACAGTCAGCATGGATTCACCAAGGATAAATCATGTGTGACCAACCTCATAACCTTCTATGATGAGATGACTGGATTTGTGGCTGTGGGAAGAGCTGTTAATGTGATATACCTCGACTTTAGCAAAGTTTTTAATACAGTTTCCCACAGCATTCTCGTCAGCAAATTAAGGAAGTATGGGTTGGATGTGTGGACTGTAAGGTGGATAGAGAACGGGCTAGATCAACGATTTCAGCACCTAGGAATCAATGGCTCCGTGTCCAGTTGGCAACCAGTAATGAGTGGTGTGCCCCAGGGTTTGGTCCTGGGGCCAGTTGTGTTCAATATTTTCATTACTGATCTGAATGATGGGATTTATTGCACACTCAGTAAGGATATCACCAAGCTTGGGGGAACGGTAGACATGCTGGAGGGCAGGGAGAAGATTCAAGAAGACCTTGACAAATTGGAGCAGTGGGCCAATAGAAATCTTATGAGGTTCAACAAGGACAAGTGCAAAGTCCTGCACTTGGGATGGAAAAACCCCATGCGCTGCTACAGGCTAGGGAGCGATAAGCTAAATAGCAGCACTGTAGAAAAGGACCTGGGGGTCCTAGTGGATGGGAAGCTGGATATGAGTCAGCAGTGTGCCCTTGCTGCCAAAAAGGCCAATGGCATACGGGCTGCATCAGAAGTGTTGCCAGCAGATTGAGGGATGTGATCATTCCCCTCTATTCAGCACTGGCAAGGCCACATCTGGAATACTGTATCCCATTTTGGACTCCTGACTACAATAAGAATGTGGACAAATTAGAAAGAGTCCAGCTGAGGGCAACAAAAATGATCAAGGAGCTAGACCACAAGACTTATGAAGAAAGACTGAAGGAACTAGGCTAGCCTGCAGAAGAGAAGACTGAGGGGGGATTTGATAGCAACCTTCAACTACCTGAAGGGATACTCCAAGGAAGATGGAGCTCAACTGTTCTCAGTAGTGTGGAAAAAGATATTTTTGGGGGTCCCAAAAGTTATTGACCAAACCTTAGGCCTGTGTATACAACGGGCTATAGTCTGGCAGGACATCTGCTTGTCAGGCCTGTGTTAAAACAATAGCTCTATGTGACTTTATCTCCCAGGGTCAGCAGTTGCATACCATAACAATCTCTCAAGAACTCACTGAAAAGCACATACAGCACTGGTTCCCAGCCGTTTTTGAGACCTGAAGAAAACATTGTTTATAGCACTGGATTACAATAAAATTTGTGATCAAGGACAACAATTTCCCAGGCAAATGGGGGCAATATGCTGAGGTGGTGGGCTTTGGCTATAAAAGAAGGCTAAATCTGTTAACTCATCGGAGGGGCGAGAGGTTAACAGCTTCCCGCACCGCTGAGGGTTTGGCCAGCCCAAAGCACCTTCCCACGCTGACTTAAAGAGGCGGCGTTCTAAACCCCTTTGCCTGATCAACAAAGGGCACCTGGTTTTTTTTTTTAAGCAGGTCTTTTCCTTTTTTCTAATTTTTTCCTTCTTATATTCTTTCTTCTTTTTGGAACTTTACCTGGGCACTCCCGGAGAGCAGGGCCCACGGTGGGCCGCTGCTTCTCCCTGAAAGGGGTGGCAGGAGCACGCAATCTTGTAGCCGGTTGCAGTCAGACCTGGTAATTGTAAGGTCCAGGACTGGCCAAGTGCAGATTTGTTTCTCTTTAAAAGCACGCAACCTTGTTATTAGCTGGTTGCAGTCAGACCTGGTAATTGTAAGGTCCAGGGCTGGCCAAGTGCAGATTTGTTTCCCTCCCTGAATTCTATACTGTGCTGATTCTTCACTTCTCTAACAAGACGGATCTGCTGAACCCTGCGGAGATAACGTCCATGTGGTAAATATGATTTGGTCAAATTGACAATCTTATTAGAGGAAATGGTTTTTTTAATATAGTTTTAATAATCTTTGTTGATATATATTATTATTGCTTAACCTCCTTTGTGCTTATAGCATCTACCTCCACTAATCAGCCCGGTTGTAAAAGTAGTTAACTGAACTGTTTTTAACACTATAGCCGACCCTTGTAACTCCTAGCCGCAAACAGCCCATGGCTAGCCTCATCGGCCGTGACCCATGGTGTCTGAAGAGCAAGGGGGAGAAGCAAGGCGTTTGTGTTATTTAGGATTTATAGGGTTTAAGTGTTTTATTAACTTTTAGCTAAGATATTCTTTCAGCATTAAGAGTATACTTTTTTCACCATAAAAATTATAAGCCACGTTTATAGATCAATTACCCCATCTAGTGGGCATTAAATATTAATACACAAAGTGACTAATTTTTTTTGTGAGCTAGTTATTAGATTAATAAAACTGTTAATGGGTTTTTTCATAAATTGCTTCTACATTTTTAATTTTTCTTTCTTTCTTATGTGTACCTATATACCTCAATAAAAGTTACATAAAAAGTGACTAACCCAAAATAAGCTGTCTGAACTCTTGTCTCTCAATTGGGAAACACTCTCGCATGGTGGGGATTTGTACCCTGGTACCCCACTCTCCCAAAACAAGTAGTAACAGAGGACAGAACAAGGAGCAATGGTTTCAAGTTGCAGCTGGAGAGGTCGAGGCTGGATATTAGGAAAAACTTTCTGACTAGGAGGGTGGTAAAGCATTGGAATGGGCTACCTAGGGAGGTGGTGGAATCTACGTGTTTGGAGATGTTTAAGGCCCGGCTGGATAAAACTCTAGCTGGAATAATTTAGTGGGAGTGGTTCTGGTTTTTTTGGCAGGGGGCTGGACTAGATGACCTCTTGAAGTCCCTTCCAACCCTATGATTCTCTGATTCTATGAAAGGATGCTGACAAATTAGAAAGAGTCCAGCAGAGTGCAACAAAAATGATTAGGGAGTTGGGGCACATGACTTACGAGGACAGACTGAAGAAACTAGGCTTATTTAGTCTGCAGAAGAGAAGACTGAGGAGGGATTTGATAGCAACCTTCAACTACGTGAAGGGGTGCTCCAAAGAGGAGGGCATGAGGCTGTTTTGAGTAGTAACACAGGACAGAACAAGAAGCAATGATTTCAAGCTGCAGCTGAGATGGTCGAGGTTGGATATTAGGGAAAACTTTCTCACTAGGAGGGTGTTAAAGCATTGGAATGGGCTACCTAGGAAGGTGGTGGAATCTCTGTCTTTGTAGAAATTTAAGGTCTGGTTAGACAATACCCAGGCTGGGATGATTTAGTGGGAGTGGTCCTGCTTCTGGCAGGGGGCTGGACTAGGTGACCTCATGAGGTCCCTTCTAACCCTATGATTCTATTAACTTCTTTGACTGCTGCTGCATATTGAGTTGATGTTTTCAGAGGTCTATCCACTATGACTATAAAATCTCTTGAGTGGTAACAGCTAATTTACACTCCAGGATTTTATATGTAGAGTTGGGTTTATATTTTCCAGTGTGCATTACTTTGCATTTATCAAGATTGAATTTCATTTGCTATTTTGTTACCAAGAAACCCAGTTTTGTCTGACTCTTTTGTAATTTGTCACAGTCTGTTTTGTAATTAACTATGTTAAGTAATTTTGTATCATCTGCAAATTTTGCCATCTCACTGTTTACCTGTTTTCTCATACCATTTATGGATATGTTGAACAGTAATCATCCCACTACAGACCCTTGGGGGACATGACTATTTACCTCTCACCATTGTGAAAACTGACCATTTGTTTCCTATCTTGTAATATGTTACTTAAGCAGGAGAGGATCTTCCTTCTTATTCAATAACAGCTAACTTTGCTTAAGAGCCTTGGAAGAGATCTTGTGAAAAGCTTTCTGAAGATCTAAGTACACTACGTCTGAGGGATCATCCTTATCCCCATGCCTGTTTACCATCACAGAGAATCTAGTAGATTGATGAGGCATGATTTCTTGTTACAAAGGTCATGTTGACACTTCCCCAACAAATGATTTTCATCTATGTGTTGATAATTCTGTTTTTTACTATAGTTTTAATCAATTTGCCTTGTACTGTAGCTGGCATCTCTGGCCTGTAATTGTTGGGATCACCTCTGGACCCCATTTTAAAAATTGAAGCAGATTAGCTGTCTTCCAGTCATCTGGTACAGAAGCTGATTTAAGTGACGGGGTACATGGCACAATTAGTAATTCTGCAATTTCACAATTAAGGTCTTTCAGAACTTTTGGGTGGACATTATCTGGTCCTGGTGATTTATTACTCTTTAATTTATTAATTTGTTCAAATATCTGAATCTTGGACAGTTCCTCAAATTTGTCACCCAAAAAGAATGGCTAAGGTTTGAGAAAACAGTGAGAGTCCTATGGCACCTTAAAGACTAAAGATTTCTTTGGACATAAGCTTTTGTGGGCTCCAGCACACTTCGTCAGACGTAATAGATGCATCTGATGAAGTGGGTTGGAGCCCACAAAAGCTTATGCCCAAAGAAATCTGCTAGTCTTTAAGGTGCCACAGGACTCCCATTGTTTTGCTGTACATGGACTAACACAGCTACCCTTCTGGAAATCTAAGGTTTGGGAGTCTCCTTTGCATCTTCAGGCAGGAAGACTGATGCAGAGAATTCATTTTGTTCCTCCACACTAGCTGTAGCTTCCTTTAGTGCTCCTTTAGCATCTCAGCTGTCCAGTGGCCACACTGGTTGTTTAGCAGATTTTCTGCTTCTGATGTCTTTAATTTTTTTTTTTTTTTGAATCTTTGGTTAGTTATTTGACAACACTGTCTTTCACATACAGTTCCACTTCCCCATCCGTACCACCTCTTCTGTCCTTCTGATATATTTTGTTGCTAGACTTTTGCTGGCATTCTCTTTCTACTTCTACAAGTCTTTTAAATTCTGGGGCATTTTAGAACATGATATGGACTGTGAGTATATGGATGCATACTGCCACCTGCTGACTGACAGAGAGAATATAGGGCTAGATTCTCTCTTGCTTGCCCGCACTTTACACTAATCAAATTCCACTGATATCAGAGAAGTCATTCCTTATTTACTTAGGGGTAACCGAGAGATGAATCAATACCATTGTTTTGAAACTAGTTTCTCTGCAGGAATATCAGAGATGGAGACTCCCTGTGCTTCATCCAATAATAACAAAAACAATGTTTGAGGCTTGCACAATTAGAAGAGACTGACAAACAGCAGTAGAGTTATTGCTGGTGGTGGTATCTGGTCCCAGCTGGGAACTTGAAACCAGGCTGGTCCTTCCATAGAGGTGACCTAGGTGGTTGCCTAGGGCGTCAACAATTAGGAGGAACCAAGGGTTGGGCTGGGGTTGCTCCACTCCCTGCCTGGGGCCAGACCCCCACCCATGGCTGGACCCCAGTGGCGGCCCTGCTCCCCACTTGTGGCCCAATCCCTGGCTGGGGCTTGATCCTCCAGCAACAGCCTTGCTTCGCTGGTGGCTGGGGGTGGTGAGGGCTCCAAAATCCCTGTTGATCTAGGGCTGCAAAAAACCTTGCACTGGCCCTGCCTGAAACCACCACCGATGGTGGTACCCAGCCCCAGCTGGGGACCCAGAGCTGCTGTTGCCACTGCCCCCAATGGGAGGAATGGGCTCTGGCCAGGATGCAGGGCTGCCTCCAATAGCAGAATCTGTCCCCAGCCCTAGTTGCAGGAGCCAGATTGGGCTGGGTGAAGGAGGGTGGGTGTATCTTTGGAGCTACCTTCCCCAAGACAAGCTCCAAAATCCATCCATGCTGACAAATATTAACTCATTACATGGCAGAGAACAAACACCTGTTTGGTCACTGGATCCATCCCCCCTCCCAGGAACAGAACCATCAACATTTCCATCGAAGATACTCTAGTGAATGTACTCTGGCTGTAAGTTTGGAGAGGAAGATCAGCAACATCCTATGTTCAAGCTGTCACTCGTCAAATCCTTTTAATGCTTATCTATATTTAAGCTGGTATTTATGCAGTCTGGGTCACCATAGGATGGGAGACCCTCTGGGTACACACAAAGGGAGCAATCTCTTGTGGAAAAATCTCTTTTTCCAATATCCATCATCATGGTGCCCAGGGACCTATATAAGTGTTTTCTACTTTCTGGCATCTGAGAAAGTAGGACTTCACCCATGAAGCCTCATGCAAAAAGTAAACATGTTAGTCGGTAAAAATACCACAGGACTCCTTGTTTTTTTTTTTTTTTTTAGGAGCCTACAGTTCCCATTCCAGTGGTCCATGGAAATCTTCTTTGACTCCTAGTGGTCCAAGAGAAGTGTATAGACAACCTGTACGGCTGGAATCCCCCATGGTGGCACCTTCAGCTCTTAGCTATTCAAGGGCCCTGATCTTCCCTGGACACCAGATAATGACCCAGCCCTGATTCTGCATCTGAGGCTCTGTCTGAGGGTTTCTCCTTTTGCCCCTCCTTGTGCTTATCACCATCATCTCTGTTGGAATGAAGAGAGACAGTTATCTATGGCTGAAGATGAATGTCGCTGTGCTCTCTGTTTCTCGTCACTGGTGCCAGTGGGGTCAGCTTTGGAATATTTTCCTGGGCAGAACCTTGCCAACCAGCTGCTTGGAAGAAGCCTTGCTCCAAGAGGTGGGTCTTGTACTGGGCTTTAAAATGGTAGGACTCAAGCTTAATCTGATCCCCAATGCCAGTGACGACACTCAGATCCAGCCTGGCTTGAGGTTCACTCTACATGACCACCAATTTCATGGATTTTTTTTAGTCTGTTTCTGTTCCTTTGCCAATGTGTGTGAGAGAATTTCAGGTTGAAAGTCAAGTTTTAATTTACTCAGAAATGCACACTTCTCTCTGGCTGATCAGCTGGAGATCCCACTTAGGTTCCCTTACCCCTAAGAAGGGGAATTGACATCCATTTCCTATTACTCTATGCACCTAGCACCACCACTCAAGGATCTCTATTTAGCTTAACAAGGAGGTTAAGGGGAGACTTGATCACCTTTTTTTCACAGGGAACAAATATTTGATAACAGGCTCTTCAATCAAGCATAACATGATACCATGGCTGGAAGCTGAAGGTAGACAAACTTGGATTGGAAGAAATAAAATTTAAATTATTGGGGTGAGAGTGATTAACTGTTGGAACAATTAACACAGGGTTGTGGTGGATTCTCCATCACTGACAATTTTTAGATCAAGATTCGATGTTTTGCTAAGAGCTGTGCTCTAGGGCAGTTCTCTGACCTCTGCTTTGCAGGGATTAGATTACGTGATCATAGTCATCCCTCCTGGCCTTGGAATCTGTTAATCTAATCTACCTTCCGCTACCCTGAGCCTTCTCCCAGCATCCTCACTTTCCCAACTCTCCGTGTCAGTGTTTCCTGCTGCCCAGACCCTCTCTCTGCTCCAGGGCCATACATTAAGGCGGGGTTGGTGTGAATCCTCAACCCTAAGACTCTCGCACAGCTCTGCCCATGTGCCCTGCCCGGTCATTCATGAAATCCAGCCTCTTGCACCATCACAACAGTTCCTGCTGCAGGCACCTAAATCCCATGATTCATGATCCGTCCTTCAGAGATGGAAACACACCTTTCCCTGGGTGCTCGGCAGGGGACCTCCCTACCCCACAACCATCCCCAAGGTGGGAGAGCGGCCTTCTGCTCCCTTCATCTCCCTCCCCACCACCGTCCTCTGCAACTCCTCAGCCTCCCTCCATCCACTTAATCTCTCCAACCGCCTTTCCCAGGGTATCTCTCTGCAATGCCTCACTGTCCCTGTCCCCAGGCCTGCCCTAACTCAGACAGTCGTGGCCATGTCACCTGTGGGTATAGCTTCAACCTCACTGAAAACAATGGTAGATGGCAGCCTTTTTGCTCAGGGCAGCTCTCCTGCCAACCACAGCCAGCCTGCAGGAAAAGGCAGCCGTCATGCTGGCTTCAGTCCCATGGATAGACATGGGAGGCAGAGGCCATTTTGAATCAGGAAAAATTCCCTCCTTATTCTCCTGTTTCCATTATCAGATTAGAAACCAGCCCAAGGTGGATCAGGGGAGGTGGCAATGTGGGCGTCTTGCCTCCGTGGCAAAACCACGGCCTCCAGCCCTGGGCACGAGAGTGGGGACACACCTGGCCACCTCCTGGCCCCCCCAGCAATGCACTCATCCCAGCGGTGCCTATGGTCGCGGGGAGGGAGACGGCAGAGCGCCTGCTGCTGTGGGTCAGGGTAGCACATGCCCAGGAGGTACCGAGGCGGTATGGCTGGTGCAGCCAGGGGCCTTGAGCTCAGCAGTTCGGCTTGGCCCCGTGTGCTCAATGCCCCAGAGCCAGGGGATCCCCACTGAGGAACGTGGCATGTGCCTGGGGCTGCCGCGTCTCCTCCTTTCCCGGCTGGGGCTGGCGCTGCCTCGCCCTGCCATGGGCAGAGGGGGTGGCTGACACTGGCTGCCTCGGGAATGGAGCTGCAGGGGCTGTGGAGGGCCTGGCAGGGGCAAGACTGCCCCAGTTGGGTGTGGGGCTAAGGGGAGGCCATGCTAGCAGGAGCCAGGCTCCCTGCCTC
This sequence comes from Podocnemis expansa, assembly GCA_007922195.1. NCBI lineage: Eukaryota > Metazoa > Chordata > Testudines > Podocnemididae > Podocnemis > Podocnemis expansa. The sequence goes on along the minus strand of ML682029.1, from coordinate 335,133 downwards.
TGGATGCCTGGCTGGGCTGCAGCCTGGGAGCTCTGGGCAGGCTGGTTTCCATCAGAACCGAGGGCAGATGCCGCCCACTGCCCCAGCCCAGCCTCACCAGTCCCCGATCCTCAGAGCAACACTGCCTGTGGGGCAGGGGGCCAGGGGCAGCATGGCCTCATGAGGGGAGGACAGGGGCATCAGAGGGTGGGGGTCACTAGGTGCATCGGGGGAGAGTGCCTGCTGGGTGTGTTTGGGGGGAGCGTGGAGACCGTGGGTGGTCTCTCAGAGGGTCGCGGCCTGATTTCTCTAGTTCTCAACCCTCGTCCCATTGTCCGGATCGCTCCCTAAGAAGCCCAGCGCTGGGTTGTTCTGATGTCAGCTCCAGAGGCCGAACCGGGGCACAATGCTGTCGAAACAAGTAAAAATCAAACCTGCCCCAGTGTCTGAGAGGGGAGCCACTCCGGGGGTTGCCCCAGAGGGAGAAGCTGAGCAGCAAGGAGAATCCAGCTGGGACACTCCCAAGAAGGAAGAATCCAGCCCGGAGGCCCCCAAGAAGGAAAAGACTCCCCTAGTAGCTCCCAAAAAGGATGTAGCTGGGAAGGAGGCCCCCAATAAGGGAGAGAGCACCCCAGAGGGCCTCAAGAAGGAAGGAGCCAGGCAGGAGGCACCCAAGAAGGAAGCGACCATCCCAGAGGTCCCCAAAAAGGGAAAAGCCAGGACAGAGAAGAAGGTAGAGGCCAGCCAGGAAACACGCCTGGAGAGGGCGAGGCAAGAGGCCCCCAAGAAACCAGTCTTCCCCTTCGTCAGTAAGTATGTGAAGAACAAGGGGTCTTTACATTACAGCAGCAGCTCCCATGGGGGAATCAGGCCAGGTTTACTCTAGAAACGTCTCGGGGATGTGAAAAATTTCCATCTCTGAGTGCTATAATTAAGATAAATTAACCCCCAGGGTAGACAGCAGCAGGTCAGTGGAAGAATTCATCTGTCGGCCTAGCTATGGCCGCTCAGGAAGGGGGATTAATTACAGTGCTGGGAGAACCCCGTCCAGTGGGCATAGGTAGTGTCCATACTGAACTACTACAGAGGTGCAGCCGTAACATTTCAAGTGTAGACAAATCCTCAGGCTTCTGGGGGCTTGGAGGTTTATCCTGGGCATCCTCAAGTGTTAGGTACCAAATGCTATTTTTGTGCATGATGCTGAGGAGCCTCTCATGAAGCACTGCAGCGGGGAAGTCTGAAGCACAGAAAGGAGCAAGGATTCAGTGGCGCAGCGTTCATTTTCTGTCCTCCTGACTTGTGGAATGGCATTGGTGTCTCCATGTTGCCCTGGAAATAGGCCCTTGCTAAACAGAAAAAGGGGCTGTGACCAGGGCAGGAATGAAACCTGCCACTTTAGTGTATCCTGTCCCCATACAGTGGAAGTTTTTCCTGCTCATAGTACACCATTTTCACTAGATCTTGCTCACTGTCTCCAGTGTCACTCTTTAATGTAGAGATTCCTCACAGCCCTCTGATGGTAGCTCCCTGGCCTGTGTACAATACAGTACATTGAGAGATGGGGGGTCAAGAGGGAGGCATGACTCGGTCCTGGTTCCAGCAGACAGTTTGAATTCATCCCAGAAACTGGCATTTACTGGCCCTCTCAGTGGAGAGCCGTGGATTGAGTGGACCATGGCGAATTAACAACCCTTTCTGTATGGGGAGGCTGAGCCAAACAGGCTGGCCACACCTTGGGATAAACGTGGGCACTGTCTCCAGGACTGGTCCAAGTAATGTTGAAGGCCCTGGTAAAGGCTTTGACTGGCTTCCAGGACCAATAGCATGAAATCTCCTTGCCCCCAGCCTACACTTTATTCATCTCAGATGGAGGGAGGAATTCAGCATGAAGCATCAAAACCCTCCTGTTATATGGCACTGATGAATGATCAGGAAACACCCCACTTCTCATGGACCCCCCTAGCTTGGGAGCCTTTGCTGGCTTTTTGATAACATTGACTAAAATGGTCCTAATGTCTGCATGTATTTATCCCAGAGTTTACTGAGCACCCCACCTCTGGGGTATATTTTTGAAGGGCTTTTTTTAGTCCTTGTTGGCTGGTTCTGATTTTGGGAGCCTGTTCCTGCACTGAGAATCAGGCCCAGAGTCTCAGGAGAGAGGCCAGACTCTTGCCTTTACTTTGTTTTCTCCCTTTCCTTTCCATTAGAAATTCCTTTTCAGCCTCATCACTGGCGACTGGTGACATTCATTCTGGGAGTCTATAGCCTGGTCTTACTCATTGTGCTGCTGGGCTTGACTGGCAAGTGTGAGTATCTGCTGGCGAACCTCATTTCAACAGAAGTGTTATGTCATGTGAGCGGCCAATGCTGCCTCTGTCATCCTTGTCTCTAACAGCTGCTGCTTGACCCCTCGTGAAAAGAGGTTTCCTTATTATAGCTGTGGATCCCTAAGTCTGGCCTCTGTATTTTTTTATCTGCAGAACTCCATAGAGCCATTGAGAAGGCATGATGTGTGCATCTCTCCACCCCAGACCACCCACTGCTTCCATGGGCCGGCCCTGCAGAGATTCTCAGACTGACAGAGAGCCCTTTTCAGGGTCCCAGGAAATGCTCCTGCAAATTGGGCTGCTCCCCATTTCCTCAAAGGGGGAAGGGGTAGATCCATATATGAAGGATGAAGCACAATCAACCTCCTTTAATGACTTCTTCAGTTTCACTGGGCTCCGTTCCCTTTTCCATCTCCCTTGCTCTTCAGTATCCTAACACAGGTAGGATAGGGACTAGACCTAGGGGTGCAGGGGGTGTAGCCTCACCCTTGGCTTGAAGTGGTTTCCATTCTGCACACAGGTTACAGTTTGGTTCAGTGATTCTCTGCACTGTTAGCTTCATCTGGTGCATTTAGCATTATCTGTCAATGTATATTTCAGATGTACAGGTTCTGGAAGCAGCAGGAGGAAAGATGGCAATGTTCCAAAGACAGAACGAGAAACTTAAGGATTCAGTGAGGCAGCAGGCAGGAAGCGAAGGTGAGGGATGAGTAGTGTGATGGGGGCTGTCCCTTATAACAAAACAACCTAATGGGGAGCAAGTGGCACAGTGTAGGGCCTATGCCAGTATGTAACCTGCCACCCTGGGATGCGTTCTGCTCATAAATGGCCTACACACACCGCACAAGAGACTGTAGCATCCTTGAGCCCTCCAGAAAGGGGGAAATCCACCAGCTGTGTTTTCTCTTCCAAGGCAGCAAATGCAACCCATGTCTGGATGACTGGGTGCAGCTTGGCGACGCTTGTTACCTTTCTTCCAGTCAGGATGCAAAGTGGCCAGAGTGTGTAGAGCACTGTCAGACGAAGGGCACCAAACTCATTAAGATGGAATCTCGGAGAACTGGTAAAAATATGGCTATTATCAACCCCCTCCCAATAGTTTGATTTAATGCTTCAATACATTTGGTATCAAGGGATAGTCTCAGTGTGGAGAGCGTGATTGACTGTCTGTCACTCTAACTCCCTACCTATCTAAGCCTTTCGAACTTACCGTCCCAGTCAGTCTCCCTTGCTCTTCCTGTTCATGATGTGACATGCTATTATTTAGCAAGGTTCAGGAGGCGGTGGGAGAGAGACTGGAGAAGAAAGTCCCAGGGCTGCAGGTCAGGGTTCTGAACAGGAAGGCAAGGGTTAATCAGCTGCCTTGTGAAATAGTTGGAGGTAACCTCGCAGGAAGCCTGCTTGGAGCAAGCTAGAATCTAGAGGATAGGATTGACTGAATAAAGCTACCCTTTGAATAGGCCATGGAAGCTAGATCCATCGATTGCTATTAGACAAGCTGGTGTGGGATGCAACCCCATGTTGTGGTTGTCCTTAAGCCTCTGACTAGCAGAGGCTGTGACTGGATGATGAAGGCTGGATCTCTCAATTGCCCTGTTCTGTCCATTCGCTCTGATGCATATGGTGTAGGCCACTGTCAAAAGACACCATACTGGGCTGTGCTGACCTAGTATGGTCATTCTTATGTTCTTACTGCAAACTTCAGTGTAAACCCACTTTGCTTAAAGGCAGTTTGCCTTTGTAATCCTTTTACTCATTGTAGTTGGCTGCAACAAGGCTCAGGTTCAATATCTAGGGGTTGTTTTCAACAAAATAACAGAAAACTGGCTTGAAAATCCACCCAGTAACTTGGAACAATTACACACCATCCCTTGTAGAAAAATATGCACCATCCCTTTTAGAAAAGAAACTTGCTAAAAAAGGGGAAAGTAACCTGGCATTGACTTGGGAAAATGGAACAAGCAAAATTCACACACTTAAAACCATGAACAAAACATCTCCATCAGAGAATAAGGGGCATTTTCTTTTTGCTTCAGGTTCCTAAGTCGAGCAACCAGATGCCCTTTAATGTACCCCTCCATTCACAGCACCCCACTCATAGGTATTGTCTTTAGCAAGGCAGACCCAGAGTCTAGAGATGCAGCTGCAAAGGTCACCTCCCACACTGGTTTGAGGATGAGGGAAAGGAGGCACCTTGTTTGCTTTGCTGTCTGGCCACCTGCTGCTTCACCAGCCATCCTCCTGGCTGCTTACTGCTTCACAGGCTGCTCCCCTAGTTATCCACTAGCTTCTCTACTGCACACCATCATCTTCTGCTACCATGTGCTCCTCCATGATGACCTTTACAGGTTGGCCTCTTGAGATTTCACCCAACTCACAGTGATTTCAGCATCTGGTGATCATCAGTTCTTAGCTGGTGAACCTCAGTGTTGAAGCTGGGCAGGAGCACTGTCCCACAATAGATGATTTCATCTCTAGCAAGCATTTAACAAAACTCCTGATAAAATTTTCATTAGCTCTCTCTTTGAACAGTTGGAAGGAAACATTAAACCAAGCCTAAGGCTCTTCGACAGCATCGATCTCATATCCATCTTCACAGCACTCCGGCATCTGAGCCCCTTGTTTAGCCAGTTTGGTTCGGACGATAGTGAACCTTCAATCAGAACAGGCTAAAGCATAGTGCTGCCTTCCTTTGTCATGCAATAACGGGAACGAGCTCTCATTACCCCTGCATTTAGAATAATGTTTAAAAGAGCAAACAGCTTGCAGAGTGTATGCAAAGAGTTGCTGGACATCTGGGTATAGTGTACAGCTTAATGATGAGTTCAGAATTGGGTTAGAAGCTAACAACTACAAAGACTACATAATCTGGCATATCCCAGATAAGGCATTGAGGGTTCAGCAGTTTAAAACCCAAACATTCAGTATTCAGGAACATCACTTTTTACAGAAGTTATACAAGATGCAGTTAGTCTTTTATTCTAGAAGTTCCTGTCTGTGGAAAGGAAGGTCTTTGAATCTTCCTTGGGCCAATGTGCAGCGGAGCTTTGACGTACGCCTCCCATATTGGCTGTGCCCAGCGATGTGCTCAATGTAAATGTCTCTCCATCACCTGATGGTGTCAGACACCATGAGGCACTGCATCTGTCAGGCTTAGTGCGGACTGACTTTGCAGGCCCACAGCACCCACTCATTGCAGGAGTCTCAAGTGCCCAGGGTTTCAGTCAGGGTGTGGGCCTGTGCCTCATAGCCCATTCACTCTCTGGATGTCAGTTGGGGGGCATCCTTCTCTTCTTTATAAGCCTGGGCTTCAAAAAAGGCTGGGCTCCTGTTCTCAAACAGGACTGTGACATCCACCAAGACAAATTTCTTCAAGTCCTTGGTGGTGGTGGTGATGATGATGATGATGATGTCCAGCAGAGTGTTGGTTCTGGGCACAGTGGAGTGACATGCACCAGCACCAAGCAAAGGGATCACCTGAGCAAAACAGTCCCATCGTGCTGAGCACCTAAGCAAGGGAGGGTGTGGTTATGCAAATACCAGCACAGCCAGAGAGAGTCCATTCAAACCCTGCTCGCACTTTGACCCTCCTTATTTGCAATCTGGTTAAAGGCTTTTATATCATCTTGGTTCTGATGTGGAGAAGGCTCCAAATTTAGTGTGTGTGTTTGCAGCTCCATCTATGGCCCTATTCCCATCCTTGATTTAAGTGGTGGGTGTGTGACAACCCCTGTTTTAGCTTGGTTGATGTGATGGGAATTGAACCAGGACCTCTAAAGCTAAAAGCAAGTGTTTCTATAGTGTAAGCTGAACCTCATCACGCTCAGCACTATTGTTTCCTATGCTGAGCACACCCCCTCCTTGTCACATCCACCCTCTGGATTGTTTCAGTCCATCTTGTTGAGTCTCTGCAATTTAGTTGTGACAAATCTTCCAGCAGCCAGTGCACTCCACAATGAAACAAAAAAGCTATGTGTTCCCCCCTCATTTCTGTTGTTATCTGCTGAAATACAATCCTGTGGCTTTCTTGTGCTTTTCTCTCTGCACAGGGAGTTGTGAACCCCCTTGACCAGAATGGATGTTCGCAGTTGGGATGCCCTGGGGGGAGCTGGTTCTGATGATGCTTGTGCTTATCCTTGTGCAGATATTCCTCAAAAGGCAGACACGTAAACTTTACCTTCACCAGTTCAGATACCATTGGTACTATAGCTATTGGATTGGCCTGATGTACAGAGCCAACCTCAAGAAATGGGTCTGATTGGATGACTCACCATTCGCACTGGTTCTGTAAGTGTCCCCTGTGCACTAGACCCAGATTTAACCAACAGCTCCAAGTGGGACAAACAATACCGGGCTGAACTGTGGCCAGGGCTGCAGACCCATGCAGAAGGGTAAAGCTCTCTGACATGGGCTGCCCAGGCCATGGTTCCAGGTACATAGGTTAAATGGGTTGCTCCTCTGCTTTCTCCTCACTTGGCACAAATGGTTGGCGAATGGGCTGAGCCTTGCACCTCCCGCTACTCAATGGCCAAAGCTGCTGAGTAGCATGGCAGGGGTAGTGTATGTGCCAGCAGCCAATGGCATCATGTACCCACCCCCTTAGATCCAGGAAGAAATTGGAGAAACTGTGTGTGTAGCTCTGCTCTGTCTCTGTGCTTGATGAGGGCAAGTGACTCACACATCTCTCCTTGCTCAAAGCTGGCTGTAACGCCTGCTCTTGTCCTAACTGTGTTTGCTGAGTGATTTTGATTACCCAGTTCGCTGAGACTTAATTTAATAGCATTTAGAGATACAAAGTCTGTCTCATTTATACTCCCATAGGGAGTGCATTCACCATTGCCCTGTCAGTCTAGGAACTAGTGATCCAAATGCTGGAGCTTCCTTCACAGTCCCTGGACTGGTGCTTCCCTGTTCGGAAGTGGTCTCTAATTAATATCCACTCAAATTGCTTAGTGTCTTCCCAATGGCCTTTTGGGCCATGCTAAGCAATTCCCCTCCAGTCAGCCCAAACAATTTTATAGGGAATACAAGTTATTCAAGTGCTGCCAAAGTGTCAAGGGGATAGATCTCATGCAACTTGCAGAGGCAGATACAACAAGTGCTAGCTTACTGCCATCCTTCCCTTCAGATAGCAATAAGAAACAGTTAAGTTCCTTCATAGGACACCCCCTGCCAAACCATGGCATCAGCAAGTCTACCCAGGAATTAGAGTTATGTGGGTGTGTGGCTTTTCTGTGTGTTGTTTTGGAAAAGATTGGGCAGGTGTGAAACAAGCAAAGAAGCCTCCACCAACAGAGGAAAGCTCCCAGACATAGCCTGGATAATGCGTTGCCCTGAGAGGAGCCTAGGAAAAGGACTTTAAAAACGGGGTGGGGAGGGCAACAAACCAATGAAGCATCTGCCCAAGTGAGGATGTCAGAACGGGCTCTGAGTTCTGCCCATTTCATAGAATCATAGATCAGGGTTGTAAGTGACTTCAGGGAGTCATCTAGTTCAAGCCCCCGCTCAAAGCAGGACCAATGCCAGGTAAAGCATTCCAGCTAGAGCTTGGTCAAAGCTGAGCCTTAAAAACATTTGTCAAGCTATCAGACAAAAAGGCAGAAGGAAGTTGAAACTAGACTGATTCAAACGGGAAAGACAGGGCACACTTGCATCAGTGAAAGCAATGAACCACTGGAATACATAACTTGACATGCAGTGTTGGAGCTGCTGGCTCAGTGCCCGGAGCTGTGGTTGTGGTTTTTTTTTTTCCCCCTTAGGATGAAGCTGACAAACATGTTAGAGGCACTCACTTCAGCACAGGTACATGCCCACCTGTACATAGCCATAGTAAGGGAGTGTCCCCTGCAGGTGGTAGGGTATGGGCAGAGGGAGGAGCCAGGTAGCAGTGGAGTAAGTGTGGAAGCTGAGTTTATAAGACCCCTGGTGACGAGGCCCTGCTGACGGTATATTTAATGTTTCTTTGCCAGGTCTTCCCTGGCACTTGGAACTGTTGACCATATAAATGATTGTGTGTTTTTTCAACAAGCAAAGTCCTATGCTAAGGATTGTAGTACTAAACACCGCTGTCTCTGCAAGGAGAACAAGTGAGTGAGGTAGCTCCTGATGGAATTAGCAGTGCAGAATTAAACTGGATTCCCTATTCTGATGGACCATTTATTCAAGGGAGACACAATTAAACGTTCTGTAAATAGACTAAATCAAATTTTCTTAACTCAAATGGGGGTGTGTGTTGGGGGAGTGCTCTTGCATGTTTCCCATTGTTCCTCTCCCTTGTCTCTTTTCAATATCTTATGGCCACTTTCATACCACTTGGGGCCAGATTTACAAAGAGAACTGGGTTTCGCAATTCTCAATGCCTAGAAACTTACTTAAGGCCCAGTCTGCCTATACACTGCATGGAGAGAGAGGTACTTCAGAATGGGACCAGGTCTACACTACAGACCTATATTGCTATAATTGTCTTGCTCAGAGGTCTGAAATTTCCACACCTCTGAGTGATGTAGTTAAACTCACCTAACCCCCTGTAGACAGCACTATGTCAACAGGAGAGCTTCTCCCACCAACGTAATTACTGCCTCTTGGGGGGCAGATCAACTAGTCTGATGAGAGAAGCTCTGTGGTTGGCGTAGTAGCATCGTCACTAAATGCCGCAGCTGGAGTGCTGCCTGTGAAGACAAGCCATGGGAGTCACAAATGTCAGCAGCAACTTACCTACCCTGGGTAATGGGAGATCTCAAGATGAGGGGTATAAATGAAAATCTGCCCCCTCAGAAAGGCCAGCACCTAAACTGAGGCTACAGGAAAGCACCTTTTTTTGCTTGGGATTCTCAGCTCTTGTCCTCTCTTGGTGGATAGGAGCGAGACGAAAAATCCAGGAGAGTGACTCTATGGCTTGGTGGTTCATGCACTCACCTGGGACCCCCACCATCCAGTTCCTTGGCTTCAATGAATTTAAAGTATTTATTCAAAGTGGTACAGCTTTAAAAGGGGGGACTGAGGGAGACCCACATCAGACTACCCCAGAAAGTACACCACTCACCTGAGAGGTAGTGAGTCACTGTGCAAATGCCCTCTCATGCAAAGCAGGTCTTGAACTGGGGATCTCCCACATCCCAGCGGTGTACCTTAACCCATGTGTTAAAAGTTACAAGGGAGGCCTGTCGTCTTCTTGCAAGTCCTTGTATAGGTCCTGATTGAACAGAGAAACATTGAGAACGCTTGCTGAGCAGGCTCCATGGGTGAGTTAGGTGAAATTTGGTTAGCTTTTTCTCTGGAGCTTGGGGCAGCAGTAGCCCCAGCTTAGCCCCTTGTGATTCCAACTCTCTACCCTATCCAAAATATGCTCCGTTCATGCACAGCTAAGCTTTCCTACCTTGGTCTCAGACCAGGACCTGGAGGGTGGGCTAAACTTAAATCTCTGAAACCCAGGAAATAAAGTTAATCTGATAACTGCCCCCATGGAGCTGATGATTGATCAGTGGTGTACTGAGGGGGCAGGCAGCGAGGAGCCAGGCCCTCTGGTGTTGGGCTGCGGATGGATTGGAAGACTTCTGGAGTTCCCTGTCAGCCCTATGTTTTTGTGATTTCCGCTAATAATCAATGCCAAGAGACCATCTGCCCTTCCTCCATGTGCAAATGTCCCATGAGCAATAGAAAAGAAACAGCAAGTTGTCACAGGCAAGCAGTAGTCAATTTGAAAATTGAACACATAGGGTATGTCCACACTTACTCTTTTAATTGAAATAACGCTGATTATTTCAATTTAAAGAAGGGCAGGTCCACATTAGCTTTCCTTATATTGAAATGAGGACCTCCCTCATTTCGCTATCAGAAAAGGTCATTTTGAAATAATAAAACCTAGTTTTATATCAAAATGATGGTTAAGTAGAAACTCATATCAAAATAAATGAGGTGTAGCTTCATTATTTCGATTTAAATGTTATTTAGATTTTGCGCCAGGTTTGGCCTTCTTCTTCCCAGGGTGCATGGGAAGAGAGCCCTGTGCCTGGCCCTTAGCGTGCAAGCCAGGTGGTGAGGAAGGCACCCTGCACCCGACTCCCAGGGTGGTAGCAGGGTGTGGGAGTCTCTTCTCCTTGCCACCCAGCTAGTGTGCCGGGAGCTGGGTGCAGAGTGCCTTCCTCGCCACCTGGCTGAGCACACAGGGCTGCAGCCAGGTGGGGGGATGCCTTTTCCACCAGGCTCAGTGCACTCAGAGCCAGGTGGGGGGATGCTTTTCCCCACCACCCGGCTCACCAGGCGATAGCCTGGCAGAGGACTGGGGTGGTGGCATGGCCCATCTGGGGTGCCAAGTTGCCACGCCTCCTATGGTGCCCCTCTCCGAAATCGAACTAGCAAATCCTGTCTATAGACATGCTAGTTTGATGTGGGTTTCTAATGGGGACATATTACATTGATTCAACTTAAATCTACTTAATGATTTTTTTTTTCAATTTTAATAAATCTATATAAATTAAATTGATTTAACCATTTAAGTGTAGACATAGCCATAGAGAGTGTTCTCAGCAGGGAATCAAGCAGCCAAGCTGTCATTTATTATGCCCAGCTTGGCAACTCATTGTCCCTCCTGCCCATTGCATATATTTCCTTTAGCATTAATAGCCATGTAAATACCCAGAAACAACAGAAATGGTGGTTTAGTTACAGCACGAATCTCCTTAGCAACCAGGGTCTGTGTTCTCCAGGAGTGACCAGCAAAGAAGGGCCTGAGTCTTCCTTTTTATACGCTGGTGTAAATTAGGAGAAACTCCAATGTATTCCATGGGCCCAGTTCTCAACTGATAGCATGTTCAGCTCACCCACTCTGCACTGGCATCAGTGACTATTCAGTAATTTCTTAACTCCTTCCTAGGTCTGTGATGGGCCCATATTCTTCCCAGAGTGTCTCCCCACTTTACATTAGAGACCCCTCTTTTCTCCCTTTGCTCTAGGGCAGCATTAATTCCTTCTGGTTCTTCTGCCCTTGTTTTCCCAAAAGCTTAAAGTGACTCTGAGCAGGTAATTCTCATGTGGGTGCCTCTGTTCCCAGCAGGGCTCTGTATCTCTGCCATGCTGGCAGACCGACCCTTGGAAGAGGCGTTCTGGTGACCATGAGACAGAGAGATGGCAACAGCCAGACATGATACCAGGCGGACTGGCTAGTTACCTGGCCTCATGGAGAGTTTGTTGGGGGCACTGTGACTGTGGAAGGACTCATGACCCTACTGTCATTATCCTGGAAACCCCACTCTGCCCTTGTTACTGTGGGATAGAGACCCAAGTGGAGGAAGCAGCAAGAGGTGGTCAACTTAGTGAAGCAAGAGTAGCTGGGTGAGAAGACTTTCAGCCACAGCTCCGAGCCTAGAAACTGGTCTCTGCCTCAGAGATGGCCATCTGGAGCAGAATGGCTTCTCCAAAAAGGAAGGCCTGGCCTCTGGCTCTGATGCTTAGCCAGCTGAAACTGTCAGTTAGAAGGAGGTAGCAGCAAGGAGAAGGGTGCTTCATGGAGAAAGATTAAAAACAGAATGCAAAATGAGTGATGAGCACAGTGATTCCTGACAGGGAGTATTTTTTTGGGGGGGCACCCCGTTACAAAAAGGATGTGGACAAATTAGAAAGAGTCCAGTGGAGGGCGACGAAAATGATCAAGGGGCTAGAGCAGAAGAGTTACGAAGAGAGACTGAAGGAACTAGGCTTATTTAGTCTGCAGATGAGAAGACTGAAGGAGGATTTGATAGCAACCTTCAATACTTGAAGGGGTGCTCCAAAGAGGAGAGAGCTAGGCTGTTCTCAGTAGTACCAGAGGACAGAACAAGAAGCAACGGTTTCAAGTTACAGCTGGGGAGGTTGAGGTTGGATATTAGGAAACATTTTCTCACTAGAAGGGTGGTGAAGCACTGGAATGGGTTACATAGGGAGGTGATAGAATCTCCATCTGTGGAGATATTTGAGGCTTGGCTAGACAAAACCCTGGCTGGGATGATTTAGTGAGAGTGGTCCTGCTTTTTCGCAGCGGGTTGGACTAGATGACCTCATGAGGTCCCTTCCAAACCTATGATCCTATGATTCTATGGCGAGCTAGGGACCATAACCTCTGAAGGCAGCTGTTTGATTTGTCTTTCCTATGCTACGCACCCTCCTGTTTCATAGACTGTGAGGTTCTGACAGGAATGTTGTATGAATAAAAACTATGAGATAGATCTCACCCTGCTAATTTTCTTTGCGTTACAGTGGAGCTAGGAATAGCTGGATAAACAGAATCTCCTTTGATTAAGCAGGCAGGGCTGATTTTTCAAGACTGGCAAGAAGGCACCTGAAATGAAGATAAAGCTTTTAAACAGTGGGTACAGAATCACTTTTCCTTGTGTGCATCCTACTGTCACTGTCTCCACAGGTTTCGCCAGAGTGTGGTTCTGCCCCCTGTTGCTTTGCCACTACTCTTTCTGACTTTGCCTATCACGCCCCATCTGACCTTCACCTTAAATGTGTCTCTGTTTATGTCCATGTTAAATTAGTATAATTTTAATTTTTGTGATGGATGATCTGAGGCTTCTCCTAATCTAAGAATTTAAAAGTACTTCACAAGCACTCATCACATTGTATATGGCTGGAGAGGTGTGTTATTATATCTCTAATAACTTTTACTTTCACTGATGTTCTAATATTGAAAATTAAATTCACTTTAAAAATGCACAGCAAGATCTCAGATGTCATTCCAGTGTTCATTCTGTGATTGCTAGCTTCCAGAATTAGAGCTCTTTGATTTTTGTTCAAAATACCTTTGCATTTCTCTTTTATATCTATTTTAAAGTGTAAGGGTAGATGGTGACCAGTGTGAAAAAGCACAGTCCCATCAACTTCAGATTGAATCAAAGCTTTTTACCCAGATTGCCTTAGAGGGAACCTCTTTTAGATTGTATCTTTCTGTGCATATGTTACATCTCTACTCCTAGCAGTTCAGACAAAATACACAGTGAAATCAATCGGCAACTTCATCTACTGCACCTGCATCCATGACCAACCAAGAGATGTGGGTCCTGTGAGAGACTTCTGCTAATAATAATAATAATAAAAAAGTAAAAAGCATAAAACAGAGATAAGGAGAACTTCATCAGTGGTGAGACTGGTGTAGGGTGAGACTGGATCAATTCCTAAACTGGGGAATTCACCAAGACCTTCCTCAACACAAATTTTCAGCCATAATCTAAACCATTTTTCAAAATGGAAAATACACCCCCCAAGAGGCTTTCTTCAAACATGAGCAGCATAAAATGCCTTCCCTCAGTTTCCAGCCACAGAATGTCATTGAAGAGTATGGAAACGCACTGACAGAGACTGACTCAGCATTGGCCCCTTGAGATTTACAATGGAGTGTTTGTTAAAGATGGGAAATGCAAAACTTTTTTGACTGAAATTCAAGGAGCCCCAACGTCAGAGGCTAGGAACCATGAACTGCCTTTTGGCATGACATCGGAAGCCTTTAACATGCATTTGTAAAGTTCATCTAATGCAGTATTTCTCAACTGCAGCCACTATCAGATTGTTTTCTTGCAGCTGTGACTGTCTCTAAAGCATGGGTGAAGATGCGGGGGGTGGGTGGGTAGAGGGGAAGGGTTAAATGGGATACACCATTGTGTCCTGTGCCAGAGTATGACTCTTTGGTTTTTCAAGTCTTGTGAAGTTTTCTTTTCTTCAAACAAGTCACTATGCAGAAGAGCCTCAGTGGGGTAAAATGGACTGTGGTGCACAGACTTCCACTGATTAAACCATTCATAGTTTTTGATGCATCAACTCCCTTTATTTGAAGATGTTGTCTCAGTGGTTTATATTTATACTTGAGCAAACTTAAATTGTCTTGAACCATTTTCCCCCCATTTGAGTTCTATACTGAGATTTTTATTCTTACACTATACTTGGACAAGCTTGAACTCCTTTTGGTCACCAGTATCCTCATATATAAAGGAGGCAATGTTAGAGAGAGAAAACCTACCCAGTAACCTCATTTCACAAACATGAAATAATTTATTACTATTGTGTTACCATGACCCATTGAAGAAATGTGTTTCCAAGCAAGGAAAAAGTAGTACTAAGAGTGCACTTGGTGACTTCATCCCAATTGCTGCTATATGACTTAAAGAAAACTTTTGGTGCTTGAATTATATACTGATATTTACAAAGGTACCACATTCATGGAAGAGAGAGAAATCAGAAGATTTGTAATTCTTTTGGTGAAGTATTACTGCAACATTAGCCAATTTCTTATACTTGATACTTAGATCCAAGGATGCAAACATCTGGTAACAAGATATGTTACCAGCCCTGTGTTGAAACACAGGGAAACTGATACACGAGTGACCTTCACCTTAACATTGTCCTCCATGGCAGGTCGAAAATCCTGGCCAAAGGTAAGGCAAGCTGGAGGAGCTCAGGCCAAGGCCTGAGGAAAAGTTCTCATATTGGATGGGCTTCCCAAAATAGCCTGAGCTAAACAAGATTGTCTTGTGACATGCCTCTTAGCTGGCAGCATTGTGGTTAAACGCTTGTGCAAGATGTACATATAGGAGAATGAAGGGTGTGCTTCTCCAAAGTGAAGTAATCTCCCTCAGTATAAAGTTGCTAAAGGCAGCAGCTTTTATTGTATAAAGTTGCAGTTTTTTTATATATATATATGCAGCAGTTTTCATGACCTAGGTACTTAAAATTGCTAGAGGCAGCAAGAACACTTGGCATGAGTAAAAGGTTCCTAGCTGAGGGCAAACTTGGTGGCCAACCAGGATCCAGGGGTGCCAATCAAGAAAGAAGTAACCAGTCAAAAACAATTCAGGATGAAGGAGGATGGTGCTGGACACCCTTCCCTTCCCCCCCCCCCCTTAATCGATTCATCCATAAAACAGCTCAACTCGATGGTCAGGGAGAGGAAGACTGACATCAACACAATAGGGCTGGTGCACACCACAGCTTCTTCACCCCTCCAACTCTAGCACCTGGGCTGACTTGGACCTGGCCAGTTTCAAATAAGCCCTGAATCTGTCAGGTATGAGTGTAATACCTGGAAGTTGTGTGCATGTAAGTGTGTCATGTTTTTGGTATCTGATGTTGTAGCTTGTGCTGCCTGTCCTAGGATAGATTGTTGATGGGCCTTGCTCCCTTTGCGCCGCTGGTATGTGTTTCTGAAGCTGAAAGGCTCTGTGGGTAAACAAGACCTCCTTGATTTTGGGATAAATCTGGTCTCTTATTGTATTTTCTGTGGTATTCTATTAAAGGGTTTGCTAATTGTGACGCCTGTTCTGCTGCTTAATTTCCCTTGAATGCTGCACCCATATACATTGTCAATAAACGTTACATAAAAGTGTCCAGTGTTTCTCTCACTCTCTCTGACCCCTCATAACAATGTGTCTCTTTTCCTATGCCTATCTATAATAGATATGGAAGTTCATTAGTGTTGTCAGAACCCAAGATTTCAAAGCATTTCACAAACACTTGTTCGTGTTCACACTTGCAAATTGTTATATTCTTAGACTATTAATAGAATATTTTTGCTTTGTATATATCTGCATTGAAGAATAAAGAGTCTCTTGAAAGAAAAAACAAATGGAAGTCAAGTTGTCCTTTGTCTTTCCCTTAATCAGATCATAATGATTTAGTCATACAATTTGAGGTTCTTTCATTGTCATTCAAACATAGTTATACATTTGGTATTTTGTAAATCTATGTTTTTATTAGAAAACCTAGATGCTCTCTTTGTGGAAACCAACACATTGGCTTCAGTTTCATAGATGTTCAAGCTTTTAAAATCAAAGGAAGACACCTCTGCCTCTTTCCCACTTTTGGGAATGTATTTTGCATTTAAAAAAGACCACTGTGGCTCTGGTAAGAGTGTTTTGTGCAGCATACTCTATGGCAGGCCAAACTTTTTATCAAATCTCATCCAATGGCTATTTCCCCTTTCATCAAGAACAGGAGATTTTCATCTTATTTGGGTTTTTTCATGTGCTGAGTCAGCTGCATTGCCTTATAAGACCTTAGTTTCTTGGCTGCTTATGGGTGGAAACATTTCTGATACAATACTTAAAGTTTTTCTGCAAAACAGCATGCTTCTTTTTACTCTCTGCTATCCCTCCCATTGACTCATGAGCAAATCTGCTTTAGGTAGCCCTTTGAGACAGGACTGGTGCCGCAAATGGAAGGCCAATGTTAATTGAAGCAGAAAAATGGCTCCTTCCTTTCTGGTAGACATACAATGAACTGTCTACTGCCCCATCCATGACCAGCCTGAATTGAACCAAACTAGATTCCGGTTCATGACAGTCAAATGTGCTGCTGATGCCATATTGAACCATCTTCACACTCATCATTGTTTCAGTACCCACAGAGCTACTAGAATGACGAGAGGAATGTCGTTGGCCCATAGAGTGTTAAGATGAAATAAATCTGATGAGTAGAACCTGGCAAATCTGCAGATATCCACATCCAGAGATACAATGTATCCAGAGATACACCATTTCTTGTGGATGAAGATTGGATACAAGTCCACGTATTTTTATTTGCGCAGTGTTAGAGCTCTGTAAACATGTGGATATCCGTGACCATCTGCATTATACCTGCATCCACAGATACAACACAGACATCCACAGACCATTTCTTGCAGATGCAGATTGGATGTGGATCCACATATTTGTATCCATTCAGGGTCAGTGGAAATTTACAGTCATAGCCTCTGAGGTTGAATTAGACCAGAAATCACAAACCTTGGGAGATTAGCTCATTCTGAAAGAGAACTTACCTAGGAAGTTATCTCTGTTTAGTAACTAATAAGGACCTTTTCCATGGTATCACAGATAAAAGGATCATTAACATCTCCTATGAGGGCTAACAGAGCATGTGAGTTGAATAGGACTTCTCTAGCTCACCCTTGCTTTCTGATGGACTACTTTGTTATAAACCAAAAGTTGACAGCTCCTTCAAGTGGCATCAGTTTTTCATCCCTTTTGCATGATTAGACTGTTCTTAACTCCACAAGTCATTAGATTTCACCAACCCAATAACATATGTGAACTCTTGGGATCATGGTAACAGCTTTATCAGGAGTCACAGACAGTCCCCTGAGGCCAGGGGTTCTCACAATAAATTTTTCAGTGGCCTCAAAGAGTGTTGCCACCAACTTGTGCTAGTGGCTGCTCTCACAAGCCCATCTTTCTATCCCTAACTGTCCTCATAACTTGGCACACTCCAGTGACTGAATGCCACAGTAACCTTTATTGACAAGAGGTACCTCTGTCACCATGCACACATGCTCCAGGTGTCTTCAAAGAGTTACCGGGAGCCCCCGAACAGGCTGTGCAATGCAGGACACTAAGGGTATGTCCACACATACAGGCCTAATTCAATTTAAGTTAAATCAAAATAAGCTAATTTGAAATAAAATCATTAAATCGATTTAACTTAAATCGACCTAGACAAAACCACCAAATCAAAATATCAAGTCTGAACACAGGACCTGCTATTTTGATTCAGAGGAAGGGCACCCTGGGAGGAAGAAGGGCAATCCATGCTGGAATTGAAACAGCCATTCTTTTGAAACAACTGTTTTGATTTTTTCAATTGCCTAGTAGGTTTTACAATTACAAAATAAGGTTTATTGTTTTGGAATGACGGGGCTCTTCATTTCAAAATAACGAAACGTTGTCCTGACATGATTTTTTAAAAATCAAAACAACGGTCATTGTTTCTATTTAAAAGCGATGTGGGGACACAGCCTAAGTGGTACTGGTGGAGTCAGTGACAACATTCCTGTGGCACATTTTGCTCTACTTGCTGTTCAAGAGCAACAGGTGGGCACCACAGGGAGGGACCTCTGATTTTCTCCCCCTCCCTACATCTCTGCTAATCCTTTGCAGGTTGCCATGGCAGTTCCATAGACTACAATGACCTCTTGTGCCTTAAAATAGAGGCAAAAGCATTTTATATTGCTCATATTAGAAGAAATCATGCTGGGGGCTTCAGAAGGTAGGAACTGAACACTGGAAGGACAGCTGAGACCTTGACATGTATTTTTAAAGTGAATTTAATTTTTAACACTGGAACATCTAATCCCATTAGGGAGCTGTTACTACTGTAATAACACACCTCTTTCATTATATAAATTTTGCTGTGTTAGTAAAGTGCTTTGAGATGCTTAGATCAGGGGAAGCCCCAGACCATCCACCAAGAAAGATATAATTATACCTCTTTGATAGAGTGGTAAACAGATGCACATTAAGATGAAGGTCAGGGAGAAAGTGCTTGGCAGAGTCAGAATAAACCCCAGTGGCTCAGACTACTTCATCTCCTGAACCCTCCTACACAATTACTATTCTTAGCTTCCTTATCCGTCCCTAACCTGAGAGTATTTCCTAGACTGGCTCCTTCTGTATTTTTTCTTCATTTTGTTTGGATGTTTTTGGGGGGACCTTAAGAGGGAAACATCTACTGACTGAAGGGTGAACAATGGTTCACTAAAGGGAATGTTAACAGGAGACCCTACCTGTAGCTCATCTGGTAAACCTGAAAGAATTCATTCCTATTGGGTCACTCTGACCGCTTAGAGAGACATGTTCCAAGAAAGGAAAGAGTAGCACACATGTTATGCTTGGCGGCTTAGTCCCCATGGGTGCTATGACTTAATGCACAATTTTGATGCTTGAATTAAATATTGAGCTTAACAGTTCTACTGCCCTGAGGAAAAAGAAACAAATCGACAGACTTGTAGGGCCTATGGAGAAGTATTATCCTTATGTACAAAAAGATACTATTATCTCCCACTATCAGGTCAATTTTGATCAAAAAATCCTGACAGAAAACACACTGGAGGCAGTAGAAAGATTCACATTGGTCTCAAAGGGAGTTGTATGTGACATGTTGGGGTTGGAGGTGGTGAGAATTCAGAGAAATAACTTTCTCCTTTCTATGAGATTTAGAATGAATGGCCCATTGCCCCCTTCCATGATGAGCATTAATTGAAAGGACCGAACTAGATGCCTGTTCATGACAGCCAGTTGTACTACTGATGCTGCTCTGGATCCCCTTCACATCCATCCTCACTGCAGCACCAACAAAGTTAATGGAATGATATAAGGAATGAAGTTGGATCATTTAATTTGGAGATGAAAGAAATATGAAGAATGCAAAATGCATTTCACAGCATATGATTAACACAATCATCACAGACCCTGAGGAAAACAGCCGCATTCAAAGAACGGCCTACTAGGACAATCAAGTTTGTTTGGTAACTAATTAGGACCTCCTCCATACCTGGCATTGCACATCCTCCAGGCAGGTCAAGGAACAGTATAAAAGCACTGACAACTCGAGGTTCTTCTAAACACTTCTCCAGACTTCATCTCCTCGGTGAACTGGGTAAGTCCGATTCATCTGAACCTCTTTCATACTCTAGAGATGTCATAATAGCATCTATTTCTACTTAAAACTGAATCTTGCACATACTTTTTGGGACTATTTTTTTTAGCAATGAGTGTACTCTTCCATACTAGCTTTGTGTAGTTATGCAGTTGCAGATGCTGGTAGATTCAAGATTTGAAGCTAAAGGGGCATTTTCAGAACCTGAGATAAAATTGGTAAATATAATTTCTATGTATCAGAGATAGAATGAGGTCATTTTAATGTTTGCAGTATCTTTAGAACATTTTTTAGCTATTTTTCAGTCAGCTCTGTTAGAAAGGAATGTTCTCAGGTTACTCCAGATATTTTCAGTCTTGTTGTCTTCTACTTTATTCTGACACATCTATTACTCCTCACTACTAGGGACAGGAGGAAGGATTAAACTGACAACTTGTGTGATCCAGTCTAGCAATTCTCGCTTTATTCTGAGGAGAAACAAGCATTGAATATGTTTCTTTTCAGAGGATGTAATTAAACATTGTTTGGAAAAACCAAAGAGCCACACTGGTAAAATCTTCTAAGGAAAGGATATGATTACCAATTGTTCTCCTTCAGCAATGTTAAGTATATGGTTGGTCATGGACATAGGAACTAATTCCATTTACTTTTCTGTTTCAGGTCCTGTGCAGACCTTACTACAATAATAACTAATCTTTGAAGCTTTTTGTTGACCAGCACTTGCACCATCTCCTGACTCTATTCTCTGCTGTGTCTTTCAGGCGTACTTCCACCACAGAAAGATGTTTCCATGCTATCCAGAATGCGGGGTGGCCCGGACCTGTCCTGTTACCGGCACCTGCAACGAACCATGCGTTAGGCAGTGTCCTGACTCTGAAGTGGTGATCAGACCCTCCCCGATTGCAGTGACCATGCCAGGACCAATCATGAGCACCTTCCCTCAGTACAGTGGAGTAGGTGCCTTGGGAGCACCTGTTGTCGGCCCCCGTTATGGAGGCACATTTGGATGGGGGGGCTATGGAGGTGGTTATGGGGGATATTGGGGTTACCCAGGCTATTGGGGTTATGGGGGATATGGGGGTTACCCAGGCTATTGTGGTTATGGGGGAGTATGCGGGACTGGGGTATCCTGCCATAGGTACCTGAGTGGAAACTGTGCTCCATGTTAAACCAGTAGGAAAAGCTCTGGGAAAGGAAGAAGCAGAAAAAGAACAGCAAAATACAGATTCACATTTGATTTTCTGGGCCTGGCTTTCAGTAGTGCTTTTCAAACATGGTTTCCCTTAAACTTAGTGTGAGTTATGTGTGCTGAGCTCTTGGTCTGACAGCCAGGCTGTATTTCTCCTCTTCTGCTTTGTGACACTTTCTGCCAGGGCTGCTGATCCTCCTATTCATGTGTGGACACATTCTGCATTACATTCAGGCTGTCTGTACTAGTTTCTTAGAGGGAAGGAATAGAGGCTGTAAGATAGGCCTCAGTTACACTTATTATCACTTTAGATCCATATATTGGGTAAGAAAAAAATCTTGTTGTCAAAGAGAATTAGGCGAAGCATGTTCTATCCTTGACACCTACAACTTTAGTGTCTCACTTTAATCTCTTTTATGGCGGCTGTAAAATGGAGCAGTTACCCAGTCCTCCTGTTCTATATTCCCAATTGAGCTAAAACAAGAAGCTTATAGTGGTTGCAAAGGCAACCTCTTTGTCAACTTCTTCAACCGTAACGAATCAAAAGGAACATCTTATCTGAAATGAGTCTCATTGGGATGGGTGATCTGTGACAGTCCTTCTTCAAACACTGGAATGACATACTTTCTGCTCTGTAGAATTTTTTCCTGTCATTGTGTACTGCAAATGTCACTTGCATTAAAAGCTGCGCTGCATCATAATATCAGTCTTCTGGCTTTTCTTGTTTCTCCCTCCATGTTTAAAAATCAGACTGCACAAAAGTCACTGTTATCAAGTCAGCTGCACTAGCCACTTCTGAAGTTGCAACCTCCCGACTCTTAGAATGATAGAAGAATCCAGCCCATTGAGTGGTTTAGAGCATGGCATACACTAGGGTTTCAAACTCACAGCCCTCAGGGTGATTTGTGTTTGAAACTCCTGGTGTAGGTCCACCACCCACAGGTTGAATTCTGTCTTCCATTGCCTTGGAAAGACTCACCCACATTTTCATTTATGAATGGAATTTTTTTCTTTGACTTCAAGGAGACCATCACAAGGTTTGAAGTAAATGTCAGAGTGACTTTTTGTAGGACAGTGACCCAGGTTTTTATAATTTACAGGAAAAGTCTCCATGAAATCACTTGGTCAATTCAAGGTGAACTCTTGCCCCAATTCCTTCAATGGAGGAAGAATTTTTAATATGGATATCTTTGCATCTAGAACTGGGCTCTTCTCTAGAAAGCTCTTTTCCACCTGAGCTCCACGAATCACCCTCTCTGTTCTATGCAGCTTCCCTCCCCAGGCTTCTGATGTGTCATCAGGGGTTAGTCAAACAAGCAAATGCTGGGAAAATCTTATTAACCCGGCCATTAGTAATCTGTTGTTTATCTGGAGTCTTGTCACCAAACCGATCCCTGTTGTCATTACTGCCCCTCCTCCCTGTCCTAAGGATGAATGTTCAAATTAATGCATTCCTGGATCAAATCAATACTTCAAGAGATGTCATTTTAGAATATTCTGTATAGTAAACTCTCCAATAGAAAGTCTACATTAGTTCAGAATTCAGCAACCCTTTAAGAAAAATTCTCCTTTTTCAGTACATTCTTGTCATCTCTTCTTCCCGGACCTACAGTGATATGTAGCACTTAGCACTTAACTAAAACGCAGTATTTTATGACAGCCTAATGGGAGTGTAAATTCAACTAGTCTGGGGTCTGCTCCTTTACACCAACTGTATATTTATATCAACTTCATATTTATTTTCCAGTGTTAGAGTTGAGCTGAAAGGATATAAGGCAATAGCACAGGAATAGGTTCATCTCATATCGGGATTTTAGATTTCATCAAACTAATAAAGCTCAATTAATTTTTTCTTTTTTTCATTTGTTGCCCATATGTGTTCATCGACTGGTTGGCAGCAATTTTGATTTCTTGGTCCAATGAGGCACCAGGCTTATTTTTTGGAAGTGCTTAGTACTCAGTATTTCCACAGAAGATGATGACATCTGTTTGTCCTCAACAGTTTTTGATAACAGGCCACAAGGTTTCCTCAGCTGTGCACCGGCACTTGATCTAATTAAAAGGGAAGAACATTTTATAGAAAGTGATGTGCAAGCTTCAGGTGACATGAGAAGATGAAAAATGGATGAACAGTTAAATCAGAAGACCAATAGTAGGATATAGCGTTGTGGCCTGTGAATATCCCATTACAGTATCAATGAAGTCAATTGATTGATTCCAGGAATGTAACTGGCCAATAAAGTTTTTAGATGACAGATAGCCTGAGGATACTATGTGAACACCATAACTAATGGAGCTAAGAACAAACGAATCTTAAAAAAACACAATGGAATAAATTACATCAGTTTGATTTGTATGTAATTAGACCTTCAGGAACAAAGGGCCACCCAAGTCTTTCAGGAAATGTGGAAAAAAAAAATCAGAAACACTCAGGACTCACTGTCATGGATCTTCTATGCCACAGTGCTGGTATATCAGTTCCTCATGTGGGGGAGGAGGGTAAAAGCCTTTAGATTTAAGTCTAGTCCATTAGGTTTCTTTCTGCAAGGGCAGAAGGATGGTCCAAACCCCTGTATTTGCGCTTTCTTCTGGGTAGAGTGCTGTAATGTCAGATAGCAGACTGGCCATGGGGTCCAGTAACTGAAATCAGTAAGCACCCCCTTTTGTTGGGGCAGCGTCGCCTACAGCCAAAATCAGCTAAGTGGCCCCCTTTGTCGGAGCAGCATTGCCTAGTGGCCTGTTGCAGTACTGGGGGTACCACCTGTAGGGTGCCATGCCCAGGGTAGGGGGCCTCAGGCTCTCCCTGCTCCTCTGAGACTTAGCCTAGGGCCCTAGAGGTGTGGACTTTGTTGGCCACTGAGCTAACACCTCTCTAGCGCTACTGGAAATGCCTTATCTGATGTATTCTAAGACTGCATTAGCTTTTTTTCCACAGCCACATCAGATTGGTGATTCAGCCATCCTGTGGTCCATCAGGTCCTTCTCACCCTCCATCATTTTAACTGATGTATCCCCATCTTATAGCAAACATTCGTATTAGTTCTTAAGTGCATGACCTTGTAGTTCACACTATTAAATTTCATCCTACTGAAGACTCTTTTAAGGCCCTCTTTTCTTCCCACTCTGGGGTTAAAGTGTTACGGTGAGGTCTTGGGTGCCCCCGCAAGTCTTGCAAACTCTGTCTTGAGGCTTGGCAATGTCTGGTTGGCACTTCTCAATCCCACCTTCCCCAGGTGGGGGCATGGAGTCAACAGGTTGGAGCGAATTGGAGGGGGCAGTCCCACCCTCCACCCCGGTCCCTGACCCAGGGACCCTATTGGGTAGCAGCCTCCACAATGAGTCAAGGAGGGCTACTACTTTCCCTGGCTTGCCAGTCAGTGCCCCACTGTTCCCGGTCTGCTGTCAGGAGCTGAGAAGTCCAACAGTCTCCTGGCCTGAAGTCTCAGCCTTCAGGGCCCTCCTTTCTTTAGGTTTGGGGTTGCCCCACCTTCACTCCCTGTCCTAGTCCTCCAAGCAATAAAGTCTATCCTCAGGCTGCAGGGCCTAACAGCCTTGCTTGTGGGTTTTTTTCTTCCAATGCCCCCCTCCCCAGTACCTTTTGGTGTTCTGGCATACTGTGAGCAAACCTTCCAAGTATTTTCCTAGCAGCTCTACTCCTCTCTCACCTCCCTTCAGCTGCCCCACCCTGCCTGAGAAGGAGGCTTTTAAGCAGTGCAGCATTCCAGGTGTCCCAATTACCCTGCAGTAGCCGTGGCTAACTTAACCTAGGGAATAAGGATTTACTAAGCTTGGGGCTAATAGATACTCCTTCTACCACTCTCCATCCACCTACCTTGAGGGGGTCCTGGGAGAGGGTACTCCGCGCCCCCTTCTCAGTCCTGGCCCTCAGGAGTTCTTGATTGGGCCCTGGCCCCACGAGCCCCCCTGGCTGCTCCCGCCCCACACCTCCAGTTGGCTGCTAGACCTGCAGCCAGTCCCCTTCTGAACCATGTCCTGCCAATACCCGCTAATATTTGTACACGCTTGTGCTCCACACCATCCACTTCCTCGCACTTGTGTTCCAGCCCAACACCAAATGGCAGGACCTAATCCCATCCGTGGAGGGTGAGGAGCCCCAGTGGGCCAGCCTATACTCCACCCTGACCCTGCAGCCTGCTGGGGATATCAGCTGGTGGCTCCTCCACGGAGCCATGAGCATGGGCATGTACTTGGCGTGGTTCACCCCCCCATCCTGACAGCTGCCCCTTTTGTGGTGTGAGGGAGACCCTGGGGCACACCTACCTAGAGTGTGCCAGGTTGCAGCTCCTCTTCCGGCTCCTCCAGAACCTCTTATTGAGGTTCTGGCTGCACTTCTCCCCACACTTCTTCCTCTATGCACTCCCCATCCATGGCCCCACAAAGTCATGGGACCTCCTCATCAACCTCCTCCTGGCTTACGCTAAGAGTGCCATCTATAAGACCAGAGAGAGGAGGTTGGCTGGGGAAGAGACCTGCGACTGTGGGGCCTACTTCTGGTCCCTCATCTGTGTCCGCCTCCGGGCAGAGTTCCTCTGGGTGGCATCTGCTGGCTCCCTCGACAGCTTCTGGGAGCAGTGGGCAATGTCCGGCGTTCTCTGCTCAGTGTCCCCTGCTGAAGCCCTAGTTTTGAACCTGTGACCCGCACACCCATTCCCATTTTTCATTAGTTGTCTCTCTTAATCTTTTGAAGACTAGTCTAGTGTCACCTCCCCTTAGGCTCGGGGAGGGGTTTTAGAAGTGGGTGAGCTTGTGCCCACCCACCTCACCTGGTTCTTCAATAGGACCACTCTCCTGTCCCTTCCAGTTTGACCCCATCATAGTAAGCAGCTGGAGTGTAACTTAGAATAGGTTCTTGGGAGACTAAAAAGAATCAGTCACTCCTCATAAGTCATGTGCTCCAGCCTCTCAATCATTTTTGTTACTCTCCACTGGACTCTCTTTACCTTTTTCCACATCCTCTCTCTGCTGGGAAGAATGGGGCTTCACCAGTGTCAAACAGAGAGGAATAATCATTTCTCTCGATCTGCTGGCAGCCAAATAGATAAAGCAACCTCAGATTAAAGGAAGGCAGTTTACCCACTCTGGGTTAGAGAGAACCCTGTTTGAAATGTTCCAAAGTGGCAGCTGTGTTAGTCTAGTTCAGCAAAACAAGCAAGGTGTCCTATGTCATTTTTAAAAAGACTAACAAATTTATTTATCGCATGAGCTTTCATTGGAGAAATTCACACTTTGTCAGACTCTTTGAAAATGTAAGTTCCCTGCATTCAAAGCATCTGATGAAATGGGATTTTTGCCCAAGAAACCTCATGCAATAAATTTGATAATCTTTAAAAGTGCCACTGGACTCCTTCTTTGCCTTGTTTGGAATGTATCTTTCTGTGCAGATCCTGCAACTCCAACCCCAGCAGTTCAGATGCATCATATGAAGCTGTGGTTTGTCCAAGGGATTTTATTCAAGAAAGGTAAGCAATCATAAGAGTCTTATATTAAATGAACAGTGTCAAGGAATTTCTTGATATCACAAATGCAATTCCTAATTCCTTCAGGTGAGTTTGATGTAGTGTAAATTGTCTACAAGGGCAGAAGAGAGTTAGGTTTATTTGCAACATTCTTTCAAAAATCAAGCTTTGATCTTGTCTTTTGAACAAGGAAAGATGATTGCTACCAACTAAGTTCCAAAGGGGCAGCCGTGTTAGTCTAGTAAAACAAAAAAAGCAAGGCGTCTTGTGGCACTTAAAGACTAATAGATTTATTTATTGCATGAGCTTTTGTGGGAGAATATCCCACTTCGTCAGACACTCTGAAGCTCTTCAAAGTGTCTGACGAAGTGGGATATTCTCCCACGAAAGTTCATGTGATAAATAAATCTGTTAGTCTTTAAGTGCCACAAGATGCCTTGCTTTTTTCGCTACCGACTAGTGGATGAACACATATGGACAAGGAATGAGAGGATTAATTTAACTGAGATTTATTGGTAGCAATGAAATAAAAAATCTCGATAGGAAGTGGAACTATTTCAGAGCGACTGCACTAGATCCTGTCACTTCATCTCCAGCACTGCAATGTGGGTGAAAAGTTGGTGTCAAGGAGCAGGGGTTACAGAATTTACCCTGCCACCCCCCTCCATGAGACAATTGTAATTAGTTGGATGGTAAGAGTTACCTGTCACTGAAGGTCCAAGGAGAGCAGAAGGGAAAAAAGTCCTGAAAAAGCAGACTAATTCTGAAAGACAGCTGCTGAATCTGCATTTATCTTTCAGAGGAATGTCTACTGGACTGTTTATTATTCCAAATGATGACAAAATGATATAGTAGATATAAATTGGCTTGAACATTGATTATTAGCATGGGGAGGAGCAATAGTGATTGAAATGGGGATGGCTTTGGACAGAAGGCTAAAGAAAAACATCCTGTAACAAATGGCCAGCCTATTAAATTTTTCCCCAGAATTTGTGTGTCTGAATAATTCCTCCTGAAAAACTCAAAGTCTGCGGAAGGCAAGCTCCACAGAACGGGGAGGATGATTTGTGGAGTTCAGGTTATAAATAGTTTTTAGAGAAGAGCACATCTTTCAAACTGCTCTGGAGGGAAAAGCATCATATCTAGAACATTATACTGCCATTGAAACAGTTGGGGCTAGAGTTAGCCTTTCGTTGGCTAAGAATCTGGTGGCAATTTTCTTTTTTTTATGAAAAGCTGGGTCACTGTCCTACAAAAGTTCACTCTGGCATTTACCGCAAACCATGTGATTGATCCTCTTGAAGCCAAAGGAAAAATTTCTATTCATCAAGTGAAAATCTGGGGAAACCTTTACAAGGTAATGTAAGAAGGTCTTAAAGTTGTGGGTAGAAAGTCTCCACAACTGTATTAACAACTTGAAGGGCTGGATTCTTCTATCATTTTAGAGCTTTGAATGTTGCAATTCATTGGTGGCCTATGCAACTGACTCCACAACAATGACTTTCATCCAATGTGACTTTAAAACATGGAAGGAGGATCAAAAAGAACCAGAAGACTGATATTATGATACTGCATAGTTTTTAATGCAAGAAACAGTTGCGGTACACAGTTTCAGGTAGAAATGACACAGAGCAGGAAGAATATGATTCCTATATTTCAAGAAGTGCCAGCCCTGACTATCCCTCCTAATAGGACTCATCTCAGATAACATGTTCTTTTGCATTAGCTACAGTTGAAGAGGTTGACAAAGAAGTTCCCTTTGCAACCACCAGAAGCGTCTTGTTTTACCTCAGTTGTTGGGAATATAGCAGCAGAGGACTAGGTAACTGCTCCATTATACAGCAGTGATGAGAGATGTTATAGTGAGATGCTAAAGGTACACATAGCTGTCAAGGATAGAACGTGCATGGCCTAATCCTCCTTGGCAACAAGATTTCTTTTTTACCCAGTATATGGATGTAAAGTGATAATAAATGTAATTGAGGCCTATCTTACAGCCTATGTTCCTTCCCTCTAAGAAGCTAGTACAGACAGCCTGAATGTAATGCAGAATGGGTCCACACATGAATAGGAGGATCAGCAGCCCTGGCAGAAAGTGTCACAAAGCAGAAGAGAAGAAATACAGCCTGGCTGTCAGACCAAGGGCTCAGCACACACAACTCATACTAAGTTCAAGCGGAGCCATGTTTGAAAAGCATGACTGAAAGCCAGGCCCAGAAAATCAAATGTGAATCTGTATCTTGCTGTTCATTTTCCGCTTCTTCCTTTTCCCAGAGCTTTTCCTGCTGGTTTAACATGGAGCACAGTTTCCACTCAGGTACCTATGGCAGGATACCC
Source organism: Podocnemis expansa (assembly GCA_007922195.1). NCBI lineage: Eukaryota > Metazoa > Chordata > Testudines > Podocnemididae > Podocnemis > Podocnemis expansa. The sequence goes on along the minus strand of ML682029.1, from coordinate 306,430 downwards.
CAGTCCCACATACTCCCCCATAACCACAATAGCCTGGGTAACCCCCATATCCCCCAGAACCCCAATAGCCTGGGTAACCCCAATATCCCCCATAACCACCTCCATAGCCCCCCCAACCAAATGCGCCTCCATAACGGGGGCCGACAACAGGTGCTCCCACGGCACCTACTCCGCTGTACTGAGGGAAAGTGCTCATGATAGGTCCTGGCATGGTCACCACAACTGGGGAGGGTTTGATCACCACTTCAGAGTCAGGGCACTGCCTAACGCATGGCTCATTGCAGGTGCCAGTAACGGGACAGGTCCAGGCCACCCCGCATTCTGGATAGCATAGAAACATCTTTCTGTGGTGGAAGTACGCCTGAAAGACACAGCAGAGAATAGAGTCAGGAGAAGGTGTAAGCGCTGGTGGACAGTAGTCTTCATAACTCTGTTATTATTGTAGAGAGGAATCATTGGGTCCAGAGAGAGGGAAGAGTAATGGATTTAGTCCCTATGTCCATGAGACGTACTTGACATTTCTGATAGAAAATTTACAGTAATTCTATCCTTTCCTTAGAGGATTTAAGGATTGTCTAGCTCTTTGCCTTTCTAAGCAACATTTATTTACACCATTTAAAAAGAAGCATCTTCAATGGGTATTTCTGCTCAGAATATTAAAGAAATTGCCAGACAGGATCACACCTGATGTTGGTCGGACCCTTTTGCCTGTCCCAAATAGTGAGGCATAAAAAATGCGTCAGAATAAAGTAGGAGACAACTTGAAAAACACTTTTTGGTTTAACCTGGGAAAATTTCTTCCTACTAGAGCTAAAGGAAAAATGGCTAAGAAACTTTCTAAAGATGATACAAACATTAAAATGTCCTAATTCTTGATTTTATGTCATGTTCCTAAAATGGCCCTTAAGCTTCAACTCATGAATCTCCCAGTGTCTGCAACTGCATAGCTACCCAAGGCTAGGATGGAAAAATACCTTCAGCATTTACAAAAATCTCAGATAGCACATCGAACCCTCAGTTTTAAGTAGAAATGGAGCCTGTTATGGATTCCTGAAGCTAGAAATGATTGAGATGAATTGGACTAACCCAGTTCACCGAGGAGATGAAGTTCTGAGAAGTGAATAGGGGAAGCTTGAGTGGACAATGCTTTTATACAGTGTCTAGGAGTACCTGGAGGATGCTCAATGCCACTTTTGGAAGAGGTCCTAATTTGTTACCAGACAAACTTGATTGCTTTAATAGGTTGTCCTTTGAATGCAGCTTTTTTCCCTCAGGGTTTGTGATTATTGCACGAATCTTCTCATCACAAGCTGCGGCATGCATTTTGCACTCTTCATATTTATTTCATTGGAAAATTGCTTGATCCAACTTCATTCTTTGTATCATTCCACCGACTTTGTTCCTGCTGCAAGGAGGATGAGTGTCAACGTGATTTGGAGCAGCATCAGTAGTACAACTGGCTGTCATGCTTGTCATGGAGAGTGACCATTTTAAATCTGCTTGGAAGGAGGAAGCTATTGTTTTGCATTCTCACCACTTCCATTTCCGGCACATCACAGCCAATTTCCTTTGATATCAATGCAAATCATTCCACAGCCTTAATTTTTTTTTCCGATCAGGACTTTTAGTCTGGAATTCACATTTTGGCAGGGGATAACACAATGACCATGGACACCTTTATTTGCACTTTGAATGCTCAACCTTGGTCTTAGCAGGGTCAAAGCTTGGGCCCCTGCCCAGGGGTAAATTTCACCCAGTGGGGATTTAAATTTCACCAAACACTAGGATTGCACTTGGTCACCACTGGTGTCGCAAATGGCTGCACAGAACTGATGTTTTCTCATGGGTTAGTGAGAGGGCTGTCAGAACATGAGAGGAAGCGATGATCTTTTAGAGAATAGTTCTGACTTAAATTATGGAATCTGTTCTCAGTCAGGAACCCCCTCTCCTTCCAGGGGCAGGGAGGAGACTGAGGTCCTGGAAGATAATATAGATGACTGCCTGCATCAACACAGACAGGAGAGATGGTAATCATACTTGCTTGTTAACAGAGAAGATGGCTATTGGTGAGATTTGATATGAAGTCGAACTAGCCATATGGCATGTTGCAGAAAACATTCTGGCCAGAACCAGTATGATATTTAAAGCGCAAAAGCTATCCAAAAATTGGGTTCCATATTAAGAGAAGAACGAGCAATTATCCTCTACCGAGTTAATGTTTTGAATCACTTTGAAGTCGAAGCAATTGTGTGAGTTACACCAGAGGAGAACCAATATTTTCCAAAAGTAATATTTAAAAAAATACCAAATGCAAAACTCTGTGAGAATGAGAATGAAAGAGCCCAAATCTGTGTAGCATTAAATCATGAGTAGATTAAGGGAATGACATCGGTGACATTGACACCCACCTTTTTTAAAGTGATTGCATTGCTCAGTGAAGAGGCATTTAATGCCTGCTACAATTAATTAATATTAAAGAATATAATCCCTGGCATGTATGAAGCACCAATGAGTATTTGTGAGGTGCTTTGATATCTTAACCTCTGAGTATGCAAGAGAACTTCCAGTCTTTGTATCTGTAACCCTTCTGCCAGGGTAAGACGGCAGAGCAAGGGCTGGCCTCTATACTTAGGGGATCCCAAATAATGTTACAGCACCAACTGGCTCTAGCCCCCACTCAGTCTTCTGGGAAATCATGCACTATTCCCGAGGCACCCCAAATAGGTAATGCTTCCCCGCTAGCAAGCACGAGTCTCAGTGTAGTGTATAGAGCTTTTAACAGTAGTATAAAAGAATGTAGAGACACAGTAGCAAAATGAGCACTGTTCTGGAGAATCAGTGCAAAACAGGATTCTCACAAAATCCAATATAAAACACTCACTCCACCCCAGTGTACACAGAGAATTTCCCTCGCACCAGCTGTCTGCTAGTGCTATCCACTGCTCAGTCACACTCTCCAGCCCTCCACTGGCTGCTTACACCATCCGCTGCCTCCGCCTGGCTCTCTGTCAGCTGCTTGCACCATCTGCTCTCTCCACCCACTGGTCACTTTTCAATGATTGCAGCTCTAAGAGAGGGTCTCAGCCCTCAGTGATTGTAACTCTTGACTTCAGAATATCATAGACAGCTCCTCTCATAAAAAAAAAAACAAAACCCAGAGACTCTATGAGAAACCCATTCAAATCTATCTTTTAACAGTGAAGTAAGAGGGCAGCTGTGCCTCAGACATTAGCTTACTGAGGGAGCTAATGCTCCCTCCCCTCTTTTCTACCATTACCAGGCTGAAAACACAGGGTTGGTCCCTCTTTCAAGTTCTTTGTTGCTGATGGTGACTTTTCCACCAAATAGACTAAACAGAGTTTGCACAATCAAAAGAGTAGCATACTATAAAAAGACAGTGTTTCATTTTCCTTTTCAGTAAAATTACAGATATTGACAGATTTGTGAACAAATCAACCCACATACAGTTTACCATCATGCCCTGCACCCACACAGTGAGATTATGTTAATACCCGATTGTGTTCATGCAAATACAAAGCCCATGCAGATTAGTTGCCCCCCTTTTTGGTGGTTAGGCACAAGCAGTGCCCAGCGTGTTGACCTGCCTTACACATCCTTCCTATCAGTGTTTGATAGGCATCAAAAGAAGCACACTGAAGTGAAGGTCACCTGGGAATCAGTTTCAGAAACAGAAATTCAACCCTGTAAGTTTTACTTCTCCTGTCACAGGCTCAGCAGTATGATGCCCCCTGGTACGCTGAGTTTCAAGACAAACTTGGTAATGTGTTTCAATGTTTCCTGCTTTGACACAGCTGAATCTGCATATCTGTTCTAGTTCTGCTGTTTCTCTTCGAGGTCTTGATGTCCTATTGTCTTGCTTGAGCAGCTCAAAGGCAATAGGACATCAAGACTTCAAAGAGAAACAGCTGAACTAGAACTGATATGCAGATTCAATTGAATGGAAGCAGGATTAAATCATGACTATGGATTCTTTTCCCATTACAACAGGTGATTTGACTTCACCTTCCTCTATGTGTTGTTTCCCAGTGTTTGAATCATAACAACAGCTTTGGTTTGCTTTCACAGGGTGACCTGATCCCATGACATTACACTCCCCTGCATTTATTTTCCTCCCATTCTGTAAGTTCTCCCATCTTCAAAGTGTCTGACAAAGTGGGATTTTCTCCCACAAAACCTCATGCGATAAAAATATTTGTTAGTCTTTAAGTGCCACTGGACTCCTTGCTTCTTTTGCTGAAGTAGACTAACACAGCTGCCCCTTTGGAACTTCTCAGGTTAGGGACAGGTAAGGAAGCCAAGAATAGTAATTGTGTAGTAGGGATCAGGAGATGAAGGCTAGTGTTTGAGATGAGTAGTCCGAGGCACTGGGGTTTATTTCTGACCCTGACAATCATTTGGGTTGACCTTCATCTTAATGTGAGTCTGTTTTCATCTCTATTGAAGAGGTATAATTATATCTTTCATGTTGGATGGTCTGGGGCTTCCTCTGATCTAAGCATCTCAAAGCTCTTCACAAACACTCTTCAACATTTATACTGTGAAAGAGGTGTGTTATTATAGTAGTAATAACTCTCCACCAGGATTAAGTGTTCCAATATCAAAGATTAAATTCTCTTTAAAAATATATGTCAAGGTCTCAGCTGTTCTTCCAGTGTTCAACTCTTACTTTCTGAAATTGGAACTCTCTTAATATCATTTAATGTTTAAAATTAAAGGGTATATTGTCAATTGGTGTAAAAGAGCATTGTTGAGTTAACTTAAAAATGGACAAAGGCACTTTACTCAGCCTCGGTTAGAGAGATCCTTTGTTTGAAGAGTAGCTCTCTCTGCATACACTGAACTTCCACCTCAAGCTGATCAGATCCAATGTAGGGTTAAATCAACAGGAAACATTGGCTGCTGAATACCCAGCCCTAACCTGTCAACAGAGCTGGGCCCTGGGTGGAAAGTCAGAAAAGGAAGAAAAGGAAGAAGCACAAAAGAGAGTTAAGGGGAACTTCTTCAGTGGTTTGATTACTGTGGGTTCACCCTGGATTAATTGCCAGTCTGAGCAATCTCACTTGTTGCACAATGGCCTTCTATGACGGAAAGTTTTTCAGACCTGTTTAGAATGATTTTTAAAGTACAAAGGACACCCCCAACATTTCTTCCAGCCTGAGCAGCACAAAATGCTATCTCTCAGTTTAGGACACAGAAAGATATTGTAGCTTAAGAAGGTGCCATGACAACCTGACAAGGATGGGAAGCGATAGAGGGAGAGGGGGGAAAGTAACAATCCTTCTCTTCAGTGTACACCTGTAGCTTGTGAATAGCTGTTACAAAATACAGTGAGATGCACTTTCCTGCTGTTCCTGCTGGGTGCACAAGCAGGATTTAGTGTCCAGTCCGACACAGCCTGCTCAGGGGCTTGGGGCAACACTTTGAAGACATGTGGAGCAGATGTTCATGGTGACAGAGGAACCTGTTGTCAGGGAAGGGTGCTGTGGTATTTGGTCACTGCAATATGCCAGGGCACGAGGACTCTGAGACTTTGCATGTGGCCTGTGAGTTCAGGGTTGGGCACTCCCAGAACGGCTGTGCCAGTCAGGGACAGAGAGATGGGTTTGCCAAAGCAGCCATCAGCAAGGGTTGGTGGCAACTTGCTGAAAATATCAAAATAGGTGTGAGAAGCCCTGTGACCCCAGATAGAGCTGTTCCTGTGCTCCCAGATTTCACATTTATTATTAGGTTGGTGAAATCTGATTGTAGAACATGCTACGCTTTTGGGGGCTGTAACTTGTTTTTGACAGTCTGCCTGCAGTGGGAACTCGCAGTTGTCAGCTGTTGTGTGGAAAGCCAACATTTGATCATGGATTTGAGGCTGCAGAAGGGGGCTGAATTCAGCTTGTCAGTGGAGGCAGCTTTGGCATTTGGTCACCTTGGTGCTCTGCAGGCTGCTCCCTGCCTCCAAAATGGCCACACCAGAGAAACATGGGACTCCTCTAGTAGCTAGAGTGTTCCCAAGCAACCTTCCCCAGGGCAGGCTCTTGCTGAAGGGCCATGGCAGGTAGGAACACAGAGGTGGGTTTGTCAGAGGTCACCAAGAAAATTGTTATGAGAAGTCTTGCATTCTAAACCACAATTTGGGGGCATAAAAGCCTAGAAAATCTTGCTATTGAAAACAAACTCTGCACAGTGGTCATGTATGACGGTGATGAGCTTGAAGTACTTTGAAGCTCCTTGTTTTCAGGAAACACATGAATGTTAAACATAGTATCACTGTTAAATGTGATTGATGCGGAGGTGAACATGCTCCCTGAGGTGAAGCTTCCACGGGGAGTTAGTGGCTGACTCACAAAATAACCCAGACATAGTAGTGACTACTCATGCCACATGCAACAGTTGTTTGTGAAGTGCATTAGACAGTTACCATTCTAGGTTTGCAAATAGCCAACTACAGCATCAATGAAGTCAGTCAAATGATCCCAGGAATGTAGCATGTCTATAGTGTTTTCAGAGGAACGAGAAATACAGAGTGTAATGTGTATGTCATAGTTTGTGGTGTTCAGAACAAACTAATCACCACAACTGGGTGATAAAATGACAGCAATTGAAAGAGTATTCATAGTTTGCTTTGCTACTTATTAGGCCATCAGAAACAAGGGGTGAATGAGAGAAGTCTTATTCAACTCTAGTTCTCTGGCAGCCTCTAGGGCTATGTCAGCACTGGAGGCTTAAGTCAACTTAACCAGGCTAAAGTCAACTTAACTAACTCCGTGGCCACATTAGCAGTTCCTTAAGTCAACTTCAGCACTTCGTTAATTCAACTTAATAACTCTCACCGTTAAAGTTGACTTTAAGGGGTAAGTCGACTTTATTAAGTCAACTTAAGAAAATGTAGCTGTTAAAGTTGACTTAATTAAATCAACTTAAGGCAGGAGTGCCATTGAAGTTGACTTTATAGAGTCGACTTAAGGCAGTGGACCCATTTAAAGAAGACTTTAGTAAGTTGACTTTAAATGGATCCACAGACTTAAGTGAACTTTATAAAGTTGACTTAAACAAATGGGGACTCTCTAAGTTGACCTTTAGTTGACCTTATTAAGTCGAGTTAACTGAGCCCTTTAGGGTGGACATAGCCTAGAAGAGATGCTGATGAGCTTTCTATTGTGTGATGTCATTTGTGGAGGAGGTGTTAATTAGTTACCAAAAAGAAACATGTTTGTCATGGCAAGTCCACCTTTGGAGGCAGCTGTTTTCCTCAGGGCTTGTGAGTACTTGTCTAATTCACCCTCAGAGCCCATGATATGCACTTTTCGTCCATCAGATTTATTTCATCTTAACATTCTCTGGGCCACGAGCACTCCCTGTCACATTCCAATAGCTTAGTTGCCACTACAATGAGGATGAATGTGAAGGTATTCATGGCTTCAAGGGTAGCACAATTGTCTGTCATGAGCAGGAATCCAGTTCTGTCCTTTGAATTCATGGTGATCATGAATAGGGGCAGTAGGCAGTTTATTTTATACCTGCTAGGAGAGAGGGAGCCATTTTTTCACTTGAACTAACACTGGCTTTCCAATGCTGTCTCAAAGGGCTAACTAGAACAAATTTGTTCTTGAGTCAGAGGGAGGAATGGAGAAGAGTGAGAGCCAGCTATGCTCTTTTGTAGAAAAGATTTGCATTGGGCACTGGAACCTGTACTGTATCAGAAACCTTTTCTGCAGCCATGAACAATCAAGAAATTGAGATTTTGTAAGACAATATTGCTGAGTAATCTACAAAGAACAGGAGAACTGAAAATCCCACACTCTTGGTGAAAGGGGAGATAGCTGTGGGACAAATTTAATATAAATTTTGACTAGCCATAAGATATGTTGCCTAATATATGTCTGCAGGAATCACAGTGTGGTTAAAAATGCACAATGTTTCTCCAAAAGTGTGATCCATATCCAGGGAAGTAGCATAAGTGTCTTCCTTCGATTTTAAGATGCTGAACCTTTCTGAAGTTGAAGTCAGTGTGTTGATTTATACACAAAGAGAGCACCTATATTTTCTGAATAAAAATAAAATAGTTTTAGAAACAACGAAATGGAAAACCACATTTGAATGAAAGTGAAACACCTCCTATCCCAACTATGTGGTTTTAAATCATCATAACCTGATAGGAGAATGAGAAGAGACTCTGCAACTTTCATTGGTATTCTTTCAAATGACTGTCTTACTCGGTGGAGAGGTACGTAACCCTAACGACAATGTATTAGTATTCTAAGAATGAACACCTTGCATCATTGGAAGGCCCCTTTGGGCATGAACCCTGCTCCTGCTCAACAGGGTACAAGGACTCTAAGACTTTGCATCTGGCCTGTGAGTTCTGGGGCAGGTTCTCCCTCAATGGCCATGATATGCAGGGACAGAAGGATGGCTCTGACACAGTGGCCACCAGCAAGAGTGGCTCTCACTAAAGGGGCACAGAAGGCAAGCATGATGAGATGAGTTTGTCAGAGGCCACCCAAACACTTGTTGTGAGAACTCTTGAATTCTAATCTACAATTTGGCGCATGCAATCCTAGGAAAAAACTTACCATGAAAATACCACAGTGCTCTGATTGCTTATAGCACCCGTGATCCTTGCCATGTTCTCCTTGAGAAAACTCAGGAATGGACACAGAAACTCAGGTGTCCATGATAGAAATGGATACACGTAATCCAGTCAGAGTTTTTCAAATAGACAGTCACTGAAAGAGCCTTGGGGGTGGTTGTGTGTGTGTGTGTGTGTGGGGGGGTAGTTTAGTGTGAGAGGGTAAAAGATGTAGAGAGAAGCAATAGGAGCAAATACATGGGAACACAGGCACTAAGTCCACTCCTCCTCTTTCTCGGGCCGCATTCAGACCGCACTACAATAGTAACAGAGCTTTGGAGCATTTGAGGCACCAGGACATCTATTTTCTCTTGACTCATATCTCCTTTGTATGTTTCAGGCTTACCTCCATCCCAGAAAGATGACTTTTTCCAGCCTGTGTTATCCAGATAGTTAAAGGTTGCTGTCAAATGCCCTCTCGTTCTTCCATTCTGCAGACTAAACAAGCCTAATTCCCTGGGGGCAGAGGTTTCCAAGAGAGATGGAGCAAGGCTCTTCTCAGTAGTAGTAGATGACAGATCTAGGTGCAGCAATATCTGAGGCAAAAGGAAGAATCGGAAAACGGACAGCACGGTACACATGATCTTTCAGGCCTGGCTTTGGTTAGTGCTGTACAAACACTGCTTCTCTTCAACACGTTGTGTGCTGTGTACTCAGCCCTTGGTGTTGCAAGCAGGCTCTATTTCAATCAATCAATCAATCAATCAATCAATCAAATCATAGGGCTGGAAGGGACCTCGTGAGTATTTCTATAGTAATGCTTTTGATGCTCTCTGCCAGGGCTTTCACATCCTCAAATTGTGTGATTTTAATTCATTTCCTACTTAAGGGAATGAGTAGAAAGACGTTGGCCTCCATTTTTTGAAAGAGACTTTATTTACCGGTGCAGAGATGCCTAATTCAAACAATGTATTTGTATTGCTCCAGGTGTGAAACACCAATGTGTGTCTGTGAGGTGCTTTGAAATCTTCAATTTTGAGCCCGTTGAAGAGCTTCCAGCCTAACCATTCTTCCTCTCTGTGTCTGAGACACATAGAAGAGAGGGCCTTAGAGATGAAGGTCATTAAACAGTCCATTTCAGTAATAGAAAAACAATGCAATACTTCTCACTCCTCCTACCACAGGCTGAGCACTAGGCTGATTGCTCTTACAATGCATTACAAGACAAAATTAGTAACATCTGGTTACAACATGTTGTATACTTTGAATAAGCATCAACAATAATAAAATGGCTAATGTAGTAATCCATTTCAACTCTCTTCTTTATACACAAGGATAATGCTTCTGCAAAGGAGTTACATGTCTGTTAATTTCTGTCTTTTCCAGCAGGGCAGTATTCAAGCAGTATACATTTCAGTTTAATCATACCACTGATTTCATGTTGGATTGTTTGAGTCATCTTCTGTTCTAAGCATTTCAAAGCATTCATGAGCACTCATCAAATTTTATATGACTTACGAGCTGTATTATTAAAGAAGCCCAATCCATCCAACATAGTACCAGTGACTTTAGATTAAAGGAAGGTCCTTTAGGTAGTTTGGGTTCGAAAGAACCTTTCTGAGCGTTCCAAAAGGGCAGCTGTGTTAGTCTAGTTCAGCAAAACAAGCAAGGAGTTCTGTGGCACTTAAAGACTAACAAATTTATTTATCGCATGAGCTTTCATGGGAGAAAGTCATTTGACTTTACCTTCCTCTAAGTGCTGTTTTCAAGTGTTTGAATCTTAATAGTTCCTTTGATTAGCTGTTGCAGTGTGAACTGATCCCATGACTTATATTCCCCTGCACTTATTTGCCTCCCATTTTGGAAGTTCCCACATCCTCAAAGCTTCTGATGAAGTTAGATTTTATCCCGAGAAAGCTCATGTGATAAATTTGATAGTCTTTAAGTGTCACAGGAATTCTTGCTTGTTCTTCTTCAGAGTATATCTTTCTGTGTGGGCTCTGCACTTCCAATCCCAGGTGCTCAATACAATATAGAGTAAAATCAATGGGAACTACAAGCTAGGGCATCTCCATTCATGAGCAGCCAAGAGAACAGAGTCTAGTGAGGGACTTTAGCTAATAAAGAAAAAGAAGCACAATGCTGAGTGAGTTAACGAGAGCCTCTTTAACAGTAAGATTGCTCCTGAACAAGACTGGGAGACACAGATGAAACCCATTCATAGTTGTTTACCCAAGCCACATGCTCCCTTTTACTCCTGGATAGCATTGGACAGTTTCTATTGTAGGCTTGCGAGTATCTCACTGAAGGTCAATGAAGTAAGTCAAATGATACCAGCAATGTAGTTGGCTCATAAATTTTTCAGATGAAAAAAATGCATGGTGAAATCTTCACCTTCACCTTCTTGTCAACTTACTTCTTCTCAAACACTGATAGTAAGGACGTAAAGACTGGAAGTTCTCCAGTGTTCTCAGAACTCACAATTGCAAAGCACCTCACCAACAGTCATTAGTGTTCCACGTATGAAAGAGTCATTGTTTTTGAATGTTAACAAATTTGTTTTTGGGATTAGATACTTCTGCACTGAATAACAGAGTCACCTTAAAAAATGGAAGCCAAGGTTGCTTATGTCATTCCTTTAACTGGAACAAGCTTTAAAACTGCACCATTCACTTAAATTACTTGGATCAGAACAGCTGGGACTGGAAGTGCAGAGCATGCACAGAAAGATCAAGGTAACAGTTTTATCAGGAGTCAAAGAAAGTCCCCTTACACCAGGGACTATCCCAAAAAAGCCTGGTGGCCTCCAAATGCCACCATCAAATCTAGGTGATGAATGGTCTGTCAGAGCCAGCTCTCTGTCCCTGCCTGCCATGGCCATTTTGGGAGACCCTTCCCCAGGACTCTCAGAACACATGCTAGGTACCAAACACTTTGTGTCTTGGTGCACCAGGAACAGAGTCCAGCTATGGAATATCATGACCACCTTCACTGAGAAGTGGTACCTCCATTGTCACCCACATAAGCTTCATGCATCTCCAAAAATGCTGCCCAGAGCAGGCTGCACAGTACAGGGAACCAACTCTATTGATGGAGCCAGTGGAAACCTCAGGGCAACACTTCTCACTACCCTTGGAAACAGCTAATCAGGAGCAACAGAGAGGTGCTGAAGGGAGAACCACTGCTTTTGTCCCCCACCCTCTGGGACCAGTCAGGGCAGACTGTACCACGGAGCCCCCAAAAGCAGTGTGGACCATGTAACACCACCACCAGAGGCAACCCAGACTCCAGACCTTGGAGAGCAGCAGCCATGTGCCAGCCCTCCCACTCTGCCCCTTCAACACCTCTTCAACAGACCATTTGGGCTGGGGCAGGAGAACAACAAAAGGCAGTCACTGACCCCAGGGCCAGAGTCCCCCCAAACACCACATGGCTTCCTCCAGCATGGTACCGGGGCGGGAGGATGGTCCCGAAAATGGGGAGCCTGGACTGGCCATCTTTAATCTTGCCCTGGCATGAATATGGCCATGGGCCCACTTGCAGCCTGTTGGCCAGGGGCCTGGCCCACGATCCCCCACCCCACCCCTGTATGCTGCAGAACTCCAAGAAAATGTTTTCTCCAGTGTAGGATGGGTAAAGGGCTTTCCTTGTATTTGAAGCTGATGGTATTGTGCTCTTTCACACTGAATGGACATATACACATAAACTTTAAAATACGTACAGAAGGGAAATGCAAAGATAGATTGAATGAGAACCAAAAAGATCCAGTTTTGGAGCTACCTGCAGAGAACTGGAAAGGACAGCTGAATGACACATATTTTTAAAATTAATTTAATCTTTAATAACATAACATTGAATCCCAGTAAAAAGTTATAACTACCACAATAAAACATCTCTTTGGCTGTATAAAACTTGATGAATATTTGTGAAGTGCTTTGAAAGGCCTAGATCAGAGGAAGCTCCTGACCAATTGCAATGAAAGCAATAATTATACCTGTTTGACACGGTGGTAAATAGTCACATTAAGGAGACTGTCAGACCTGGAGAGATAGGCAGAATCAGAAATAAATTTGAATGACTGGAATGACAAATGGCAATTATTAATAGTTCACTCCTGAACTCTACTAGACATGTACGATTCATGGTTTCCTAATCTGTCACTTACCTGAGAGCACTTCTGAGACTGCCTCCTTCTGGAGTGTTTTTATTTTGATGGTTTTTGGTGGAAGTTTAGGGTGAAACATCTTCTGATCTAAAGGAGAACAAAGATTAACTAAAGACAGTGTTATTAAGAGAACCTACCCGGTGTGTCGATTCACAAATCTTTAAGAATTTATTCCCACTTGGTTATGATGAGCTCTTAGAGAGATGTGTTTCCAACGAAAGAAAAAAAGTAGCATACACAGTGCACTTGGTGAATTCATGAAAATGATGCTATGACTTAATGCAACATTTTGATGCTTGAATTAGATATTGAACTTTACAGTGCAGCCCCCTTCAGGAAAAAGATAGGAATGAATGGACTTATCATTCCTCTGGAGAAGAATTGTCCTCCCATAAAGAAGACATGGTTAAAGTCAGTCACAACCTTAACCTGTTTTTAATGGATGAGGCTTAGATCCAAGTGTACACATATTCTATAAGGAGCCATTTTACTAAGCTTGTCTTGGAACATGGTGTAACAAGGGGCAACATATTGCTCTGCCTGTGAAAGAAGTAAGATGTGTGGGGTTGTATTTCTGTTTCTAAAAACTGACTCCCAAGTGGTCTTACCTCATTGTGCCTCTTTTAGATGCCTATCAACTATCAATAGAAGCAATATAAAGATTGAAAGTTCTTCAGCATGCTCAGAAGTCAAGATTTCAAAATATCCCCTAAACACTCGAACTAGACAGCCCTTTGAGACACTGCTGATAACCCTAATGCAATGCCAGTCTTAGTTCAAGTTTAAACCACTGAGTGAAATTGACCCCTGAGCAAGATGGCCATCACAGAATCCCACACTCCACTGATTTCCCTGCAAAAACCTATTTTGACCATTCAAAGAGGGGCTAAAGTTGTCCATAGGCATTGTATTATCCCCATCAAAAGGGGAATTTTGGAATAAAGGTCCAACAGTGAACACACTCAGGGTAGTAGAATGATTCCGATTGGTCTCAAAGGGAATTGGAGTTGGTCTTTTGGGAACAGAGACGTTGAGACGGCAGAAAAATGGTTCCCTTCTACCTTGCAGGTTCAGATTGAACTGCCCACTGCCCCTCTCCATAGCCATCATGTATTGAAAGGACTGAACTAGAGTTTTGTTCGTGACAGCCTGCTGCTCTACGGATGCTGCTCTGAATCACTTTGACATCCTTCCTCATTGCAGCTCCAAGGGAGTCAGTGGACTGAAATAAGGAGCACCATTGGCCCATTTAGTTTTCACATGAAAGTAATCTGAAGAGCACAATGTGAATACCTCACCATCTGAGGCTGACACTAGCTTAATAATAATCACAAAGCCTGAGGAAAACAGCTGCCTTCAAAGGACTTCTCACTAACAAACACACCGTGTTTGTTTGGTAACTAATTAGGACCTCCTCCACAATTGGCATTTCAGATCTCCAGGCAGTCCTAGGAACAGTATAAAAGCATTGACAACTCAATCTCTTCTAAACACTTTTCGAGCCTTCATCTCCTCAGTGAACTTGGTAAGTCTTATTTGACCCTGTGTCTTTGGAACCCTACAAATCTTATAGCATGGTCCATTTCTATTTAAAAGCTGTATCTTGTAGATATGGTCTTGGCTTTTGCTAATGGATGAGGATATTCTTCAGTAATTTTCTTGTTTAGTTAAGAGGGTTTAGACACTGGGGGATTTATTATTTGAAGGTCAATGAGAAATAGAAGCAAGAGAGAAAATTAAGAAACATAATTCTTATTAATTGGAAAAAGAATTAAGGCATTTAAATCTTTAGAGTATCTTTAGAAACTTGCTTGTTTATTTTTCATTTAAGTGTATTAGGAAGAAATTTTTGCAGGTTAGCTAAGACAGGCTCAGTCTAGTCATCTTCTACTTTATATTGAAGCATCCATTACTCCACCCTACTGGCGACAAGAGAATGGATTAAATTAACAATTGGTGAGATCCAATCTACAAATTCCTACTTTATTCTGAGGAAAAATACCCATTGACGAGGCTTCCCCTCAGAGGTGTGATTAAGTATTGTTCTCTGGTAGTCAGTGGAACTGAATCAATTCCCCCCCTCCCCATTCATTTAGAGAAAAGAAAACCTCTTTATTCCTCAGCAATGATTGGTGATTTCACAGTGTTTGGAAAATCAAAGAACCACATTATGGTACTGGACTCAGCTGATTATATAGCCTATAAGGAAAGGATATGGTTATCATCTTCCCACCCATATTTTCTTTCAGAAAAGTCAAATACATGGTCATGAAAAAGTACTAAGTCCATTTCTCTTCTATCTCTCTCGCGTCCCATGGAGACCACACTACAATAATAATGGAAATTTGAAGCCTTTTGTCCACCAGCACTTGTACATCCTCTGATTCTATTCCCCTCTGTGTCTTCCAGGTGTACCTCCACAACAGAAAGATGTTTCCATGCTATCCAGAATGCGGGGTGGCCCGCCCTGCTCCCGTTAGTGGCACCTGCAATGAACCATGTGTTAGGCAGTGCCCTGACTCCGAAGTGGTGATCAGACCCTCCCCGGTTGTGGTGACTATGCCAGGACCAATCATGAGCACTTTCCCTCAGTACAGCGGAGTGGGAGCCGTGGGAGCACCTGTTGTCGGCCCCCGTTATGGAGGCACATTTGGTTGGGGTGGCTATGGAGACTATGGAGGATATGGTTTAGGAGGCTATGGTGGATATGGAGGCCTTTATGGTTATGGAGGATATTGTGGTTACCCAGGCTATTGGGGTTATGGGGGATATGGTGGTAGGTACTTTGGGGGACACTGCGGGGTATGTTAAACCCAACAGTAATATCTGTGAAAAAAGGATGTAGTGGGAAATAAACAAGATACAGATTCCCACCAGACTTTCTGGGCCTGGTTTTCAGAAGTGCTGTGCAAACATGAACTCAATGTGAGCTCTGTGTGCTCAGCCCTTTGACTGACAGCAGGCTGTATTTGTCATGTAATGCTTTCAGACAATTTGTGCTAAAGCTTTTCCAACTATGTGCTGATTCTTTTATTAACCTCTGGACCCATTCTGAGTTACAGTCAGGCCATTTACAGTGACTGCCGAAGGAAGGAAAGAGTCTTCAAGATAGCCATCGGTTATGTCTCTTTGTTGAGCAAAAAAGCAACCTCACTGCCAAGGAGAATGCGACTCTGTATGTTCCCTCCTCTCCATCAACTGGGAACTTCAGTGTCTCTGTTTAACTTCTCTTATGACAACTCAGTAATGGAGAAGTTGCCTAGTCCTCTGCTTCCATATTCCCACCAAGTGAGGTGAAACAAGGAACTTGAAGTGATTGCAAATGGAATTTGTTTGTCAGCCTTTGTGGTTATAAGAAAACAAAAGTAACACCTTGTCTGCAATGAGGCCCTTGGAGTGGGTGATCGGTCCCAGCCCTTCTTCAAACACTGGAATTTCATTCTTGCTGCTCTGTATTCACTTTTTTCCTGTAACTGTGTACTGCAAATGTCACTTGCATTAAAAACCATGCTGCATCACAGAATTGGTCTTATAGTTCTCCCTTTAAATCCCTATATGTATATAGACCATGCTGGATGAAAGTCATCTCTGTGCAGTCAGCTGTAAAAATCTACCAGTCAAAATTTTCCCCATTATGCAACTGTTGCTAGAATCCTGAAAGGCGGGAAAAAAAGGTCCATATTCATGGATAGGAGATAACCTTGTATCAGCAAGCATTAGGCTAAACACTTTTTTCAACTTTTCTGGGAAACAGACATTTATAACAGATCATTTATATCTCCAAATCAGTGGCACTGCTATGGGCACCTGCATGGCCCCACAATATGCCAGCATCTTTATGGGTGACTTAGAACAACATTTCCTCAAGTCTCAGCCCAAAACACCTCTTCTTTACCTGCGCTACATTGATGACATCTTCATCATCTGGACACATGGCAGGGATGGTCTTGAAGATTTTCACAGAGATTTCAATAATTTCCACGACACCATCAAATTGAGCCTGGAACACTCCACACAGGAGATCTACTTTTTGGACACTACAGTACAATCAGGGATAGACGCATGACCACCACCCTATACCGAAAACCTACTGATCGGTGTAGTTACCTACATCCTTCGAACTTCCATTCTAAACACACCACACGATCCATTGTCTACAGCCAAGCCCTAAGATATAACCGCATCTGCTCTCATCCCTCAGGCAGAGACAAACACCTTGAGGATCTCTATTAAGCATTCTTGAAACTACAGTACTCACCTGGGGAAGTAAGAAAACAAATTGACAGAGCTAGACGGGTTCCCCGAAGTCATCTACTACAGGAGAGACCCGAGAAAGAAAACAACAGAACACCACTAGTCACCACATACAATCCTCAAGTCAGACCTCTGCAACAGACCATTAGGGACCGACAGCCTATTCTAAAAGATGATCCCTCTCTCTCTCAAGCCTTGGGAGACAGACCTCTCCTCGCCTACAGACAGCCACCCAATCTTAAACAGATACTCACCAGCAACTACAGATCTAACAACAGAAACACTGAAGCAAGCACACACCCCTGCAGCAAACCAGGCTGCCAAGTCTGCCCACATATCTGCACAACAGACACCATCATAGGTCCTAATCAAGCCTGCTACTCCATCAAAGGCTCATTTACCTGCTCATCTACTAATGTGGTCTATGCCATCATGTGCAAGAAATGCCCCAACACCTTATATATTGGACAAACAGGACGATCGCTCCGTAAGAGACTGAATGAGCACAGAGCTGATATCAGAAATCAAAGAACAAAGAAACCAGTTGCTGAGCACTTCCATCTTCCTAATCACTCGATGATGGATTTGTTAACGACCATCATCAGAGATGTGGCTGGGACATCAAGACTTCAAAGAGAAACAGCTGAACTCGAATTAGGCTAAATTCTGTGAAAACAGGACTGAATCGAGACTATGGGTTCTTTTCCCATTACAAAAGGTAATTTGACTTCAGGCTTCCCATGGTTTGAACCTAACGACTGCTCTGATTTGCTGTTACTGTATGACCTAATCCTATGTTTTACACCCCCTTGCATTTATTTTTATTCCTTTCTGTAAGTTCCCCCATCTTTGAAGCATCTGACGAAGTGGGATTTTCCCACACGAAAGCTCATGCGAAAAATAAATCTGTTAGTCTTTGAGTGCCACACGACTCCTTGTTGTTGTTTTTTTTTTTTTTTTGCTATTCATAACAGAACAGTTATAGATCACCAATTTAAATTAAATTAATAGGCAATAGAAAATACTTCACTGTCTGTCATGACTTTCCCAGGAGTGAGTCTCAGTAGTTTCTCTCAGGAAAGCACAGTGGGATTCTAAGTGGCAGCTGATATTGGAGATGGTGATGGAGGCCCTTGTGGTGATGCAAACAATGCTGGAAGGATTATATGGTTGGTGGGCGGGCAGTGTTCCCTGTGGTGCTGGGAGATTTTCCAGTCATTGGGACCCATATGGTTAGGAGTCACAGGAGCCCATATGGCTCTGGGAAAACACAGTATTAGTGGGGGTGGCACTGGGGCCTAGTTACCTTAATGGCAACTGTTCCCAGCTGGCACATCCATGGGAGAAAGAGTAGAACCAAGAAATGAACGGCAAGATACAGACTGAGCACAGAGACCTGGCTTTCTGAAGTGTTGAATGCACCAAACTCTGTCCAGAGCTACAATAAGGAAACAAGAGATAGGATTTGGCCCTTCATGGAACTGTGAAAATACTTTCTACCCTGTTTTCTTCATAGGTTCTTTATTTTGACAGTTTTCTTTGCCCTTTTCTTTCAAATTCCAATATATGCTCTCTTATAATATTGATTTTCTGGCTTCACTGATCCTATATTTATTATTGTTTAATGTCACCAAATGTTTCCACATCACTTGATCAAAACTGCTCCAGGTTTGGATACCTCCAGCATTGCTGCACTACTCAGGAAAGTTCATAGTCTCTTATCAAAAAATGTTGATAGAGACAGCTCCTGTTCAGTGCATCAGGAGTTTTGACTACTCAGCACTTCATTAAATAGGCTTGTTGTCTGTCCTATTAGGGATGTAAACTCAATAGCACCTTTGGAAAAAGGTTGGCTTTGCTGCATTGTAAGACTGGCTGGTTTAGCCCAGTCCCAGCTTTATTAGCTCTGGGCCTTGCATAAAATGCTTTCCCTGCAGTTCAAAGGATCAGCATTCCTAGGTCTTACAACTTACGAAATAAAAACAAAAAAGAAGAATTCAGTAGATAATTTACAGACAAGCAATGGCAATATTAGGGCATTTGTACGCAATGAAGCTGGTGATCTGGTGGTGAAAGACAAAATGCTTAATAGTCAAAGGTTTATTTCTCAGCAGTTCTTTGTGTTTTATGCTGCAGCTTAAAATTCAGTACTCATCCTAGTATATCTCAAAGAGAGGGATTAATTGAAACATGTCTTTTAGTGACTCAGACAGGGCAGTGCTTGCAGTAATCTCGAGAACTGACATTTGAAATGGATTTGCTTCATTTCTTCAAGTTTGCCAGGAATATAACCTCTTGTGCTTCAGTGTATTGTATTGTCCAGGAATAGAGATGAATAGGCTTGATGGGGTATAGTGAAAGAGTTCCTCTATTGCCAGGTGATCCCATATCTGGGTTTCTTGCCCCTCCTTGTGAATCCTCTGGAACTACCACTGCGGAAGAGAGCCCTGATAGTCTATAGTGATGCCTATGCTCTTCCGTTCCAAGGACTGGTCCATAGGTATGCTCTGGTATTGAAGACAATAGCTGCATTTCTCTTTAAAAAAAACCCCATGAACAAACAAGTAAATCTACTCTGATCACAGAAGTATGATATCATGTCCTTAAGGAAGAGGTTGTATGGTCTGGACACATTTTTTCTTTCAAGTAGTGAAATAAAAAAATGTTGATGTGTTGAATACGTTCATCTTCTGGGACCTGACAGTCAATGAAATGTTGAAGAAAACTGTGGGAATCCAATATTTTTATCTACAGTTCCTGCAATTTCGTTCTGTGTTCCAGTCAGGGACTTTTATAAGAGCATCTCAAATACTCAGACCTTTCCTCGCCCACAGACAACCCCTAGCCTTAAACAGATGCTCACCAGCAACTACAGACTTAACAAGAGAAACATTAAAGCAGGCACACAGCCCTGCAACAAACCACGCTTCCAACTTTGTCCACACATCTGCACTAAAGACACCATCATAGGACCTAACCAAGCCACTACTCCATCAAGGGGTCATTCACCTGCTTGTCCACTAATATGATTTATGCCATAATGTGCCAGGAATGCCCTCATGCCTTATTCATTGGACAAACAGGAAAGTCCCTACACAGAAGAATAAATGCGCACAAAACTGACATCAGAAATCACAACACAAAAAAGCAGTTGCTGAGTGCTTCCATCTTCCTAATCACTCCATTGATGATTTGTAATGATGGTCCTCAAGAAAATCAATGGGACATCAAGGCTCCAAAAAGAAACAGCCAAAATTCAAATAATATGCAGATTAGACTGTGTGAAAGCACGGCTGAATCGTGACTATGGATTCTTTTAACATTATAACAGGTAATTTGACTTCCCCCTCCCTCTGTGTGCTATTTCCTAGAGTTTGAATCCTTACAAATGCTCTGATTTGCTGTTGCAGCGTGACCTGATCCCATGTGTTACACTCCCCTGCATTTATTTTCATCCAGTTCTGTAAGATCCCCCTCTTCAAAGTGTCTGATGACGTGGGATTTTCTTCCACCACAGCTCATGTAATAAATATATCTGTTGGTCTTTAAGTGCCACGAGACTCTTTGCATTGCTGAAATGCGGAACCTAGAACTGGATGTGGTACTCCAACGGAGGTCCAATAAGCCTGGATGGAGTAGAGCAGAAGAATTCCTTCCTGCTTCTTGCATAGGATACTCCCTCTGATACAGCCCAAAATTCTGTTTGCTTTTGAAGCAGTATTACACTGCTGGCTCATATTTAGCTTGTAGTCCATGACGATGCCCCAGATCTGTCTCATAGAATCATAGGGTTGGAAGGGACCCCACGAGGTCATCTAGTCCAACCCCCTGCCAGAGGCAGGACCACTCCCACTAAACCATCCCAGTCATGGTTTTGTCCAGCCGGGCCTTAAACACCTCCAAAGATGGAGATTTTACCACCTCCCTCGGCAGCTCATTCCGAGGCTTCACCACTTGCCTAGTAAAAAATTTTTTTCTAATATCCAGCCTTGACCTCCCTAACTGCAACTTGAGACCATTGCTCCTCGTTGTGTCCTCTGTTATTACCGAGAACAGTCGAGCTCCATCTTCCTTAGAGCATCTCTTCAAGTAGTTGAAGGTTGCTATCAAATCCCCCCTCAGTCTTCTCTTCTGCAGACTAAATAAGCCTAATGCTGTCAGTCTTTCCTCATAGGGCTTGTGCTCCAGCCCTTTGATCATTTTGGTTGCCCTCCTCTGAACTCTCTCTAGCATGTCCCTGTCTTTTTTGTAGTGGGGAGCCCAAAACTGAACACAGTATTCTAGATGTGGCCTTACCAGTGCAGAAGAGAGGGGAAGGATCACATCCCTTGATCTGCTGGTAATACTTCTTTTGATGCAGCCCAGTATGCCATTGGCCTTTTTGGCAGCAAGAGCACACTGCTGACTCATATCCAGCTTCCCATCCACCATGACCCCCAGGTCCTTTTCTATGGTGCTGCTACTTAGCTGAATGTTTCCCAGCCTGTAGCGGTGCATGGGGTTTTTTCGTCCCACATGCAGGATTTTACACTTGTCCTTATTGAAGCTCATAAGATTTCTATTGGCCCACTGTTCCAATTTATCTAGGTCTCCCTGAATCCTGTCCTTGCCCTCCAATGTGTCTACTGGTCCTCCCAGCGTGGTGTCATCCACAAACTTACTGAGAATGCAGTCTATTCCATCATCCAGATCATTGATGAAAATGTTGAACAGAACCGGCCCCAGGACCGACCCCTGGCGCACACCACTCATTACTAGTTGCCAGCTAGGCATGGAACCATTGATTCCTACATGCTGAAACCATTGATCTAGCCAGTTTTCTATCCACCTTATAGTCCACCTATCCAACCCATACTTCCTTAATTTGCCAGTGAGGATGCTGTGGGAAACTGTATCAAAAGCCTTGCTAAAATTAAGGTATATCACATCAACGGTTCTTCCTGCATCCAGAAAACCAATCATCTGATCATAGAAGGAGATGAGACTGGTCAGGCATGATTTACCCTTTGTGAATCCATGCTGACTGTTCCTGATCACTTTATTCTCCTCTAAGTGTTTGAGGATGGATTCTTGAGAATCTGCTCCATAATTTTTCCAGGGATTGAGGTGAGGCTGACTGGTCTGTAATTCCCTGGATCCTCCTTTTTCCCTTTCTTGAAAATAGGCACTACATTTGCTTTTTTCCAATCCTCTGGCACCTCCTCCGTTCTCCATGAGTTTTGAAAGATAACAGCCAGCGGTGCTGCTATCTCATCGGCCAATTCCCTCAGCACTCTTGGATGCAGTTCGTCCGGCCCCATGGACTTGTGCACATCCAGCTTCTTTAAGCAGTCCCTAACCTGACCTTTCGTCACCAAGGGCCTCTCTTCTTCTCTCCCATCTGCCACACCCATGGTAGTGGGCTGGGAGCTGACCCTGCCTGTGAAAACTGAAGCAAAAAATGCATTGAGCACCTCAGCTTTTCCCTCATCCTGTCACGAGTATGCCTGCCCCATTTAGCAAGGGACCTACACCATCCCTGATCCTCTTCTTGTTATTAACATACTTGTAGAACGCCTTCTTGTTATCCTTTACATCCCTCACGAGCCGCAACTCCATTTGTCCTTTGGCCTTTCTGATTTTATCCCTGCAGTCCCTAGCAATATCTTTATATGCCTCCTTGGTCATCTGACCAAGCTTCCACTTCCTGTAAGCTTCCTTTTTATGTTTAAGCTCAGAGCAGAGTTCTCGGCTAAGCCATTCTGGCTGCCTCACATGTTTGTTCTTTCTCCTAACTGGAATGGCAACTTCCTGTGCCCTTAGCAGGGTTTCTTTAAAATATAACCAACTCTCTTGGACTCCTTTCCCCTTCAGATTAGCTTCCCAAGGGATCCTGCCCATCAGTTCCCTGAGGGAGCCAAAATCTGCTCTTTTGAAGTCCAGGGTTTTTGTTTTGCTTCTTTCCTTCCTTCCTTTAATCAACATCCTGAACTCAACCATGTCATGGTCACTACTGCCTAGCTTGCCATTTACCTCTACGTCCCTGATCAATTCTTTCCTGTTTGTGAGCAGCAGGTCGAGTGGTGCAAGGTCCCTAGTTGGTTACTTTAGTATTTGTACTAGAAAGTTGTCCCCAGCACTCTCTAAAAATCTCCTGGATTGCCCATGCACTGCTGTATTGGTCTCCCAGCAGATGTCAGGGTAATTGAAGTCCCCCATGAGCACCAGGGCCTGTGATCTAGAAGCTTCCGCTAGTTGTCCATAGAACACCTCATCCACCTACTTCTGGTCTGGTGGTCTATAGCAGACCCCCACCACAACATCCCCCTTGTTGCTTTCCCCTCTCAGTGTAACCCACAGACTTTCTATTGGCACGCTTCCCCTTCCATAATGGAGCTCTGTGCAGTCATAGAGCTCTTCTACATATAGTGCTACTCCTCCCCCTCTTCTTCCCTGCCTGTCTTTCCTGAACAGTTTATACCCATCCATGGCAAAGCTCCAGTCTTGCAGACTATCCCACCACATCTCCGTTATTCCTATGATATCATGATTCCTTGTCTGCGCTAGTATTACCAATTCTTCTTGCTTATTTCCCAGGCTCCTCGCATTAGTGTATAGGCACCTAAGATGTCCAGCTGATTTCCCTACTTTGTCATGGTCATTTCCAATTCTATTACATAAACCTCCTTGCATTTTTTCTTGGAGTTCTCCTCCCCCACTCTCCTCACATATTGGGGCTCCAGTAGAGCACTTAAGACAATTATTTGATTCCCCTCCCCCCATGTTCCAACTACCTTCTCTTTTATTGCTGGTGCTACAGTCCCCCCTCCAAGTTCCATCTCTTCCCCCAGATCACCCACATTGTCACTTACCTGTGGGCTTTGGTCTCTGCAGTACTCGTTCCTAGACAGTCTCTTCCCATTTCATACCAGTGCAACTGATTCTTCCGTCTTAAGATAAACACTTTGCTCTTGTTTTTGTTAAATTTAATCCTATGACCTCCCACCATTTCTTCAGTTTGTCCAGATTATTGTGAGGGAGCATGATGTGTGGATTTTGGGTCCTGTGCCCTGCCCTGTTTGAAGAGAATCTTGTTTGGAATGTGATATTTGTGTAGACTCTGCAAAACCAACTCCAGCTGCTCAGATGCTATGCAAGAAGCTGTGGTACATCCAGGGGATTTTATTCAAGAATGGTCATAGGGAGTGAGGTGAGGGAGAGTTACTTCAAAAGCCATGGAATTCTTATACCAAGTAAATAGTCTGTCCAGCAACATCTTAACATCACACACAAGATTCCTGATTCCTGCAAGTGAGTTTGATGTCATTTAATTTGTCTGTAATGGTCAGAAAAGATTCAGTCAGGGGTATTTGCAAGATCCTTTTGGAATCAACTTTTGGTCTTGTCATTCAAATAAGAATTGAGATTGTGACTGACTAGCCAATGAACACATATTGGCAGTGAACGAGAAGGTTACATTAACTGAAATTTATTGGTGCAATAAAATTCAGAAATCTGAAAGAAAAGTGGAACTATTTTGAGATGATTTCCCTAGGGTTTGCACAGCAAAATGAGTACAAAGTTTCAAGGAACAGAGCTCTTTCTATTTAAATCCTCCACTGCCATTAGATTGTCATAAAAGATTGCTTTTTAATTGGATGCTAAGCACTACATATAGCTGCAGGTCCAGGTACAGGAGACAAGAAGAATACTCTGAAAAAGGAAAACAAAGAAGGAGTTCTGTGATCTTTTACAGACTAACAAATGTATTTATTGCATGATGTTCCATGGGAAGAAACCCACTTCATCAAGCACGTGATGAAGTAGAGTTTTTTTCCCATGAAAGCTCATGTGATAAATAAATTTGTTAGTCTTTAACAGTACCACAGGACTCATTCTTTTTGCTGAACTAGATTAACATGGCTACGCCTTTGAAACTGAAATAGGAAATTACTCTGAAAGAGGCACTGCCGACTTCAGAACTGACTTCCATCAGAGGTTCTGTTGGAGGTTTTATTTTTAAAAATGTTTTTGAAATGATATACTAGGAATACTTTGATTTGAACATTTTTGCTTACCACTGGGAGGACTGCTAATGATGGAAATAGTGATTGGTTTCATCTGAGGACTCCAGATAAGATACCGGCAAGTTATAAAAATCTTTATAGTATTTGTGTATATGAATGATCCTGGTTGAGATGGCTGAAGTCTGGGAAAGGTAAGCTCCATAGACCAGGGAGTGTGATTTGTGTAATTCAGGCTGAGAATAGCTCTCTAGAGAAGAGCCCAACTTTGAAAGAGCTTTTGAACCAAGGGTATCTTCTCTTGAAACTTGCTCTGCCATTCAAGGAATTGGGACTTGCATTCACCTTGCATTGGTCAACTGATTTTGTGGTTACTTTTTCTTTTATTATGAACATCTGCATCATTGTCCTACAAAGATTCACTATCACACTGTGAACTCTGTGATTGGTCTTCTTGAAGCCAAATGAAAAAGTGCCCTTCTTAAAGTGAAAATGCTGGTAAGTTTTCACAAGGTAATGCAAGATGGAAATGAACACCAGGGTGGAAAGTGTGCACAATAGTTTAACTGCTTCATGGTCTGGATCCATTTATAAATGCAGGGCTTGGAAATTTGCAGGTTCAGAAGTGGCTAGTGCAGCTCACTCCATAACAATGACTTTTGCCCACTGTGATTTTTAAACATTGAGGGAGGAATAAGGAGAACTGGAAGACCAGTATTATAATTCAGCATAATTTTTAATGCAAGTGACAATTGCAGGACACAGTTACAGCGAAAAAAACTTTACACAGCAGAGAGAATATCATTCCAGTGTTTGAAGAAGGGCTGACAGATCCCTCCCCCCCCCCCCCGGGACTCATTTCAGGCAAGATGTTCTTTCTGTTCTCTTATACCTGCAGATAACAAACAAGTCTCCTTTACTACCACTTCAAGTTTCTTGTTTGACCTCAGTTGTGGGAATATAAAAGCAGAATAGCTGATCACTTCGTATGGAGCTGCCATAGCAAAGGTTAAAGTGAGATGCTAATGGTACATATAGATGGCAACAATAGATCATACAAGGCCTCATTCTCCTTGGCAGCCAAGTTCTTTTTTTACCCAATACAGGGATTTAAAGTGACAATGAATGTAACTGAGGCCTATCTTACAGCCTCTGCCTCCTTCCATCTGCAGGATTTCTGTATAAAGCCTGACTGCAACTCAAAATGGGTCCACATATGAAGGAGATAATCAGCACATGGTTGGCAAAGTACTAGCAGACAGTGTCACAGATCATAACCTAAGACATATACTGCGGCTGTCAGTCCAAGGGCTGAGCACACACAGCTCACACTGGGTTGCAGGGGAGTTATGTTTGCACAGCTCTTCTGAAAGACAAGCACAGAAGATCAAACATGAATCTGTATCTCATTCATTTCCTGATTTGTCCTCTTCTCACAGATATTCCTGATGCATTTAACATACCCCACAGCGTCCCCCAAAATACCTACTACCATATCCCCCATAACCCCAATAGCCTGGGTAGCCCCCATAGCCCCCATAACCACAGAGCCCCCCATAACCATAATGGCCTGGGTAACCCCCCAGTCCCCCATAACCATTGTAGCCACCTAAACTCCCTAAACCATACAGTCCTCCATAGCCCCCCAAACCAAATGAGCCCCCGAAACCAGGTCCGACCACAGGCGCTCCCACAGCTCCCACTTCACTGTGCTGAGGGAACGTGCTCATGACTGGTCCTGGGAGGGTCACAACCACCGGGGAGGGCTGGATCACCACTTCGGAGTCAGGGCACTGCCTAACGCATGGCTCGTTGCAGGTGCCGCTAACTGGAGCAGGACGGGTCACCCCGCATTCTGGATAGCACAAAGCCATCTTTCTGGGATGGAGGTACGCCTGAAACACACAACAAGGAACAGAGTCAGGAGAATGTAGAAGTGCCCCTGAAAAAAAAGGCTTCAGAACTCAATTTCTAGTGTAGTGATGTCTGCATGGAGCCTGAGTGAAAGAGCTGGAGTGGATTTAGTTTTTATGTTTATAGTGATATATTTGACATTTCTGAATTAGAACTTTTTTGGGATCAAGGTAATCATCTTTTCTTTGAGGATGTAACCTCTATATACAAACCTGTTGAGTCTGGTATCAGAAAGTGGCTCTTTTATTTTCTAAATTGTGGGTGTTACTGATATATGCTGATGAAGAAGCAGACATTGTTTTTCTTTAAAGAAATCATTATGGACAGGAGCTTCAGGTGAGGTAAAATAGGTTCACCTCCTTTGACTTCCTGTGAGCCACAAAAAATTATAATGTCTGAAGAGAAGCATCTTCAGTGGGTATGTCTCCTCAGAAGAATGTAGGAATTGCAAGACTGAATCATGCCTCTTGTCATCTTAGTCCATGTATTGTCCCCAATAGTGAGGGGTACCAGCTGCTTTAGAATAAAGTAGGAGGGCTCTGAACTGGCCATTAGTGGACAAGCCTGGGAAAATTTCTTCCTAATACAGGTAAATGAAAAATGGCTAAGGAACCTTCTAAAGATACTGAAAAGTTTAAATGCCCTAATTGTTTTTCCAATCAATAGGAATTATATTTCCCTGCAGCATCTCTAGCTCCTAAAATAACCTATTTAGCTTGAAATCATCAATCCACCAGTGCCTGCAATTTCGTTACTACACAAGATAATTATGAAAGAACACCCTCATCGCTTACCAAAGCCCCCATGAGTCCATGCAAGATTCAGTCTTAAATAGAAATGGACCCAATTTTGACTTCCCTAGCGTTCAAAAGAGATTGAGTTGAATTGGACTTACCAAGTTCACTGAAGAGATGAAGTCTGGAGAAGTGCTTTGAAGAGCATTGAGTAGTGAGCGCTTTTATACAGTTCCTAAGACTGCCTGGAGGTTCTGTGGTGATGACAGTTGCGAAGGAGATCCTAATTAGTTGCCTAACAAAGCGATTAATCTTGGTAAGTTGTCCTTTGAATGCAGTTGTTTGCCTCAGGGCTTGTGATTATTGGGCTTCTGTCAGCATTGGATAACACAACATGCACGTTTCACTCTTCAGATTTCTTTCATATTAAAAATTGCATGGTTCAACTGCATTCCTCATGTCATTGCACTCATTTTGTTGGCGCTGCAGTGAGGATGGAAGTCAAGTAATTCAGAGCGGTGCCAGTTGAACAGCTGGCTATTGTGAACAGGAATCCAGTTCACTCCTTTCAATTCATGGTAGTCATGGTTCAGGCCAGTGAGTAGTTCATTTCATACTTGCTAGCAAGGAGAAAGCCATTCTTCTGCCTTCTCACTGCCTACAGTCCCAAGGCATCACATCCAATTCCCTCTGAAATGAATGGAAATCATTGCATTGTCTCCTGTGTTTTTCCTGTTCAGACCTTAATTCTGAAATTCACTTACTGGTGAGGGATAGTGCAATGTCCATGGTTATGTCTACCCCACTTTGAACTCACAAACTAGGCTGCAGAGAGATGGCATGCTTCTGAAGGATGAATTTCACCCTATGGTGATTCAAACTTGATCTGTCATTGGCCCAGCAACTGGGTGAGCAGTGCTGTCTCAAAGAATTGCTTTGAGCATCTATTTTCTGTTTTATCAAGGGAATGCATGACAGGGTGTTAGAGGAAGTAACACTCTTTGACAAATTGTGGGGCCTTAAATGATGAGCTGATTAAGGGAATGAGATGAGAGGGAAATGAATTGCAGAGGCTTTGCTGGTCTCCCTGCACAGAGGCTCCTGGCTTAAATGGGGCACTGGAAGCAGGTGGGACATTCAGACACGCACAACAAATAACACACAGGGGACTGCGACCTGGAGGTCTCTGTATCTTTTGTCGGTCAGAGGGGCACCAAAACAGAGGAGCTACATTGGAGAACCCGTTACATGGTGACTCTATTACTCAGTGTGGAGGTATCTAATCCCAACAAGAACCTATTAATATTCAAAGAATAGAACCCTGGGCATGTGTGAAACACCAGTGAGTGTTTGTGAGGTGCTTTGAAACTTTGGCTGTGTTCACACAGCACTTTTGTTTC
>ML682029.1:235786-276979 GCA_007922195.1 Podocnemis expansa | reverse complement strand
GCCGGTGCCCGCAGCCCGGCTCTGCAGGCACCGGTGGGGTTCAGCGCTGGGCAGCGCTGAACCCCGCCGGTGCCTGCAGCTCCCCTTTGCAGGCACCGGCGGGGAGCAGCGCTGGGCAGCGCTGCAGCCCGTGGGTGCCTGCAGCCCCCTGAGGAAGCGAAATAGCAGGTTCACAGTGTGAACCTGCTATTTCGTTTCCCGCTTTTTTTCTTATTTCGAAATAACATTTTGTTAATTTGAATTATGTTATTTTGAAATAAGGCGTTATTTCGAAACAAGTTGTTTCGACACAACTTGTTTTGAAATAACCATATGTGTGTGAACACAGCCTTTGGCTTCTGAGCATGCTGAAGAACTTTCAGCCTTTGGATCACTACTGTCAATGTTTGATAGGTATCAGAAAGAGGAATGCTCAGGTGAAGGCCACTTTGGAATCAGTTTTAGAAATAGAAACCAACCCAATGCTTCTGACTCTTCCTACCGCAGGCTGATCTGAAGGCTGCTATTTCTTCCACTATGTTACAAGACATGGTTAATAACATGTCTTGTTACAAATGTTTTCATCCTTGAATCTAAGCATCAACAATAAAAAACTATGTATATTTATTTTAAGAACTGAACCTGTTGTGCATGTCAAACACCAATGTGTGTCTGTGAGGCACTTTGAAATCTTAGATCTGAGCACGTTGAAGAACTTCCAGCCTTATCATCCTTCCTTTTTATATTTGATAGACATAGAAGAAGCGGCACTTTGAAGCGAAGGTAAAAGTTTAAAATAGGAAAGACAAGTGGAAACGTCAGACTGAGGCCTAAGGCCTAGTGAAGCAAACCAAAATACTAGGCCTGAATTGGATAACTAGCTAAATTGACAGGAGTCGGGCTAAGCCATTCTGATCTCACGGAAATTGATAAGAGGAAAGTTGTAGCTGCAGGAAGAGCAGGAAAGGACCCTGAAGGTATGAGCTGTCTGACTGGCCTAGAGCTAAGGAGATAAGACGTTATGTTTCAGCAAAACCATGATGCTTTGATGGATGGTGATGATCAGTGATGCGTGGACCTACCAGACTAATGGATGGCATAAAAAAAAGGGTATGTGGATCAATCCAGGTCAATTTGGACACCAAAGAGGGCTGGGCCAATATGTCTGAGCAGGGTATATAGTAGGAGCCCCAGAGCCCAGATTTCGTGCACCCAAGGGGGTGATGGAAAGTCCTGGCATCAACTGAGCTGTTCTGCTGCATTGAGAGCACGAACTCTGCCAGTAGATCTGTTGAGATATGTTGCACAATAGTAAGCGACCTTGCAAGAAAGCCTGGCCTGGCACTTTTGAAAGATCTCTGGTTGTGTTGGTTTCTTTGATCCTGAGTGTTGGCTCAGTTTAGCTCTTGTATACAAGGTAAACCTAGGCTTAAGGTTAATGCGCTAATGGAGTCCTCATTATAAACTTAAGTCAAAGGTAACGCAAAGCATTAACCAAAGGAACACCTCAGCTCAGAACTACCAGGCTAACTCAGTTCATGCTTAAAGGTCCAAGCCAGGCTCCAGATCACTGAGTTAACAAAGTCCCCACTGAAATGTATGAGCCAGGCATAATCCTCAAGGAACACACATACAGAGACACCAACATGCAGCCAAACAAACTTCCATGCCAGACACAAAACAACACAGATAAGTACACCTCCTGTGTGGTATACCACAGTGTCCATTTCAGTAACAGCAATTCAATGCAACACTTCTTACACCTCCTACTGTTGCAATACATTACAACACAAATTTAGCAACACGTCTGGTTACAAAATGTTTGTATGCTTCCACTAAGCATCAGCAATAATAAACTGGCTAATGTTGTGATCCATTTTAACTGTCTTCTTTTTAAGCAATGATAAAGCTTCTCCAAAGGAGTAACAAGTCTCTTAATTTCTAACTTTGACAGCAGGGTGGCATTCAAGGATCAAAAAACTGATTTTAATCACAGCACTGATTTCATGATGGGTTGTTTGAAGCTTCCTCAGTTTTAGGCCTTGAAAACCACTTCACAAGTGCTCATCAAGTTTTATACAACTAAAGAGCGGTGTTATTATAGCAATAATAACCTTTTTGAGATTAAATGCTTTAATATTGAAGGTTAGACTCATTTAAAACATACACATCAAGGTTTCAGATGTCATTCCAATGCTGAGGTCTTGATTCCTATCCTCTAAAGTAGGGATCTTTGATTTTTCTTCAATGTACTTTTGCATTTTCCTTTTATATCTATTTTTAAAGGTAAAGTTTCTCTCTCTCTCTCTCTCTCTCCCTCTCTCTCTCTCTCTCTCCACTATCTATCTCTATCACTTATCCCTCTATATTTCCTTTTAAAATATAAGGTAGATGCTGAGCAGTATAAAAGAATAAACACATAAAAGATTAGGATTTAAGGAACCTCAGGAAGTAATCTAGCCCAACCCTCTTCACAAAGTAGGACAAACAGTAACTAAATAAGCAAGGAGTCCTGTGGCACTCAAAGACTAACAAATTTATTTGTTGCATGAGCTTTTTGCTTTAGAAAATCATGCTTTGTCAGACTCTTTGAAGTTCCCCCCATCTTCAAAGTGTCTGACGAGGTGGGATTTTCTCCCACGAAAGCTCATCTGACAAATAAATTTGTTAGTCTTTAAGCGCCACACGACTCCTTGCTTCTTTTGCTGAAATAGACTGACACAGCTGCCTCTTTGGAGCTCATTAACTCAATAGTCCCAATATAGCTCCAACCTCCCTGGAATTTCCTTCAGGTTGTTAAATGCTGCTATCAAATCCCTGGTGTTTCTCATCTGAAGACTAAACAAGACCAGGTCTCCTGAGCCTCTGCTCCTAAGTCATGTGCTCCAGCCCCCTAATCATTTGTCTTGCTCCCTGCTGGACTTTCTTCAATTTTTGTCACATCTTTTCTATACTGGGAGGCCCAAACCCTGAACCAAATACTTCAAATATGGCCTCATCAATGCAAATAGCTGGGAGTAATCACTTCTCTCAGTCTGCTGGCAATGTTTGGACTAATGCAGCCCAATATGCCCAACATAGTTCCACTAACTTCTGATTGAAGGAAGACCCTTTAAGCAGCACAGGTTAGATAGAGACAACCTTGCTTTGAGTGTATTTTTCTGTGAAACTTTGTAACTCCAACCCAATCTGCTCAGAGGCAAAATACAGTGAAATTAATGGGAAATATCAGCTAGAGCATCTCCATCCATGAGCAGCCAAGAAAACAGTCTTATGAGGGGCCTCAGCTAATAAAACAACAGAAGAAGCACAAGTCTGACAGAGTTAAAGAGAACTTAATGGTGAAATGGTGCTGAATGAGACCTTTAGAGTTACAGATAAAACTCAGTCACAGATATCTTCCCATGTCACATGCTCTACTTTTCTCCTGGACTGCATTGGACAGTTCCTATTCTAGGCTTGAGAATATCTCATGGAAGGATCAATGAAGTCAGTCAAACGATATCAGCAATGTAGTTGGCCCATAAAGTTTTCAAATGAAAGAGAACTTCAAGGTGTAATCTTCACCTTCACCTCAGTGCGCCTCTTTATCGCTACCTCTCGAGCATCGATAGTAAGGATATAAAGCCTGGAAGTTCTCCAACGAACGCACAGTTTCAAAGCACTTCACAAACACTTGTTGTTTCACAGATGTCAAGGGTTGTATTCTTGAATATTAATACATTTGGGTGGGATTAGATACTTCTGCACTGAATAACAGAGTCACCTTAAAAATAGATGCCAAGTTCTCTTACATCAATCACTTAATCAGGACATGACATAAAACTGTGCCATTGATTTAACTATACATTGACTCTGAACAGAAGGGGTGGAGTACAGAACATACTTTATTTTATTTAGAAAAGAATCATAGGATTGAACTGGACCTCATAAGATCATCAAGTCCAACCCTCCAGGGCTTGAACCCAGAACTGTCTGCATGTTAAGCAGAGGTGTTAGCTACTATGGTGCTTCAGACAAATGTTTTCTCCAGCTGGGCAAAGAGCCTTCTTTCAAACTGAACTAGATGGAACTGTTTTTATCTTTTCTGATTGTGCATATACCCTTAAACTTTAAAACAGATATAAAAGGGAAATGCAAAGGTATATTGGGAAATAAAAAAAAAGAAAAAAGCTCTGATTTTGGAAGCTAGAAACTGAGCACTAGAAGGACAGCTGAGACTTTGCTATGCACTTTTAAAGTCAATTTAATTTTCAATCCTGGAACATCTCATTCCAGTAAAACATTATTATTACTACAATAAAACATCTCTTTCACCATATAAAACTTGGAGAGTGCTTGTGAAATGCTTTGAAATGCTTAGATTAGGAGAAGCTACACCATGAAAGTTATAATTATAGCTATTTGACACGGTGGTAAAAAGAGGCACATTAAGGTGAAATTTGCACAGGAAGTGATTGGCAGAGTTAAAAATAACCCCAGTGACTGGGACCACTAATGTCAAACATTAACTTCCATTTCTTGAGCCCTACTAGACAGAACAATCACAGTTTCATAATTTGTCACTAGCCTCACAGTAATTCTTAGACATGTTAATTCAGAAGGTTATTTTTCTATTATTATTTTGTTTTGATGTTTTTTGCAGGATCTTTAGGGTGAAACACCTTGTTATGTAAGTGTGAACAATGATTAAGGAATGAACATGTTAACAAGACAACCTACCCTGTACCTTGTTTCACAAACTTTAAAGAATTTACCCCCACTGGGTTACCACGACCACTTAGATATAAAACAAACAAACAAGGAGTCCTCTGGCACTTAAAGACTAATAAATGTATTTATTGCATGTACTTTCATGGGAGAAAATGCCACTTCAAACACTTTGAAGATGCTCAGGAAAAAGATAGAAATTGATAGACTTGTTACTCTGGAGAAGTATTATCCTCAGGTATAAAGAGGACACAGTTAAAGTGCAGAACTGCGTTAGCAATTTTTTTAGTGCAGACTCTTAAGCTATGTCTACAGTAGCAAATTAGTCCGGATTAAGGAGGCTTAATCCAGACTAATTTGGTCCCTGTCTATACTAGGCTTTGGCCTAGCTCAAACTAAAAAAAATTTAAGTTTGAACAAAGAAAAGCTTAGTTTGAACTAATTAATTTGAATAGTTAGTTTGAACTTAGCACTTACTTTAAACTTAGTTTGAACTTTAGTTCAAACTAGCATGACGTAGCCGTGCTAATTCGAACTAAATACGTTCAAACTAAATGGTTAGTTCAAGCTGTGTTTTATAGTTTGAACTATCATTTACTTCAATCTAACCATGCTTTTTTAGTTTGAAATAAGATGTTAGTTTGAACTAAAAAACACAGCTAGTTTGAACGAAAAAGACACGGCTAGTTCGAATTAACCTCAGGTTAGTTTGAACTAACATGGAACTGCTTAGTTCAGACTAAGCAAGTCCAAACTAAGCTTTTAGGTGTAGACACAGCCTTAGATACAAGAGCAAAAACATTGTGTAACAAGACATTTTAATAAGCTTGTCTTGAAACACAGGGTAACAAAATCAATCTAGTGCTCAGCCTATGCTGTGGGAGTTAGAGATATTGGGTTTCATTTCTGCTTCAAGTTCCAAAGGGATAGCAATGTTAGTCTGATTCAGCAAAACAAACAAGGAATCCTCTGGCACTTTTAAAAACTAACAGATTTATTTATCTTATGTATTTTTATGGGAGAAAGTCACACTTTCTCAGACTCCTGAATCTTCAAAGTATCTCATGAAGTGGGATATTTTCCATGAAAGTTTCTGAAATAAATAAATTTGTTAGTATTTAAAAGTGCCCAGGACTCCTTATTTGTTTTATTTCTGCTTTAGAAAATCAATCCTAAGTGACCTTCATCTCACTGTGCCTCTTTTTTAATGCTTATCAAAGCTTGTAAAGAGTGGAAGTTCTCCAGCATGCTCAGAAGTCAGGATTTCAAACATGTCATAAAGACCAATTGGTGTTTCACACATGCCAAGGGTTATATTCTTTGACTAACAAGCTGTTGTTTGGATTAGATGCCTCTGCACCGAATAATAGAGTCACCTTTAAAAAAATGGAAGCCAAGGTCACTCATGTCCTTCTCATAATCAGCTCATGGTTTAAGGCCACCCAAATCTGAACACTTTCACTTTTAATCAAATACAGTTTTGGATTTGGTATTTTTTAAAGTATTGCTTTTTTTTTTTGAAAATGTAAGTGCTCTCCTGGTGTAAAGCTTCAAAGAGTTTCAATGGAGGATAAGTCTTCATTTTTCCCTCAATATGGAGATCAATCTTCAGATATCCTCAACCCTTCAAAGATCATCCTTGTTCTGGCAGGAATGTTTTCTGCAACATGCCAAATGCCTAATCAGACTACATAAAAATCTCATCCCACAGCCATCTTCTTTGTCATCAATTTGATTGTCTCTCTCTCCTGAGGCTAGTTCTTGAGCAAAATCAACTACATTATCTTAAAAGAACTCAGTTTCTTTGCTGGTCCTGGATGGAGAAATTGATTCTGACTGAGCACAGATTCCAAGATTTAACTCAACACCTTTCCTTAAAAGACCATTGCTTCCTCTCAGACCCTTCCATACTTCCCTTTGACATATGAGCAAAAAAATTTGCTCTAGGAATCCCTTTGGCTTTGTCTGTACTGGCAAGACAGCTGGAATTAAGGAGGCTTAATATGAACTAACTTATTGCTTGTCTACATCAGGCTTTTATTAGTTCAGACTAAGGAATTCCTTAGTCTGAACTAATGAACACTTAGTTCAAACTAGTAACAAACACCGGTTAGTTCGAACTAAGTACTTAGTTCAAGCATTAGTTCAAACTAAGTACAGTGGAGACCAGGACTAACCCTTAGTTTGAACATAATAAGTTCAAATTAATGGCAGTTAGTTTGAACCAGCAAAATGGACTAGTTTGAACTAATAAGTTCGAGGTTAGTTTGAACTAACCTCAAACTTATAAGTTTGAACTAAGAAGTTCGAACTAACTTTTCCTAATGCAGACATAGCCTTTGAGGCAGCATTTTGAGGCAAGTGGAGGACCAATGTTACATCAAGTTTGTATCTCTGTAGTGTGAAATCCACCCCTAGGCAGAGGGCCATCACAGTGCCCCATGCTCCCCTTACGTAAATGTAAGGCCTAGTCTGAGAGTTCAAAGTGGGACTAGACAAGTCCAGTGGCTTCTTACAGTCCCCCACCACAGGATGAATTTCAGACTTAAGGCCTGACAGCAAACAAACTGGATTCAGTGGAATGATTTCCATTGGGTTAAAATGAAATTGAATGTGACATCCTGGGAATGGAGGTGGTGAGGTGGCAGAGAAATGATTCCCTCCTTCTTAGAAGGTTTAGAATAAACTGCCCCACAACCCCTCTTTACAACCAGCATGTATTCAAAAGACCAGACTTGGTTCCTGTTCATCACAGACAGTTCTGCCCCAGTGCTACTCTGAATCCCCTTGACATTCATCCTCACAGCGGCACCAACAAGGTGAGGGGAAAGACAAAAGAAATGCAATTGGTCCACACAATTTGGAGATGAAAGACATCTGAAGAGAGCAACATGCATGTCACACCATTTGATGTTGACACTAGACCAGTAATCAAAAGTCCTGAGGAAAACAGTTTCATTCAAAGGAGGACTTATCAAGGTAATTCAGTTTGTTTGCTAACTCATTAGGACCTCCTCCACATTTGGCATCATGGAGCCTCCAGGCAGTCCTCAGAACTGTATAAAAGCACTCACTACTGAAGGCTGTTGAAAACACAACTGCAGACTTCATCTCCTTAGTGAACTTGGTAAGTCCAAGTTGATTCAATCTCCTTCAAACCCTAGAAATGTCATAAGAGGGTCCATTTTCTCTTTAAGACTGAATCTTGCATGTACTCTCTGGGGCTTTTTTAAGTGATGAGAGTATTGTTTCATAATTATGTCATATGATTATGCAGTTGCAGGCACTATTGCATTTACGATTTGACACTAAAGGGACTACTTTAGGAGTACGAAATGCAATTGGGAACTATAATTCATCTTAAATGGAAACAGAATAGAGGGATTTTAACATTTTTGATATCTTTAGAAAATGGCTCAGCCATTTTTCATTTAGCTTTATTAAGATATTTTCCCAGGTTAGTCCAGTAATAGCCAATTCAGAGGTCTACGGGTTCATTCTTAAGCACCTGTTACCCCCTCAGTAATGGGGATGGAAGAAAGGGTTAACCTGACAACTGGTGTGATCTAGACTAGCAATTCTTACTTTATTCTGAGATGAAATATCCATTGAAAATACTTCTCCTCAGATGTATTTTTGTCTCTCCTTGGATGTCAATGGAGCAGAAGCAATTTTACATGAGCTGAAGAGCTTCTCTGACTTCTTTGTTTGGAGTAAAAATAAAGTATCTGTTTATTGATCAGCAAATACTGGTGACTCCCAAGGTTTGGAAAACCAAAGAGTCACATTTTAACAGCAGACTCAATTGTTTTGCATGTAGAGGTTAAATCCTCAAATGAAAGGATATGATTGTCCACAAACACAGAGATTAAGTCCCTTCCTCCTCTCTGTCAAGGGATGTTTGTGGACCTCACTAAAATGGTACCTGAGTTTCAAAGTCTTTTGTCCACCAGCACCTATAGCCTGTTTTGACTCTCTTCTCTGCTGTGTGTTTCAGGCATTCCTCCATCTCAGGATGACTTTCTCCAGCCTCTGCTATCCAGAATGTGGGGTGGCCCAGCCTGCTCCAGTTAGTGGCACCTGTAACGAGCCGTGTGTTAGGCAGTGCCCTGACTCCAAAGTGGTGAGCAACCCCTCCCCAGCTGTGGTGACCCTCCCAGGACCAGTCATGACCACTTTCCCTCAGCACAGTGGACAGGAAGCAGCGGGAGCTCCTGTGGTTGGATCCAGGTTTGGGACTCTTTTGGCTGGGGAGGTTATGGAGGCCACTATGGAGAACTGTATGGTTTAGGGAGATGTAGTGGTTATGGGGGATATTGGGGTACCCAGGACATTATGTTTACGGGGCCTGTGTGGTTATGGAGAATATTGTGGTTATCCAGGGTATTGGGGTTATGGGGGATATGATGGTAGGTATTTTGCTGTACACTGTGGGGTATGTTAAACTCAGGAGGAATATCTGTGAGAAAAGGAAGAAACAAGGATGAACAAGATAGGGATTCACACTTGACCCTATGGCTCTGGCTTCCAGAAGTGCTAAGCAAACATAGCTCCCCTTGAATTCAGTGTGAGCTGCGTGTGCTCAGTCCTTGTTCTCTCTTGTTAAGCTTTGCAACTATTTCTGCCAGAGCTTTGCCAACCATCAGTTAATTTTTGTATTCAACTCTGGACCCATTCTGACTAACACTCAGATTGTTTACACTAGCTCCACAGTGGGATTGAAACAGATGCTGTGTCACCGACATATGTCACATTTATTTTCATTTTAACTCCCTTTTCTGGATGCAAAAGAGACCTTGATGCCAAGAAGAATTAGGCCTTTCATGTCCTATCCTTTCCATCTATATGGACCTTTAACAACTGACTTCAACTTTGCTGTGACAGCTGTATCATGGAAAAAGCAATTAGTTCTCTGCTTCTATGTTTCCATCAACTGAGGTAAAATAAGGAACTTGAAGGAGTTTCCAAGGTGCTTGTCTATTAAACTCTGCAGTTATAACAAACAAACAAACAAACAAACAAACAAACAAACAAACAAACAAAC
This sequence comes from Podocnemis expansa, assembly GCA_007922195.1. Lineage (NCBI taxonomy): Eukaryota > Metazoa > Chordata > Testudines > Podocnemididae > Podocnemis > Podocnemis expansa. The sequence goes on along the minus strand of ML682029.1, from coordinate 267,246 downwards.
AAAAAAAAAAACAGAAAGAAAAAAAGAAAATTGTCTCTGAAATGAGTTCCATTGGGCTGGATGATCAGTCTCAGCTCTTCTTGAAACACTGGGATTATAGCCTTTCTGCTCTGTAGCTTTTCTCCCTGTAACTATGTACTGCAAATTCCACTTACACTAAAAATTAGGCTGCATCATAAAATTTGTCTACTGGTTCTGCTTGTTCTTCCCTCCCTGTTTAAAAATTATATTGGATGAAAGTCATCCTTGTGGAGTCAGCTTCACCAGCCACTTCTGAAGTTTTAACTTTCAAAGTCCTAGAACCATAGAGGAAATCCAGTCCTTGAAGTGGTTAATAACCTTGTGCAGGCTCTCCACCCTAGGGCTGATTTCCCTCTTGACACACTCAGCTCTTCACTTTAAGAATGGAACTTTTTCCTTTCCTTTCAACAAGAGCAAGCGCATGGTTCACGTTAAGCATCTGAGTGAGTCTTTCCAGGACTGTGACCCAGTATGTCATAAAGAAAAGAAAAACTGGTCACCAAATCATTTGGTGAATGTGGTGTTTTGGACTACCTAGGGTCATTGGGGTTGTCATAGTGATAAATGGGAGAGTCGTTTAGGTGCTAGGAAAACCTGTCTGTCTCGTCTCAATCTCTCTCTCAGTTCTCTTTCAATAAAGACTTCTTATACAGCTCTGAATATGCTGCCCTCCTTATTGGATTATAATTTCCCTTAAAACTCTACAGTGAAAGCTCAATTAACTCTTGCCCCCAACTCCTTGAGTGGGAGATCAGCTTTCAAAGCTTGATGCTTTTGCCTCTAGAGCACGTTAAAAGTTAGGTTCTTCAGAAACCCGAATGCTGGCTTACTCTTTAAGTACCACAGGACTCCTTGCTTGGTTTGGTGAATGCTGGGAAAACTTTATTAAAGTAGTCATTTTTTATAGATGCTTTATCTGGAGCCTTCAGACCAAACCATTCCTCACGACATCACTATCACTCCTCCAGGTGTTATAAAGGTTCAATGACGTTCAAACCGATGTATCTCTGGTATGTTGTGTTGCTGTACTAAGTCAATCTTCACTTGTAAACTTTCCAAAGACCAGCCTCCATTCCTGACATGTTAATACCTCTGAGATTTTCCTGTATGTTACCCTTCTGCTAGTTGGAGTTGGTAGCAACAAGGGCTACATTCAGTGTCTAAGTATAAAGGGCCTGTTCAGTTGGGTGTGAAGAGGGACTTGGAATGGTTAACACATTACAAAAAGTGATTGAGCTGTTCAGACATTCTCACCCTTTGATCAATCAGTGTAAATTGGTCCCATCTGCTCCCTGAATGGACTTACCTAACACTTGCTCTGGCCTCCACCCTGGCATGTGTACATATACTTCTCAGCTCTAGTTTCCACATTATACAACTGACCAAGTGAATTGTAGCCCACAAGAGCTTATGCCTGAAGAAATCTGTTACTCTATAAGATGCCACAGGACTCTAGTTGTTTTTGTTCAGTATCTAGCGATTCCCTTCCAGCAATGTCACGCAAAACCACCTTGAGCCCAGTGATCTGTGACGATTTACACACCAGCCCTTGGGCACCTCCACAGGCAACATTTCCCCTTCTGAAAGCACAAAGGTTGAGGGTGAAAAATAAACTTTTCATAAAGCGGGAAGGAAAATCAGTATTGACTGTGAAAACACGACAAGCAAGATTCACAAGGTTAAACACAGAAGCAGAAATGCCCACCCCAGAGTATGCTGGGAAGTTCCTTTTTTGCCTCAGGTACCTAAGTCCATCAATTAGAAGTTCCTTTAAGGTGCCCTTCCCCTCAGAGCATCCCACTCACCATTGTTATCCTTATTCAGAACAAACCCAGAGTTTAGAGGAATAGCCGCAGAATTCACCTTCCAGGAAAGAAGACCCTTTGCTCAATGCTTGCTACTGGTCATCGAAACAGCCATGACTGATGCACAACATTATCTGCTGCTGCCCTCTGCTTCTCCACTGAGACCTCTGGTGCTCATTCTTTTGAAGTTCTACCCAATTCCACAGATTTTCACCTGACAGTCAGAGAACTTCATGGCTGAAGGAAGTTGAGCAGAAACGTGGTCCCCCAGCAAGTGATTTCAGCTACATTGCTGTCCAGTCCAAAGCAAAGACTTCTTATGGAGCCTTAATTAGCTCAACCTTCAAACAGTGAGGAAAAATAGGTGAAATCATGTCTTGGACTCCTACATAAGTACCACACTCCAAGACTGTAACACCTGCCCACATCACCTGCTTTTAAAAGGGATTTGGGCATCTTGCTTAGTGAATTCAGTTGAGGGTAACCTCAACCCCCCTCACTCAGAACAGGCTGAGCACATTTCCACTACCTGGCATTCAGACAAGGGGAACAACAGTTCCTTAGCTTGGCATTCAAGTGAAGTGAATATGTCATGTGATTTGTAATGCAACAACAGGATAAGTTGATCATCTTCGCAAAACGGCTCTGTGTGCTGGGTACCTAGACAGAGTGGCTGTCTTCATGTAAACACAGGCTGTGCCTGAAGCCATTTCCCCTCCACAGCTAGCTTGGGAGGATGGAGCTCATTCACACCTTCTTTACATATATGCAGAAATTCAATCACTAAAGCTTGGGATGCCCCTAGAAATATAATATAAAATTAAAGACATGTTAAAAATAATCACACAGAATATGGCAGGGATAGAATTAATACTACAAATTTCCTTGTTAGGATGTAACATTTACTTACAAATGACTTTCCCCAGCATCCCAATGCAGTAGTTTGATTTCTAAACCTTTGTGAAACACAACTGGTTTCTTTTTTTCTCAAAACCAGCATGAAATGTCACTACTCATCTCATGTAAGTCTAAGTTCCTCCTCTGTCTTCACTGAAGCTGCCCTAAGTTAGAGCAAATTTGGATCAGCATCCATGAGTTTTTCTGCACGTGACAATATACTAATAGCCATGCTGGAAGAGACAAATGGTCCATCTCATTCATTATAACGCCTCAATGAATGTCATTTACCTACTACTTCAGAAGTAAAGAGAACAATGAATTAGCCCTTTATGGACTAAAAATAGAGCCAATTTTCCTGAACCCTAGATTAAAAATAGGAAGTGGAATTTCCCAAAGCCATCTAAAGGGTTTGAATGTCCAAGTTCTAGGCAAAGTCCAGAGATCTAGAGTCCTAACTGTGATGCTGTCTGGGTCTAGGAGACTGTTTATGATTATTTTTCATATTGATATATCATATTTACAGTTATCCATATGTGATATGTCATGTTTGGTATCAATAGAAAGGCTGTAATTTGATAGGAATGATTATATGATTTGTATGTAGGTATCATGCCTGTATTGGAGATTAGAAATCTATTTGTTTTTATGTGTGTTCCAAGTTGTTTGAGCTAAAGCAATCCCTGACTGGATGTGTGCAAACTATTGTCATATTGATGGCCCATCAGGAGGGGACTCCCAGCTACAGTGGGCCCAAGAGGAAACCTGTTTGACCAGTTACCCAGACTGACCATGTGGCCCAACTCCATTTTGATCTGGCAAGGACTCTGAGATAAAAGGCAGGGGACTCATCTCCATTTTCTCTTTAGTCTTCAGTCTTCAGTCTGTCTGCAACCGACACCTGCCTCTGGAACTATTCTTCTGGGACTGAACAAAGGACTGAGACCCACCCAGCTGCTGCTGCTGCCGGGTGCACACCAGAGGAGTGGGACTAATCTGCAAACTACAGGATCTTCAAGGATTTGCTTTCTATGGACTCTAAATCATTTGTATGTATGTGATTCACTTTGACCCTTTAACATCTCTCATAAGTAGCTTGTTGTCTGTTTATATTAAACCTTTAGTTTTAGTTACTAAAGTATTGGCTGGCAGCGTGGTATTTTGGGTAAGATCCAGGCCTATATTGTTCTGGGTGATGTGGCTGGCCCTTTGGGGTCAGGAGAACCTATTTCATAAAGAGACCCAGTGGCTAGAGGGGACCTTAGGAACTGATGTGCAGAAAGGGGGCTGCTTCTATTGTGTTATGCTCGGTGATGACCAGAGTGGGGGAGTCAGGAGCATGTTTTGTTACTGACTGGGAGACTGGTTTAAGTATCACCTGTCAGTGGTTTGGGGGTTTGACCCCTGGTTTTGCAGCTTGCCCTGATTTTGGCACATTCAGAAGGTTATCCCAGGAAGCCCAGGTCACATTAACTACATGTCCTGCTCTGAAAATCCAAGCATTAACTTCTCACCCATGAGCAAACTAATGCCTGCAACTGAATAATGGGAAAAAAAATTTATAAACCAAACAACCTCTGTTGTTTTGAAATAAGAGGGCTGTGTGAACACAGCCCTTGAGTCCTTATGGTTTTTTTGTTTTACTTTTTTTTTTTTTTTTTTAAGCTACCTGTATCCTTGTTGTCCGAGGACTGGTATATCTCCCCTCCTCGCATCCTTTTATTACCTTTATACAAATTCACTTAGTAATTACACATATTAATACACTAGTTTTTAATTTATTTGCTAATTAATTAACTTATAAATTCTGATAAAGACAGGGGAGATTCTGTCCCCTGAATTTACAATCTTGAGAAATTGCTGGAGTTGATACAGTCTTATTCTTTTGGTCCTTGATGCATTACAATTTCAATAAACACCTTTTATTAATGCTTTTAGTGTTCCTTTGGCTTTTAAAAACAAAACAGTTTGCTACTGACCAATATTTACAGCTGTGAGTGTTTGCAGCTTAAAATCAGAGGATGTTCTGTTGCAATGATAGTTAGCCCAGCTGATGGCTTTTTTTGTTGTTGTTGTTGTTGTTTTTTGGTAACCCTTTCCTTACTAGACAAAATCTGAGATTTTACATTTACAACACTATTTGCTTTTCAACAGGCCTAAATTATGCTTATACTTCTGAAGGCCTAATTCCTTACAAATCAAAATTTAGCTACGTGTACACGAGCCAATTAGTTTGCACTAATCAAGCTTAGTCCAGACTAATTTAGCCCATATCTACACTAGGCTTTGCCTAGTTTGAACAAAGATATTTCTTAGTTTGAACTATGCAAAGCTTAGTCTGAATGAATAAGTTTGCCTGGTTAGTTTGGACTAACCACTTAGTTCAAACTTTAAGTCAGAATTAGATGCATTGTAGGCACAGATTAAGGCTTACTTTGAACTAAGGTATTAGTTCCAACTAGCTGCGCATCCTAGCTCGAACTAAAAAACTAGTTAGAACTAGAAAGCAAGGGAAGTTAGAACTAAAAAGTCATGGTTAGTCCAAACTAGCCTTAGGCTAGTTTGGACTAACCTCGGACTCTTTTTTAGTTTGGTCTAGCAAGTCTGAACCAAAGAAATAGTAAACATAGCCTTTGATACTTCCTTCAATTTGTGTCATTTTTTTCTTGTCTGTTTTTGTATAATTAGCTTGTCCCTAACTCTACATGCAATGAATTGCACATTACACTGTATAGCTCTCTTTCATCAGAAAACGTGTATGGCCAGCTACATGCCTAGAATTATTCTACTGACTTGACTGAGCACCAGAGGAGGCTACATAGTATAATCATTAACACTATTGTGGTACATCTCACTCCCCTTTGTAACAGATATGCATCTACAAGAGCTATGTACTATTTTGTCTCCACAGCTCTGCACCCATTCTTTGGAGATTGTCCTGATTTAAAATAAACCAACCAAACACCCCCCCCCCCCAGTGGCTGCTTTTGAGAAACACTGGAATATATGAATTTTTCAATGCATATAAAGATTTCTGATGTCATGTCAATAGGCGGAGTAATTCATGCTTCTCAGCCTCAAAATCTGGGGATGTTTGATTTTCAATCAAAAGAGCTTGTCATTTCCCTTTCTTTAACAAGCCTTCCTTTGCAAAGCTAAAAGGGCAGATATTGAGCATATTAGTGCAGCCCCACAGACTTCATTGATGTTCTGTGCCTTAGAATTGAGGGAATGCAGTTTTTATTCTGCACAGCTTATAAGAAATACAGTTAGGGTGTATTTTCCACTACAAAAGTCAACCTGATTATGGCTGAAAATGTTTCTGTTGCAGAAGAGTGTTCCAGAATATTACAGGCTGGTTAGACTTGAAATTAATTCAGTCTCATTCGGCACTAAACTCACCATTAAAGGAGTTCTCCCTCACTTTCTCAGTCTTTTCTGCTTCCTTTTTTATTAGCTGATGTTTATCACAAAACACTCTTCTTTTGGCCTAGTATGGATGGAGATTCTGTAGATGATGTTTCCCACTGATATCACTCTATATTGCAGCTGACCAGTTGCGGCTGGAAGTATAGAATATGCACAGAAAAATACAACCCAAACAAGTTCTCTCTAAGCCTGGCTGAGTAAAAGGCCATCCCTCAACCTAAAGTTGCTGGAGCTGTGTCATTCTTGAACCATCTGATGCCATTAAAGAGTTATCGCTACTGTAATGGTGAACTCCTCTGGCAGTATAAAACTTGAGTGTTTCTGAGGTTCATTGAAATGCTTACTGTGATGGAATGCATATCTGTGCACCCTGGGTTTTGATTTGTATGATTTTCCTGTTTGCTTATACACTGGAATTGTATGATTTGTTGCCAGTTACACCATGCAATGTTTCTTTATGGATGCTAATAACTTATTCTACATGTAATGAGCTTTCCATGCCTCAGAGAGGGGGGAACAAAAAGAAGTCTCTCCCAGCAGCAGTGAGCAAAGAACTACCTGTAAGAGACAAAGGTATGCTAATTAAAGTGTCTGTGAAGAGATAAAGGGATCATCTTGGCCAAAAGGGGACGGGTTGAGCAGGGAGATAAACAGAGCTACCTGGAAGACTCTGGGGCTCTTTTAGCTTGGGACTCCCCATCTGGAAACAACTTCAGGCAAGATCCAGGCCCTGCCTGGCCTCAAGCAGAGACTGGCTGTGCAAACATCTAACAGCCAAACACCTAGAACATAAACTTGTTTGTCCTATAAGGTTAGTTTAAGTAGAAATATTAGGTTTGCATGCATATTTTACCTTTTATTTTGTTGTGGTCTCGCCTGACTTATTTATACTGTGATTCTGCCATGACTGGCCATATGCTCATTTAGGATTATAATCTGATCAATAAACTAGTAGTTGTTTTATCTACAGCTGTGTGGTTTTAAGAGGGTGTGACTGAAGGGGGCTAAGCAGAATCCCTTTCTTTGTTAAATGTACAGTGTCTGATGGTTGGGAGTGGTTCCCAATTTCTGTAAACAGTTGCTCCTAGAGTGCTAACTGGGGCCAGGGATGCTTGCTGGGAGATCATCCTCGAGTAGCCAGAGGGCATATACCCACTGCTTGGGACTGGTTGCATGCCAGAGGCTAGAGTGGACCGACTCAGGAGTGAGTGGTCACTTGACAAAGCAGGGCAAATCAGGGTTCAGGAGTGGGAATTAGAGGGTTCACAGTGGCACACACCAGATCTGGGGAGCAGCCTGTCACATCTGGTAATGTTTCCCCCACTTTGAACTGATGCACATTCCTAGGAAGAGGGACCATACTCCCAGGGATCACAGCAAAAAGCAATTCACAAGAATGGTCACTGGGGACTGACCCCAAAGAAGGGTAAGCTTCAAGGTTCAAAACAGCACCATTCACCTGGGGCACTGAGAGATCACAATGAAGGAAAGGCCACTAACCGCTGGGACAAAGTTCCTCCTCCACCATGGTAGGTAACGAGTAGTCAGAGGGCGTATACCCACTGCCTTGGATGAATTACATGCAAGATGTCAGAGTGGACCGACTCAGGAGTGAGTGGTCACTTGGCAAAGTGGGACAAATCATGGTTCAGGAATGGGAACTGGGGGATCCTAGCAGCACACCGGATTGGATCTGGGGTGCAGGCTCTCACACTTACATCAGAGGAATTCTCAGTCAATAGAAATATCATAAAAAAGGACTGGTGGTGCTTTTAAAGACTAACAAATTTATTTATCACATGCGCTTTCATGGGAGGAAAATCCCACTTTGTCAAATGCTTTGAAGATGGGGGAACTTACAGAATGGAAGGAAGTAAATACAGGGAAGTATAAGTCATATGATCAGGTCACACTCCTCTTTTGGTGGACCTTTAACAAAGGTATTGATATTGTCTCCTACAGTATTCATCAGCAAGTTAAGTTAGGCGTTGGGTGAATGAACTAAAAATTGGCTAGAAAGCTGACTAGACCGTGAGTCTCAATGGGAAGTGTTCAATGGCTCAATGAACAGACAGCAGCTGGTAATGAGCAGGGTGCCTGAGGGATCAATGCTCAGGACAGTTTTGTTCAACATCTTCATTAATGATCTGGAGAAGAGGCTGGATTGCACCCTCAGTAAATTTGCAGATGATGCTAAGCTGAGGGAGTGGTAGACATGCTGAAGGGTAGGGATAGGATACAGAGTGACCTAGACAAATTGGAAGATTGGGACAAAAAAAAAAAATCAGATGAGATTCATTACAAGCACAAATGCAGACTCCTGCATTTGTGATGGAAGAGTCCCAAGTACTGCTATGGACTGGGGGTTGACTGTCTATGCACTAGCGCTTCAGAAATGGACCCAGATAGTACGGTGGACTAGAAGCTGTATATGAGTCAGTAATATGCCCTTATCACCAAGAAGATTAACAATATATTGGGCAGCATTAGTGGGAACATTGCCAGCAGATTGAGGGAAATGATTCTTCTCCTCTACTCATCATTAGGGAGGCTACATTTGGAGTACTATGTCCAAGTTTGGGTCCCCTACTAGAGAAAGGATTAAGGCAAATTGGAAAAAGCCCTGTGGAGGGTAAAAGAAATGATTAGGGGGATGGAGCACATGACTTCTGAGGAGACGCTGAGGGATTTAGGCTTTTTCAGTCTGCAGAAGAGAAGAACAAGAGGGGATTTGATAGCAGTCTTCATCTACCTGAAGGACGTTTCCAAGGAGGATGGAGCAATGTTGTTCACAGTTGCAGTTGCCGTAGATGACAGAATTAGAAGCAATGGTCTCAAATTGCAGTGGGGGAGGTCTACGTCGGATATTAGGAAAAACTTTTTACTAGGAGAGTGATGAAGCTCTGGAATGGGTTACCTAGAGAGGTGGGGGGGATCTCCATCCTTAAAGGTTTTTAAGGCCTCCCTTGATAAAGCCCTGGCTGGAAGGATTTAGGTGTGGGTAGGAGCAGGGAGTTGCTCTAAATCATCTCCTGAGGACCCTTCCTGTTCTGATCTTCTACGATTCTACAAGCCTCAGACCATAAACCATCAGAGTTATAATCATACCTGTTTGATGTAGAACTATATGGAGGCACATCAAGGTGAACATCAGAAAACAAGTGATTGAAAGAATGCAAAATAAATCCCAATAGTTTGAACTACCATTGCCAAATACCTACCTCTATCCACTGTAGCCAATTTCTGTTATTCTTTTAGGAATTTTGGAATAGCCAATATAGATCAATTTGGAAGGCAACTGGTCAAAGGAGTACTCAGATTAAGATTTTACACAAATTCTTTATTACTAACCGCATACAGCAAATAATGAGTAATAATACAAATGAATACTATGTGGAATGAGTGGTAAAGATATACATCAATGCATTTCTATAACAACTGTAAACGGTATTGCTGTTAAGATTTTCTCTCTATAAGCTACACTCACAAAAGTTATACTCACACTCAAAGTGAAGATAAGTTGAAGTCCTGAGCTAACAAACCTAAACTGATCAGCTAAAATAAAATAATGAAACCTAGCTAAAAGAAGTCAAGTAGAGTGTTGCTGAATGCCTGCGCAGTTTCCTCTCGTGTTGTTTGAGTTCATCAGCTGGAATATGGAAGCTTCAACCCCTCTGCAAATTTTGGGGCTTTAAATATCCTTTTGCATAGTACTCCTCCAATAATAAATTGCATTATCTCATTCTTCCTGGCCCAAATATGGATGTTTTCTAGAAATTGCTGGGGGTACTCTGGTTCAGGGGTTTTTTGACATCTAAATTCTACCAATTTCTTCCAATTTCTTGTTACTGGCTTGTGGGTTTTGTGGTGGGCTTGCAGAGATATTTCTCACCTATTTATCTGCAGAACATGATCAAAAACTGAACTTGCCAAATTCTGCATGGCCTACTCTCACTTTTCACCTAGTTAGCCTTCTTCTATTGCGTAGATAGATGCAAACCTCTGGTTTACAAAGCTTGCAGGATCTCATCCTATTGCATAGCAACCTTACCTACAGTCTTTGCAAACTGATTCACACCTTTTGCAAAGATCTGCAGGATACATGCCTTTCAGCTTATGGAAAGAACTAGCACCAAGCTCCTTATTATAGAACCAAGTTCCTAAATCTTTTAAGAAAAGGAAAATATACCTGTATATAAAATAGAAAGAGGATAACATATGCATACAAGCTCAATATAGGTATAGCCAAAGGCTACACCATGCAATCCTTCTGGACAGTTACCATTCATACCATACAAATATGTCACTACCACAGAGTAACTCTTTGGCAAGTTTATTCCAGAAGACTTTTTGTTTTGTTTTAATTATCTTATTGGATCTCTTTTGGGGGAAACATTGTCTGATCTATGTATGAAGAACGACCAACCATTGGAAGTGTTTCAGTGCATGTTATCTTCCTTTCGGAGAAGTTGTTAGCCCTGGTGGGTATATAGCTTGGGGAATATTTACACATGAGAAGACCTAAATTGTCTTCTACCAGAGCCTTTACCTTTTGGATTTTATGTTGAGATTTTTATTTCCATGCTGAACAGGAACAAGCTTGAAATATACACACTTGTAATTCCTTTCAACCATTATTGTCTTTGGATTAAAAAAAAAAAAAAGAAAAACATTAAAGTGATCCATCCCATTAGCCACTTCCAGTCTCTAGCAAAGAGCAATCCCTGCCTGTCCTGGCTAATAGCCTTTGATAGAGCAATCCTCCATGAACTTATCTGTTTCTTTTTTATTCCTTTTTGTCTTGGCCTTTAAGCATCTGCAAGCACGGTGTTTCACTTCTTGATGGTATTGCCTGGAGAAAGAGTTACTTTTGTTAGCCTAAAGCCTATTAATTTAGTTTGGTGACCTCTAGGTCTTATGTTAGGAATGAATATTTCCTATGCAAGAGAAGTGTCAATAGTCTAAACTATCAACAAGCATTGAGCTAAGTTATCCCTTAGCCATGAATATAGACATAATACCTCTTCTTTCTAACAGCAGCTACATAACAGAGGAGTTTTTGGAACTTAAGCTTTTATTGTGCTATCCTTTAGTTGAGCCTCACCAAGGTGAAACATTTAAAAATAATGGCCAACTGATTTGATGGCCATGCTGTACAGCTGAAATAAAGTCAGGCAACTGTGTGAGCTGTATATCACTTTGGAACTGGTGATAGGATAAATCCCTTCACTAAACAATGGGAAAAAAAGCAAGGAGTCCTATGGCACTTAAAGACTAGCAAATTTATTTATTGCATGAGTTTTTGTGGGAGAAAATCACACATTGTCAGATGCTTTGAAGTGGGATTTTCTCTCACGAAAGCTCATGCGATAAAATAAATTTCTTCGTCTTTAAGTGCCTCAGGACTCCTTGATTGTTTGGCTGAACCAGACTAACATTGATACCCACTGGAACACGGAAAAGTGGTCTTACCATTCTGTCTTCTTCATCTGAACAATTTACAAAGATGCTAGACAGCTTTCTGGTCCATCAGAGACAATTAGCTCTCAGAATGGGCCATAGAAGAAACCCATTTGGCTCAGATGACTCTTCCTGCTGATGTCTCAGACCTGAAGGGTTCCAACGCTACCCCCTGTGAGTCAGGATGCCAAGTAAGGAAATATCATATACTCGTGACCCAGGCCACAGTATTTTTCCTCAAGGAGAAGCAGGCATGCGGAAAAGAGCATAAAGGACTCCTGCAATGGCACTTTGATTTTTTCCTAACATGATTCTCTGGACTGTGGATTTATGAACAAAAGGAGCAAATTGAACTATAGACTGAGCACCCTCCAATTTTTTGGATGTTACCATGAAAATTTTGCTACGTAGCAGTCTTGCACATCCCTGGTACTAACCTCATCTAAGAATATGGCAACTATTGTGTGCATATAATCTATTAACTATTTAATCTCCTTGTTTTCTTTTATTAATAAAACTTTGCATTTTATTTCCTAAAGAATGAGCAGCAGAATGATTGTTTTGTAAGAACTCAATAAGATATTGTCCTGGCTCTGTGGCTGATCTCTTTGGATTAGTAGAAATCTTTATATGGAAAAATAAGAGTTTACATGCCTAAAGAGAGTATATTTTTCTTTTCTTAATGAATGTGGGGAGACAGAAGTTTACTTTATTAGTGGCTTGGAAAAATCCACTAATAGAATAAAGTCAAGCGTGAGGTACACCAGTCCTACTTCTTAGCAGCCTGTCCTGAATCCAATGTTCTCAGCATTGACACCCTGAGGAACAGGGGCACTCTCGGAAACGGAGGGAGCTATCTTAAAAAGGTTCACCCAGATGCTTATGGCTTGACTGGCCTTTGTGGAGCCGAATGAAAAACTTCCACTCTTAAAGTGAAAATGTGTCTAAGTCTAAGCAGTACAAGACTCCTAGTGAAAACAGGTAACGCAAGGAGGAAGAAGAAGCTTGGAAGGAGGGCATATGGAGTGCTAAGAACCATACCAAGGGCTCATTGGGTACGTCTACACTTAATAGAATTCAAATTGATGGCAATCAATTCAAATTCAGCTCTAAGTTCATGGACACACTGGCTTTCCTCAATTTGAATTGAGGAATTCCTTAGTTCGAATTGATGAAAGCTGACTTCGAATTGGTTAAACCTCGTTTGACTTCGAAGTCAAGGTCAATTCAAACTGAGTAATTCAAATTGACCCAGTGTGGCCAAGTCAATTCAAATTCACTGCTAGTTTGAATTAGTCACAGCCTTAGTTTTCCCTATACAATAGTGCCCCCCTACTGAATTTGAACTAGCAAGTTCTATTCATGGATATGCCAATTCAAATTTGATTTTCTAGTGTGGCCATGTCAATTCGAATTGACTGAATTCGAATTAATAATTATTAGTGTGAATTGACTAATTTGAATTCAGTAATTCGAACTGAAACTCTAAGGGTAGACATAGCCATTCTCCTGTCACTCCAGGGCTTTGAAAGTTGGAACTAAAGACGTGCCTGGTGGAGCAGGGTTTATGGGGAAAATTTTGTCTGATATAATTCTTACACAAGGGTGAAACACAGAAAAATCAAAAGACCAATAGTATGGTGCAGTACAGTTTTTAATGGAAATTAAATTATCAGTGTACAGTTACAGGATAAAATGCTACATAGTAGGAAGAATGCATTTTTAGTGTTTCAAGAAGAGTTGCGATGAACCCTCATTTGAATAGACAAATTTCAGACAATCTAGTCCCTATGGAGGATTATCTGAGGTTCCCAATTTTCTCCCACTGCAGGTTCAATGTAAAGAGCCTGAGTAGAACTCATAGAGGGTCCAGGGGTAAATAAGAGACTCAGCACATGGTGGGAGAAGACTGGCAGAAAGCATAGCAAAGGATACAGGAGAGATACTGGCTGTCAGACCAAGGGCTGAGCGCATACAGCTCACACAGAGTTCAAGGGGAGCCAAATTTGCACAGCACTTCTGAAAGCCAGGCCCAGCAGGTCCGGTCTGAATCCATATCTTACTGTTCATTTCCTGGGTTTTCTTTCCCACAGATGTTCCTACTGGGTTTAGCACGGCCTACAGCTTCCACTCAGGTACCTATGGCAGGATACCCCAGTTCCATATGCTCCCCCATAACCAAAATACCCTGGGTACCCACAATATCCCCCATATCCATAACGGCCGCCATAGCCACCAAATCCCCCTAAACCATTCAGGCCTCCATACAGGCCTCCATTGAAGCCTCCATAGCCACCATAGCCTCCCAGACCAAATGAGCCCCCAAAACCGGGTCCGACTACAGGTGCTCCTACAGCTCCCACTCCACTGTGCTGAGGGAAGGTGCTCATGACTGGTCCTGGGAGGGTCACCGCAACCGGGGAGGGGTAGATCACCACTTCGGAGTCAGGGCACTGCCTAACGCACGGCTCATTGCAAGTCCCAGAAACAGGAGCAGGCTGGGCCACCCCGCATTCTGGATAGCAGAGGCTGGAGAAAGTCATCCTTCTGTGATGGAGGTATACCTGAAATGCACAATAGGGAAGAGAGTCAAAACAAATTACCTGTCCCAGTGGAAAAAAGACTTCAAAGCTCAGTTCCTATTTTATTCAGATTTTCATGGGGCTCGAGAGAGGAGAAGAATAATGGTGATAGTTTCTATGTTCTTGGCCATGTATATGTTCAGATTTCATCTTTATGGATCTCTTGTCCACATACACCAAACTTCCCTCTCAATGGCACTCTTTCAAATTCCCTCTGTGACTCTCTGGCTGGAATATTTGAATCTGTTTCTGTGATAGAAACCTGAGATTCTGTGCCCATTTCAGATATATCTGAAAAAGAACATAGCTGGCACCATGGTCATCATCTTCTTTCCTTTGAGGTTTAATCTCTGCTTGCAGATCATTTGAGTCCATGAATATTTGCTGAGAAATAAAGGGAAAATTGACTTTTCTCCAAACAAATCATTAAGGACAAAATCCTCAGCTGGGGTAAAATGGAGAAACCTAAATTATAACATCTGAGGGGAAGCCTCTTGAATGGGTATTTCTGCCCAGAAGAACAAGGGAATTGCTAGACTGGATCACACCAGTTGTCATCTTGAGCTAATCTCCAGTGTTCAACAGTGAGGAGTAACAACTGCTTCAGAATGAAGTAGAAGACCTCTCAATTGGTCCTTAGCTAACTAATAAGGGAGAGATTCTTCTTAATCTTCCTAAGAGAGAAATGACTACGGAATTTTCTAAAGTTACTGAAAAGATTTAAATGCCCTAATTCTATTTTCAGTTCATCAGATATATGTTCCCCAATTACATATGTTGTTCCTAAAATCTCTCCATTGCATCAAATCCTGAATATAGCAGCAGCTTCAACTGAAAAACTACTTTATTATAAAACTCACTCATCACTGATAAATCAGAATTTTATGCAACATCCAGTTTCAATTGAAATGCAACCTTCTGTGACATCTCTGGGGTTTGAAAGAAACTGAATCAAATTGGACTTACCAAGTTCACCAAGAGGAGGAAGTCTGGAGAAGTGTTTAGAAGAGCCCTGAATCGTGAGTGCTTTTATACCATTCCTAGAACTGCCTGGAGGTTTTGGGATGCAGTTTTGAAGAAGGTTCTAATTTGCTACCAAAGAAAGATAATTGCCTTGGTAAATCTGCCTTTGAATGCAGCTATTATTTTCAGGGTGTGTGATTATTGCTTTAATGTCAGCATGAGAAGGCCTAAAATGCACATTGCACTCTTCAGGTTTCTTTCATCTTAAAATTGCGTGGGCCAACTGCATTCCTTGTGTCGTTCCACTGAATGTCTTCATTCTGCAAAGAGGATGAATGTCAAGTCACTGAAAGCAACATTCGTCAGTAGTACAACAGGCTGTCATGAATGTCGCCCTATGGCAGCTGATAGTGTGTTGCCCGTAGACAGTTTTAGTCCCACTTTGAATTGAGGCTTTACAGTTACTTAAGTGGAAAATCTGAGATACCTTTCTGCTTGGGGTTAATTCTGTTCTTTCCTGATTCAAACCAGACCTAATGTTAGTCCTGCCCTTAGGTCACCAATGCTGTCTCAAATTGCTGCCAAGAGAGATTTGCTTATGGATAAAAGGAAAGCATCAGAGGATGTGCTAGTTAGCAGTGCTGTTTCCAGAAAGGTTTTGAGTTCGGTCTGTGCATTTGTAAACTCTCAAAAATGATATCTTCCTCCATGAGCATCAAGGAAACTGAGGCATTGGAAGTACCTGGCAAGGAGCACAAGAGAGATGAAGATCACTGGTTATATCTACACTGTAACCTTCAGTCAATTTAACTTGCCCTAATTTGACCTAAGCAACTCCATGGCCAAATTTAAGCTTTCAAGATTTTATGTCACCTTTACAGGGAAGGAAAGATAGGGTCTTGGGACTGCCCCCTGCCCCTCCCCAGATCCTTGTCAGGCTCCAGGGCCTGATCCATCTCCAGGGGCACAATCTGGCTCTAGCCACCACTGGCAAGCCAAGGAGCCAGATATGGACCATGCCATAAGCACAAGCAGCAAGGGGCTGTAAGCCAGCTCCTACTGCTGGCAACATGGGTCTGAGAGCTCCATCTTCCAGAGCCACCTGCCCGCAGGGCTTGGAGCTGGCTTCTGGTACAGGCATCAGGCGGCTTAAAGCCCAGGCCTGCCCCAAGCCACTTGTGGCAAGTGTCAGGGTGCTCGGAGCAAGCTACTGCCTGGTCAATTTCATTCTTTGTTCCTGATCTGAGCTCTGAGTTCAGTAGACTGAAACTGATCAGGAGTAGCTTGTGAAATTGTCCAGGCTGGGTCACTGGCATTGCCTGGTGTGGGTCGAAGGAGGATGTCATAAAGATGAGGTTTGCTCTGAACTGCCTGCCGGCAGCATCAAGTAGTTCAGGGGTGGATTGGGCTCCATGTCTCTTCCAGCAGTGGCAAAAGCCATCTCTGAATCTTCTGCTGCTTGCCGTAAGTGGCTTGAGACCAAACCGGGCTCTAAGCCACCAGACGCCTGTGGCTAGGGGCTCAGGGCTGGATCTGGCTCCCTGCTGCTTGCCAACAGCAGCCAGAGCTGATTGGGCTCCTTGGGATAGACTGGACCCCAGGCCCAGATCATGCCCTGGGGGAGAGGCTGAACCTAGTGTGGGTTATGTCTACTACTGTAGACATACCCCTAAGTTGACTTAACAATGCTGACTTTAAGTCAGCCTAAAGTCGACCTTTAGAAGTCAACTTACTGAGGCTCCCCAGTTCAGACATAGCCATTGATTCTTGATGAAGTAAATGACAGTGGGGTAAAGCTTGAAATGAAACCAGAGCAGCCATAGGGCCTTCCTTGCTAAAGTATCTTCCTTAGATTGTATGACTTTGATCTTCTTTGAAGTTGAACCATGGTGATTTACGACAGTAGAGCACAGGTGTTTTTCAATAAAAATGTTTTACAGCAGTGGTTTCTGAACCTTTTGGGCTCAAGGGCCAGAGATATTTTCACACCCTTGAAGGACCACCAGTCTCCATCAGCCACCTCCCCACCACCAACACTACAGTCAGACAGAAGGAGTTGATTGTGGAGGCTACCCCTCACTGATCTTCCATTTCCCTGGTTGCAGATGGGAAAACTCATGAATCCTGGAGCCAAGTACATTTCACCAGGATCTCTAAGCAGTGACTCCCTTCTGCAGCCAGAAGGACAGATGATCAGTGTTCTCCTCCTTCTAGCTCAGGCAAGATCCCAGAGGCTATATACCTAGGTGGCGAACTTTGCTGTGCTCCCTGCTAAAGCCAGGGGGAGGGGAATTTTGGTTTCCCATCCCTTTGGCTGCAGCATGGAGCCTACACCCACGCTTTTAGCCCCACTGAAGTGTGTTCCCCCTGGGTCTTTAGACAGCAGTTCCATTCTGCAGACAGCAGGAAGGGAGCACTAGGCAACTCTGAAAGCCCCTGTGGGCCATTTTTGGCCCTTGGCCATAGGTTGGGAGCCACTGTGTTAAAGAATAGCAAAGGCAAAAGTGCATTTAAATGACAACTAATTAGCCACCAAGCAGAGCCATAATGTGGCGTTTTGCCATCTGGGGCGCGTTCCGAACGGAACACGTCCCTTCCCATTAGCACTACTCACATCCGGTGCTGCAAAGCCTCCCCTTTAATAGCATGGCTCTATTGAGCCACTTCGGGCCGCTCTGGGCTCTGCCCCATCAGCTCCGCCATAGTTACGGCCCTGCCACCAAAGGTGTGGGTTTAAATTATGTACTGATTAAAGGCATGATACAAGAGACCTGAGCTTCCACTTTTTTAATGTAAAGGTATTACCAAAGTAGAGGTGTGTCATCCTAACCTTAATTTATTAAGATACAAACAGTGCAACCTTTTATATGTGTGAAACATCAATGAATGTTTGTGAGGTACCTTGTAATCTGGAGTTCTTAGAATCCAGAACTTCCAGCCTTGTCTCCCTTACTATATATGTTTGATACTTATAGAAAAAGAGTTCTGTTATGGGGAAGGTTCCTTGGGAGTCTGTTTCATAAAAAGAAATGTAACACAATGTTTCTGACTCTTCCTACCACACACTGAGCATTAGGTTAATCCCTGTTACACTGTGTTAGAAGACAAAATCAGTAAAGGGACCTGTTACATAATGTTTGCATCCGTGGAATACACATCCAGAATACATGGCGTGATCCATTTTATAGTATTTGCAGTGTTGTGAGTGCTTTGAAGGCTAGGATAATAATTCAAAATGATTTGGACAAACTGGTGAAATGATCTGAGATCAATAGAATGAAATTCAATGAAGATATGTGCCAAGTACTCTATTTAGGGTTGACCAACCCATTGCACACGTACACAAAGGGCAATGATTGCCTAGGAAGCAGTACTGCAGAAAGGGACCTGATTGTAATAGGGTATCACAAGCTAAAAGTGAGTCAGCAGTTTAATACTGCAGAAAACAAAACAAAACAAAAACCGGAAAAAAACCCCCCCAAAACAAAACAACAAACTCCATTCCAGGTGTATTAACCAGCGTATTGTGAGTAAGACGTGAGAAGTGATTCCTCCACTCTTCTCTGAACTGACCAGGCCTCAAACTTGAGTGCTGTGTCCAGTTTTGAGTTCCCCATCTCAAAAAGGATGTGGAGAAACTGGAGAAAGTCCAGCAAAGGGCAACAAAAATAATTAGAGGGCCAGAACATTTCTCCTATGACGGAAGATTGAAAGAGCTGGGTTTGTTTAGTGTAGAAAAGAGGAGACAGAGAGACACTGTACTAATAGTTTTCAAATACTTAAAAGGTTGTTATGAGGAAGAAGGAGAAAAATTTCTCCTTAACTATGGATGATAGGACAAGAAACAACTGTCTTAAATCATAGCAAGGGAGATTCAGCCTAGACATTAGGAAAAAATTCTTGTCAGGGTGATTAAACATGGAAAAAAATTGCCTCCGTAGGTTGTGGAGTCTCCTACTTTGGAAGTTTTTAAGAGCAGGTTAGACAAACACCCATCAGGGATCATTTAATGGGGGTACCTGGTCCTGCCATGAGTTCAGAAAACTGGCCTTGATGACCCGTCATTTTGTCTTCCAGTTTCTACTATTCTTTACTATTTTCTTTATATGTGAGGGTAATACTTCTTCAAAGGAGTTACAAATCTCATCATTTATATCTTTCCTTGAAGGTAGTAGCATTGTAAACCTCAATATATAAAGAAAGAAAGAGAAAATTGCTTTGGCTCTGTCTACACTTAAAACATTAGTTTGAATTAACTTAGTTTGAATTAATTAATTTGAACAAATAATGGTTAATTCAAACTAACATGGTTTCACTAGAAACCCCAATTGTACTAGCATGTCCATGGGCAGAACTTGCTAGTTCGATTTAGGAGGGAGGCACCATGAGATGTGTGACAACATGGCACCCAAGAAAGGCCATGGCCCCACCTGCTGAGCCAGGAGGCAGGGAAAGCATCCCTTGCCTGGCTTTCGCTGTGCTCAGTTGGGAGGGGAAGGCACCTCCTGCCTGGTCAAGGGACCGGGGACAGATTGGGGCCCAGGTGATGGGGAGCACCTTTGGAGCTGCTTTCCCCAGGTGCCACACAATAGGTTACAGCTCTCAGAAGGGACCCTGAGCAGAAGAAGGTCAAACTGAATTAATTCAAACTAACTGTTAGTTGAAATTAATGCTGCTCCATTTGGATAATTCAAACTAATAAGTTCAAACTAACTGTTAGTTCAAAGTTAAGTAAGGCTTTATAGTATAGACCTAATCTTTCCTTAGTTCGACCTAAGGAAAGCCAGTAGACCCATGCACCAATTTAGTTTGAATTAATCCTCCTAATTCAAACTAAATTCCCAGTGCAGATGTAGCCTTTAAGTCATGGCACAGTTTGGTATCAAGTTGTGAAGTATGCTGGGTTGACTATTTTTCTTTCCTTGGAAACACACATCTCTAAGAGGCCAAAGTAATCTAGGGGGAATTAATTCCTTCAGGTTTGTAACTTAGGTGCAGGGCAGGGTCACTTTAAAATAGAGGAGGGCAAACTACAGTCCATGGACTGAACACGATCCGCCAGAACCCTTCCTTCAGTCGGCCAGCTGCACTGGTCAACAACTCACTGTGGCTGCTACAGCCACCATCCCTTCCAGAGGTGGCTCAGCAGCACTACAGACGGAGTACCTCAACTGACTTCCTACCGCCCATCTCCACCCCTTTGTCCCAGGGGACTCACTGAGCAGCACTCGAGTTAGCACGTAGTGGCTCCTCCCCCCTCACGACTCATCGAATCATAGAATTATAGGGTTGGAAGAAACTTAATAGGGTCATCTAGTCTACTCCCTGCTAAAAGCAGGACTACTGCAACTAAATCATCCCAGCCAGGGTTATGTCTAACCCGGACTTAAAAGTTTACAAAAATAGAATCATAGGGTTGGAAGGGACCTCATGAGGTCATCTAGTCTAACCCCCTGCCAGAGGCAGGACCACTCCCACTAAACCATCCCAGTCATGGTTTTGTCCATAGTAGCTCCCTAGACAACCCATTCCAGTTCTTTACCACCTTCCTAGTAAGAAAGCTTTTCCTAATATCCAACCTAGGCCTCCCCAGCAGCAGCTTCAAACCATTGCTCCTTGTTCTGTTTCTCTGTCACCACTGAGAATAGTCTAGTTTCCTCCTCTTTGGAGCACCCCTTCCAGTGGTTGAAAGTTGCTATCAAATCCCCCCTCAGTCTTCTCTTCTGCAGCCTATATAAGCCAAGTTCCTTCAGTAGCTCCTTGTATGTCATGTGCCCAAGCTCCTAATCATTTCTATTTCCCCCTGCTGGACTCTATATATTTTGTTCACATCCTTCTATAGTGGGGAGCACAAAACTGGACAAAGTATTCCAGGTGCGCCCTTGCCAGTGCTGAACAGAAGGGAATAATCATGTCCTGCAATTTGTGCAAGTGCTCCTAGTGTTGAATCCCGATATGCCATTGGCTTTTTTGGCAACAAGGGCATACTCTTGACTCATAGCCAGCTTCATCTCTACCAGAACTCCCAGGTACTTTTTTACACAGCTGCTACTTATGAGATCTGTCCACAGCCTGTAGCAGTACATGGGATTTTTCCATCCTAAGTTCAGGACTTTGCACTTATCCTTGATGAACCTCATGAGATTTTGTTTGGTCTAATGCTCCAATTTATCTAGGTCTCCTTGAATGCTATCCCTACTCTCCAGTGTATCTACCATTCCCCTCAGCTTGGTGTCACCCATAAACCTATTGAATGTGCAATCTGTCTCATCATCCAGATCATTAAGAAAGATGTTGAACAAATCTGGCCCCAGGAGCAATCCCCTGGGGCACTCCATTTGTTACTGGTTGCCAACTAAAAGTTGAGTTCTTGATCCCTACCCACTGAATCTGAAGATCTACTCAGCTTTCTGGTCATCTTGTGGTCCATTCATCCAACCCATACTTCTGTAACTTCCTGACAAGGATATTGTGGGAAACCGTATCAGAAGCTTTGCTAAAGTTGAGTTATATCACGTTGACGGCTATTCCTGCATCTACAAAGCCACTTATCTCATCATAGAAGTCAATCAGGTTGGTCAGGCATGATTTACACTTGGTGAATGCATTCTGACTGTTCCTGATCTCCCTGTTTTCCTCCAAGTGCTTCAGAATGGATTCTTTGAGGACCTGCTCCATGATTTCCAGGGTCTGAGGTGAAGCTGATTGGTCTGTTGTTCCCCATATCCTCCTTTTTCCCTTCCTTAAAGAGAGGTAGTATATCTGCATTTTTCCAATCATTCAGGGCATCCCCAAATTACCATGAATTTTCAGATAATGACCAGTGGCTCTGCAATCACATTGGCCAAGTCCCTCAGCACCCTTGGATGCAGATCATCCCACCCTGTAAGCTCCACTCCTTTCTCTCAGAGGCTGGCCGAAAGGTGCTCTTATTGGCATGCAGCAACACTTCCGGGTTCCATCTCTTACTCCCTTGAGCTGCGCCTGGAGTATGGCAACTGCACTCCTGTTGTGCCCAGTGGGGTCCAGCCATGGCCAGAGCACTGCGTCCACTTATCCCAGGCCAGGACCCAGAGAAATCCAGCTCCTCTCCAGGCTCCTCCCCTTCATTCTGTGCTACCGAAAAAAAAATCATAATAAAGAAAAAGGAAAGAGAAAGCACAGAGGGAGACAGAGAGAGGAAGAGAGAAAGCAAACAAAAACTGTGAAAGAAACTCCCCACATCCTGTCCCTTCTCATCAAATTTCCTTCCCACCACAAGGGCAGAGCAGTGGCTGCATCCACCTCTAAATCCTGACCCTTTTCCTGTCTCTGGGCTGCCATACTGAGGATGTGGCCCTCGGGTCAAAAAGTTTGGCTACCTATGCTCTAGAACATTACATTCTTTATACCATGAGGATAATAAAGGTTGAAAGGAATTACAAACATGTACATTTTAAGCACCATAGAAATAAAAATCTCCATGAAGAACTGAAGTAGGAGAAGTTTTCGTACAGGATAATTTAAATCTTCTGAAGTGTGTGAAGTGTGAATACTTTGATTTTAATTTTCTGAGGTGTGAAAACCCACCACTGAGTTGCCACATTCAATTAAAGTGGGACAAAGTGAACTGCAAGACTCTCAATGGTTGACCACTGCTCACACATAGATCAGAAGACACTTCATCCAAAATTTACCTCAAAATCATCAAAACAAAATAAAAAAGGACTCCAGAATGAGCCTGTAGAAGACTTACTCTTATACTGGTTGCATATCTGGAAACCTTCAATTGTACGTACTGAGACGGGTTCAGCATGAAGAAATCAGTATTTGGGATGAGTAGCCCCAACCATTGGGGCTTCTTTCTGACTCTGCCAATCATTCGCCAACTAACTTTCATTTTAATGGGCACTGTCAAACACATATAATTATACCTTTTATAGAGAATTATATGAGATTTCCTCTGACATACGCATTTCAAAGCACTTCACAAACACTTAGCAAGTTTTATATAACTAAAGAAGTGTGTTATTGCAACAGTAATAACTTTTTTCCTGGTATCAAATGTTTCAACATTGATCATTAGATACATTTAAAAAATTCATGTCAAGGTCACAGATGTCATTCCAGTGCTTATTTTGTGATTCCTGGGCTCTGAAATTGGGCCTCTTTGATTTTCATTCAACATACCTTTGCATTTCCATTTTATATATATTTTGAAGTGGAAGGGTAGATGGTAAACAATGTGAAAGACCACAGTTTCAGCAACATCAGATCAAAGGAAGGCCCTTTACCCATTTTGGGTTATGGAGAATCTTGCTTGGAGTGTATCTTTCTCTCCATACTTTATTGTGAGAACACTGGAATTCTAATTTACAGTTTGGGACTCTACAATCCCTGGAGAACATTTGAGGATTCAAATAATACTACACTGTGGAGACATACACTGTAGTGAGCCTGAAGGGTCCTGAAGGCTGTTGATTTGAGGAAGTCTATGATCACTGAGCATAATTCACTATTAGATCTGATCCATGTCGAGGTGCACAAGCACACTGATGGAAGCTTCAACAGGGAGACAGTTGTAGAATCACAAGTGAATCTCAAGATCCAAAGGGGAAGCTGTGTCATTCTAGTTCAGTAAAACAAACAAACAAGGAGTCCTGTGGCACTTAAAGACTAACAAATTTATTTTTTGCATGAGCTTTTGTGGGAGAATATCCTACTTTGTCATGAATCTCAGTCATGGTGAGTTATCCATGCCACATGCTCACTGTTGTGCTAAACCACATTGGATAGTTCCCATTTGAGGCTAGCAAATATCCTATTAAAACATGTATGAAGTCAGTTGAAAGATAGCAGGAATATACTTAGCCCATAAAGTTAACACATGAACAATTGCTGTGGGCTCTAATTTGTGTATTATATCATGTGGTGTTCAGGGCAAATTAACTATCAAAAAAAAATAGATAGGCGTCTCAATAACTGAAAAAGTTAATAAAGTTTGGTTTGTAAGTGATCAGGCCTTCAGTAACAGAAGGCCTCTCAAGCCCTCAAGGCAGTCTAAAAAGTATAGAAAAACTCTCATGAGTCAGGGGTGTGCTCACCATATTTACTTCCTCCTCGATATGAACTAAAGAAATCTATTCAGCTTGTTCTCTTTGTAGCCATGAAAAAAATGTGTTGAAGACGCTATTCTGGTTATTTCTGTCCCTCTTCTAACCTCATTAAAATTAGCAGAGGTTTACTTCATGTCTCCCTGCAGTATTGAAACGCAAACTGAAGCTAATCTCTCTTCTTTGAATGCAGCTCACATCATTCAGTTACAGGTGTGCATGTGCCACACCACACAGTTTTCTGGAAAATCTTTTAGCCCTAGCTTGTCGGCTCAGGGTCAGTAGCCATCCCCCCCCTCTGTGCCATGACTGCAGCTATATATGTGACCCTGACCCTGACCCTCCTCGCTTCCTTCTTTCCACCCCCAGCGATGGTGCTGGAACAGCCCACCCTTGCCATTGTTCAAGCACCTGTCTAGTTTGTTGTTTTTCCTAATTGAATCCCTCACCAGAGCCGTCCTTCGTTCTCACTTATCATGCCTGGATTCAAGCCCAGGGTGATTTGCAGCAAGGATTTTCCAACCACTGATCCCCATGAGAAGTTACTCATGCCAGGGTGAGTAACACTGGGCAGACAAATGCTCTGCATGCAGGTCCTTCAAATGGAGGATGTGCAAGGACAGGGAGTGAAGGCTGACCAATACTGCCAAAGAACAGGCTTTACAGCCAGTGCCAGATATGCCTGATGCGCCCAAGGACTCGCCAGCACTATGTGCCAGGTTGGCACCAGAAGCCTCTCGGTACTGCTTTCTGGCTAAGAATAAAAAGCTGCGATCAGCCTCTGACTCGGCACCGTCTCAGTGCCATGCAACCTTGCTGCTGGCAACTCCTCCCTGAGGAAAGGGACCAGAATGCCTGCCAGTGCCTTCGACTCTGGAGGTTTTCACTGTGGCAAAGGCACTACTCCAGCAACCGATCCCCACACCACTGAGACCCACTCAGTCTAGGGGCAAACCAGCCTTCCTTTCAGAGGAGTGGACAACCCCAACAAGTGGGCCAGCACTGACACTATGTCCGCCAATGGGATCCCCTTCGGCACCAGAAAATGGCACTAGCCTTGAGCTGGAGCAGGGGGCTGGAAACAGATATCTGTCCTCCCCTGAATCCTCATGTGAGTCCTCAGTACCATGCTTGCAGGGGTCGAGGCGTATGAGATCCATCTCTGCTTCCACCACTTTCTCCCAGCATGGCCACTCCCACGTGACTCCAGCACTAACTCCAAAGGTTCCGAAACATGCAAGGAAACGTCACCATAAGTGCTTCCCCACTCCCCAACACCAGGATGACCTGTACTCGGCTCCTTCGTTGTACATGCTCTTGGCACTGACCCTGCCTCCTTGGCTCTGCTCACACCAGCAGGGACACAGAGCCAGTCCTGCGAGCACCAGTGTGGTACTGACCGCCACTAGGAGGATAGAGGCCATTCCTTGACACTCTGCGACTCAGCACTGTGTTCTTTCAGGGAGTGGTCTAGCAGGTGGATGGACTGGCCCATGGAGGATGAGTCTGCCTCTCCAGGCCCTTCGGTACTGCCCTTGCTTAGGACTTCTGGTTCTCCTGAAGCATTGGATGAGGAAACCATCCCAGCATTGTTTGGCACAGCAGATCATGGATTCTGTTGTCTTCCTCCCCAGACAAAGCCACGTACCAAAGGCCTAGTGTACAGGGACAACCCTTGCATCCAGCAGGATTTACTGAGGCTCATGGCAGCAAACCTAAACTTGGACCTTGGGGTCATCAAGAGGACTTTGATCCCCTCTTCAACGTGGATGACGTGGCCCACCCATGAGCGTCTCTGTTCCTCTATGTGAAGGAGTATATAAAATAGTGAGGGCCCAGTGGCAAACTCCGACGTCCATCCCTCCAGTGTCCAAGGCTGCAGACTGGAGGTACCACGTCCCATCTGACAAGTTTGCTTTTCTGTTTCACTATCCTCCTCCAGGTTCCTTAGTAGTGAATTCTGTCAACCAACAGGAAAGCCAGGGCCAGCCAGCCTCCACTCCTAAAAATAAGGTGGCAAAGAAACTGGACCTCTTTGGCAGAAATGTCTGCTCCACCTTAGCCCTTCAATTGCATATAGCCAATCACCAGGCCTCATGGGAAGATATCTTTTCAACCTCTGGAGATCTATGGAGCATTTCTGAGACATAGTTCCCAGAAAGAACCTGCGGAATTATGAGACAATGGTAGAGAAGTGCGTCTTGGCCTCCTGTGATGCCCTGATGACCTCCTGGGATGCATCCAACACTGCCTCCTGTAGCATGTGCTCTGCAGTGTCGATGTGGCGAGCAGCCTGGTTGCAAGGGTCTGGCCTTCCCAGCAAATGCAGCTAGTGATCCAGGACCTTCCCTTTGAGGGTCCTGCCTTGTTTGCAGAATCCACAGATTCCAAGCTGCATGGCATGAAGGACTCTAGAGACACCTTGAAGTCCCTTGGCATGTACACACGTTAGGGGACTAGATGCTCCTTGAGACCCCAACAGACACAGCAGGAATCCCAACAGCTGCAACAGCAGCAGCAGCCACAGGGGTCGTGCCCAAGATCTTATCAGCAACCTCAGCGCCAGTATGGGGGAACTGACGGGAAGAGAAACCTGTCCGGCAGGGGATCCAAATCCCAGTCCACAGCCTGGGCTCTCTGACAGGGAAATGGCTCCTCTCATCTTGCTGGCCAAAGACAGAGTTTCTGATGGTCAACCAGAGGGCCACCATACACCCACCCAAGCCCTGGTCTTCAACGACCATTTGGCCCCATTTTACATCACTAGGCCAGCATCACAACCTACCACTGGATACTAGACACAGTATCCAAAGGATACTCCATACAGTTCAAATCCATACCCCGAGACAGAAAACCACCCCCTTGCTCAAACCTTGGGGATCCAGAGCTCGATCTGCTGCTACAAAGGGAATGTGAAAAACTGCTCTCTCTGGGAGCGACAGGAAAGGTTAAAGTTAGGGTTAGGGTTAGGGTTAGGGTAAGGAAGCAGTGGGGGTGAAGGTTTCTACTCCTGCTACTTCTTGGTCCCCAAGCCAGATGGTGACCTGAGGCCTATCCTAGACCTCAGAGCCCTAAACAAACACTTAAGGAAAATGAAATTCCACATGGTTTCCCTATTGTAGATCATCCCAGCTCTAGACCAACTGGACTGGTTGACGACCCTTGACCTAAAGGGCATGTACTTCCACATAGTAATAAGACCCAAACACAGGAGATTCCTCAGATTTGTGGTGGGAAGGAATCACTTTAAGTTTACATCCCTCCCCTTCAGTCTCTCCCTAGCCCCCAGGGTGTTCACAATATGAATGATAGCAGTGGTGGCACACCTGCAGAGGCAGGGTGTAAGAATCTACCCTTTCCTTGATGACTGGTTAATAAAAAGGAGATCAAAACACCAGGTTCAACACAGTGTCAGAGTTACACGAAGACTGTGCAAGTAGCTGGGGCTGTGCATAACCCAGGAAAAATCAACACTGGAAATCTGGTGTGAGAGCAAAACCAGCAGACAGCCTGAGAATAAAAAAAGGGAGGTATGTGAGCCTCAGAATGCTGAAGGCTTTGTTTCCCAGTGGCTAACCAGGGTTTCTGCAGATTAATTAGAGGCACCTGAGATCAATTAAGAAGTAGCCAGGTACTTGATAAAAGCCTCTCTGCTCCAAACAGAAGCTGCACAAGCTGGAGAAGGAGCAGGAGGGTGGTGCTGTGCAGAGCAAAGGAATAGAGGAGTTTGAAGCAAAGGAGCAGAAGAGTTTGTAGAAGGTGACTGGACTTGAGACAAGAAAGAAAGGTGTATCTGAACTCTCATTAGTTCAGAAAAGAAACCTGGCCTAAGGGGAGGGCAGGCACAAGGAACTGTAAGGACAGAGGGGGAAGACGGCCCAGGGGAAAGAAGTGTAGGCTGGGACACTGTCAGCAGCACATAGCTGCACTTAATAGGGCCCCTGGGCTGGGACCCAGAGTAGAGGGCAGGCCTGGGTCCCAAACCCCTTCTCCCCTCCCTGGAGCTTCACCAGTGCAAGTGCCCTCAGGACTCAGGAATTTGGGGTCTGTCCTGACCCACTTCCACTAAAGAAAAGCACAAGACCCAGTGCTGGAAAACCAGCAGTTTGCCACACTGGTGATACCCACTATTTGCCATGAGGGGGCATTCCCTTCAAGACCTCATGCCCTATGGTGACGCTGATCACTGATGTGTCGGAAATGGGGTTGGAAGCCCACATCTTGGAGGGGCTATCAACCCAAGGGAACTGGCCATTCAGGGACAGACTCCTTCACATGAATGTGAAGGAGCTCAGAGTCATCCACTTAGACTGCAGGGCCTTCCTGGACTTAATAAGGGAAAAACAGTCTAGGTCCAGATGGACAACACAAAAGCCATGTTTTATAAAAACTGTCAGAGGGGTGTTCAATCCCTGGCTGTTTGAGCGGAAGCTACCAACCTGCGGGAACTGGCTCTGAGGCATAACTATACTCTGATGGCAGTCCACCTTTCTGGAGTAGACAACAGTACAGCAGACTCACTGAGCAGGACCTTCTTGTCCCATTACAAACAGTCTCTGCACACAGAAATTGTGTCTCATATCATCAGTCGGTGGGGACACCCCAGGTAGACGTATTCATGACATGTCAGGATGGGAAGTGTTGTCATTTTTGCTCTCTCAGAGGTCAATAGAAGGGCTCACTCTTGGATGCTCTTCTAATTCCATGGGTGGGGGGGAGTCTGCTGATGTATGCATTCCCGTCAATTCCCCTGATCCACAGGGCTCTCCTGAAAAAAAAAGAGGGACAGAGCAGGCATGATACAAATAGTGCCAGATGGACCCAGGCAGCACTGGTATTTGATCCTAAGTGACCTATTGACAGACACTCTGTTCCACCTCTCCCACAGTGCAGACCTGGGCTCTGAGATGGGGCTCTGAGAGGCAGGATCTCTGGGGCCTCTTCCTGGGGGTTTACAGCTTTACCTTCTGGTTCATCTGAAAGCCAACTGTCTTAGCTGCTGTGCAAACTGGATTGCTAATAAACCCTCTGACTTCTACATTGGCCGAATGTCACTGCTGATTGGGATGAGTGGGACCCTCCTGGAGGGAGGAGCCTACCCCAGGAGAGACCACACAGAGTAAGAGTCGGACCCTCTGAGCCTGGATTTGGGAGCTGGCTACAGGTAGCGTGGAGACTCGGTTGCTGGACGGGAGAAGGCTCCACCGTAGCTGGCTGTGAACAGGGGATCCAAGAGTGCTTTCTGGGATTCTCTATGACAACCTGCTAACACAGGACTCAGGCTGGTTACAGCACTCGAACCAGAGTGCTACACCTGACAGCCTGGAGGCTTCATGGTTGAACGAATCTGAAAAACTCCATTCAGAGAGAGTTAAAGAGGTACTAACAGGCAGTAGGAGACCCTTGACTAGGGCTACCTACATGGCTAAGTGGAGACGTTTCTTCCTCTGGTCCAGAAAAAGAGGGATAATACTGGAGTCAGCCCCCCATTGATTCCATTCTCGACAACCTCTTGGACCTTAAAGATAGGGGCTTATCTACTACCTCTCTTAGGGTTCACTTAGCAGTGATCTCAGCCCTCCATGGTAAGGTGGAAGGCATCCCAGTGTTCTCTCACCCTATTTCTGCCAGGTTCCTGAAGGGTATTGAGAGGATCTACTCACAATCCAGAGAACCCACTCCGCAATGGGACTTAAATGTGGTGCTTCACAGCTTAACAGAGTCACCCTATGAACCCTTGAACTCCTCTACATTGTTGGTCCTTTCATGAAAGGTTGCCTTTCTAATAGCCATAACCATGGCAAGACGGATCTCGGAACTGAGGGCCCTCTCCTCGGAACCTCTGTATACAAGGTTTTTCACTGGCAAGGTGTTGCTATGACTGCACTTATTGTTCTTCCCCAAGGTGGTCTCCCTGTTCCACCTGAACCAGGACATTTGCCTCTGGATGTTTTTCCCAGACCCTCAAGTTACAGAGAAACCGAGGAAGCGGCACACCCACTATATCAGATATCAGAAGGGGCTCCTAA
This sequence comes from Podocnemis expansa, assembly GCA_007922195.1. Classification (NCBI taxonomy): domain Eukaryota; kingdom Metazoa; phylum Chordata; order Testudines; family Podocnemididae; genus Podocnemis; species Podocnemis expansa. Next base: position 236,968 of record ML682029.1, on the reverse strand, counting down.
TGTATATTGAGTGCACACACCCATTCTGTAGGACCTCCCGATTTTTTGTTGTGGTTGCACAGCAAAAAAGAGGACAATCAGTGACAACACAGTGCATCTCTAAATGGATAGTGAACTGTATGTGAGACTGCTACAGACGGTCAGGTACACCCCTCCCCAGGAGGGTCAGGGAACACTCAACAAGGGCCCAAGCCTCTTCAATGGCCTTCGTTACTCAGGTCCTGATCCAGGAGATCTGCAGAGCAGCCACGTAGTCATCAGTGCATACCCTCATGATGGACTACGCTGTTGTCCAACAGGAGTGAGAGGATGGCCCATTGGGCAGATCCGTCCTCAATGTGGGTAAGCTGTAGCTCCACCCACCATCCTGGGTATCACTAACAGTCATCTGTAACTGAAGGAAGTGAGCAGTGCTCAAAGAAGAATGGTGGGTTACTGATGTAACCATCCTTCTTCAAGATAGGTTGTTCACATACATTTAGATCCCTCCCTCCACCACTGCTACTCAGAGTTGGTGAAAAGAAAGGATTGAGGAGGGTCAGGGTCACAGCCATATATATATATAGCCGTGGTCACAGCACAGAGGGGGCGTTTGCTGCTGACCCTTTGCTGACAGGCTAGGGCTAAAAGACTTTCTGGGTAACTGTGCACTGCAGCATGTACACACCTGTAACTGAATGCATGTCAGCAGCCCCTCTCGAAGAAGAACGGTTACCTCAGTAACCCACCGTTCCTGCTTCAGGCACTCCAGTGCCGAGACTGGCTAGAGCCCTCCAAAGTTAAAAGGATGTCCTGACTCAACCTACCACTGGATGATTCTTGTCACTTATCCCACTATCCCTTCCAACTCCACTTTCTCATCCTCCACATCATCCTCAAGGTTCACACCACTGAGTGCTATCTCCAGACTCCCTAAATATCCACAGAGGTCTTGCTGGTGGATACGGGATCTCCAATGATGATGGCATCCAGCTTTTTGTAGAAACTGCATATCTTTGGTGCACCAACAACCAGATAATTAGCTCCCTTACCTTTTGGTAGTCCTGCCTCAACTCATACGGTATGTCTATACTTCTTAATTTGAACTAATGAAAGCTTAATTCGAATTAGTAAGACCTGATGGTTAGTTGAACTAAGCCCTTAGTTTGACCATTAGTTCAAATTAATCCACTTTAATTCAAA